>QUSF01000005.1:14878817-15021073 GCA_003676055.1 Chloebia gouldiae | reverse complement strand
CATAATATCATCCACCTGCAAAAATTTCCTAAAATGCAAGGAAAACCCACCTTAAAATCCTAGAAGATAATGATGAAACCCCTAAGTATAGTCTGTATAAATATTGATTATGGGAATTGAACTTTGCATTGTACTGTTGTTATGTGCAGCATATTTTTCCAAGCAAAATCAAGTTAAAAATATGGATTTTGAGGAATTATAATTATTTCTAATATATAGAGACTATTTATTTTTTTTTTTACTACCAGGTGTTGCTGCTGTCATCTGGACTATATTGTCTTTAAAAAATTTTATTTTAAAGGGGAAAATCACCCTTGTGGTTTACAAATTATCTCACTATTTTGCAAGTACAGGTCAAATTGCATGTGGAGGGACTGAACTGGAAAACCCTTTTGTGAAAGGGTTCTGTTTTGATAATGGCTCTGTATCAATTATTCAGAGCCGTTATCAGAGAAACAGAGAAAAATAAGGTTTAGACCTGTGCAGTACACAAATGGAGTGTACAGTTCATAAAGAAAAAATTAATGTCTGGTTTAGACACTCAAAAAGTGACTGACCTTATATTTATGACAGTACTAGGCCCAGGAGTCAATCAAAGAGTACAGTCCTTTAGTTATGTACTTACTTGCATGTTAAAGTTCATATTTGATCTATATGATCATTGAAGCAATCGTTCCTTATCCCTTTTTGTCCTTTCTCTCAAATATAAAATAGAAGTATTACAGTGAAAGGACAACTTATTTCTGCTATACGAAGATAATTATATTAGTGCTTAATTGGGCTTGAGCTTCTATAGTTTCCATTCAAATTTCTGCTGGAGGTCAAAAATATTAAGGTATCTGCTCCTCCTTTCACATAAGCTTACAATAGTAAGGTTGGAGAGAATATTGAGGCTAAAGAACACTACAAAGCTGAGAAATTCTGCCCAAGGAGTTATCATGAGCCTACTGAACTTACATGTGTTTTGTTTACACTGTAGAAGGGAAAAGTGAATTTAATTAGACAGAGAAAATTTTGAAATAAGAAATCCATTAAGAAGGACTATTTAAACAGAGGTCTCACAAAGCATCTTACAGCTTTTATTTACCTTCTCCTTTCATTATGGTTCTTGTACTGTATGTGTCAAAAGTGTTGTGTTGTTAAAATAATTTCATCAATTTCTAGACTATGTAGTTAACATGGCAATACTTTATAATGAACCAAGTGCTCTAATCTTAAAATAGAACTCACAGCTTTTAGTGAATTATTGTGGAATTTATTTTGTCCTAAGCTGCTATGGTGACAAGTGCAATATAAATAAAAATGTTAAGGAGAAAAATGTTTCATGAAGCCAAGAGTAAAAGTTAGGGGACATAGTTTAAGATTTTTCAAAACTGGTACGTAAAGTTCAGTCCAAAACCCTCTAATTACACACATAAAAAATAACCCAGGTGTTCAATTATTTTGAGGGTTTATTAAATTTCAGTTAACTCAAGAAAAACCACTCTGCATATAATTAGCTGGCAAATTCAAGTTGCTTATGTAGGCAAGACACATGAGTATGGATGTAAAAGCTCACATTTACCTAGTCAAGTAAAAAAGTTAGGAAAATTCTTTTATTTTAGTTCTGCTGTGTTGGATTATTTTAGGTTTTTTCTTTGTTTGTTTTTTGATTTTTTTTTTTTTTTGCTTTAGCATTAAATAATTTGTTGCTCTGCTTGAGGTCTAGGCCACTGGGGATGAGTTTTGATGTGTGAATTTTATCTTTCTCGGTCTAGTTTAAGAAAAAGTATTCTCTAGACTCCATGGCTGTAGAGAGCAACCATTAAAAAGAACTATTGAAAAAAACAACTGAAGTCCAAAATCCATGAAAACAAAAGCAAACTAAAAATATCATGGAGAAATATAAATCATATCATTTTGAACATATATCATAATTCTAGGAGTGGAAATTACTCTGAATTTCTTAATAGTTCTCCTTATTCATACTGTGTTAACAAGTTATTTCACCTTTCTACACCTAAATTCTCTGCTGTATGTTGAATCTGGAATAATATTATTTACTTATCTCTCAGGGTATTAGGAGATTTAATTTAATAATGCCCATGAAGTACATGATTAATAATAGAGGGAAAAATACAGAAGCACGAATTATTACCATTATTAATTAAGTAAAAGAATATCTCAAGACTGGAACTATTATGGCTATTTGATTTATTTTCTATGAGTATACTGTACTAATACTTCCAAAAGGCCTTTTTTGAGCACCCTTAGAAGAAAAACACAACTATATTGTTAGCAAAGTTGGATTTATAACCTTATTAAAATTTTCAGGTTCTTAAAAGACCCATTATTTCTTCAGTCGAATCAAAGAGTAATTATTATGCAAATCCTATTGTGTTGCTTTATGGGCAACCTTTGGACTGGCATTTTAACTAAATATTATGTAAGATTTTTGATAAGACAATTGAATAGTAACAGAAGAGATGACAGCAGTAATTGCATATGTAAAATAGTCTCTAGAGTTAGAATGTTTTAAAATATAACGAGTCGAATACTTTCACAATAAAAACATTCAGTGATGCCTTCTCTTGTTCTCAAATACACTGAAGCGATACACAGAATAAATAAATAGACTCCACAAGCTGGGGCAGTTATGAAGTGGGTATGTATTGTCAGCGTCCAGCACAAGCGAGATATCTCTCCAAAAACTTGTGCCTCAAGCCTCAGTCTGACCTTTATTCACAAAGGTGTTCCATATGCAATACATTTCACAACTTTTCTGTGCATATTCAACCCCTGGCCCCACCTGCCTCATGCTAAAATGGTCCATGCCCTTCTAGGCATGCGTGGTTTGCCGTGGTGGTCTTGTGGGGATCTCTGGTGGTCTCTTGAGGCTGAAGATTGTGGTCTTCCTTCTGGTTGAACTTTTGAACTTTTCTCTTCTGCGCATGCGCTTTTGGTCCTTTGGTGCTTACCTGAGTACGTCTGTCAGTCTCAATAGTCTTGGGGACAGAGGAGCCTCTTTATCTGGGTTCTTTGCATCTTCGGTCCTCTTTGGTATTGCTCTTTATTCAAGAAGCTTCAGAAATTTGCATTTTCTTATACCCTTTGTACCATGGCAGAGGTTTCTTAAGTAAAAGGTTAAAATTTAACACATAACTCTACAAGCTAGAATATAAATGCTAAATTCATTTTGTTAAGTGAACTCTAAAAATCTCTATTTCAACACCATTAGATTAAAAACGCTTGGTTTCCAAGCTGATCACATTTTTTAGTTAGAAGTGAATGCATAATTCTATGAAATATTGCAGTACTTTCTAAATAATACAAAACGAAACCACTTTTGAGGACATTTTATCCACATCAACATCATCATTCTTCAGAAAAACTTAATATTTGGAGTGATCACATTATGTAATGTATCCTTTTTCTTAGTTAAAAATTGCAAAGCAAGGAAAAATCACTTCTTACTCTACTGCAGTAAACCATTACTTTTTTGCTGCTAGTTTCAGTACAGTAAACTTTTACATGTCTTTGGTACTCTAGAGCAGCTCCCAACATGCAGTTGCACTCAGGAGTTTCACGAAATAGAGAAGGATTGGTGAAAAACTGTGCAGAGCCTCATTCTCTGAGTTTTGCCTGGATCTGCAGAAATTAGCCACTAATCAGAGAAAAAGAGGGAAACTAAATTCTAGACCAGTAATCTCCGAGATGAGGTGAGAGATAGTTTGAAGATCCACGTATTTTAAGTAGACTTTTTTCCTTGAAGCTTCACAGGAACCTCAAGCCTGCCTGCCCATAAGAGGCACTTGGTCAGGAGTTTACTAGTATTCACATTGCTGGAGAATCCATTCAGGGCAGGTAGCCTGGGGAACAGCTGCAGTGTGAGCTGCAGGCTGACCTCTGTGGGCCAGGAACCCAAGCCTGAGCCAATGGGCTGTGAACTTCTGTCCCTTTGCATAACAAAGGGGAAAGGGACCTGTAGCCCAGCCAGGAGACTGGATGCTGGGAGACATGGCAGGAGCCATGGATCCCAGGCTTCTCTGCCCCTTAGACTGTGAGGGTTAAAAACCACAAGAGTTCCTTTGTTCTTGGTCCCTCCTCAGAGGCACCAGCTCAAGATGTTATTTCACGATATAGTTTTTGCACTATGATTAAATTATTTGAAGGAATTTACAGTCTGTTATGGGAAACCTGGGGTTGAGCTGATAAGGGAATATGGTGTGATTGTGTGAGTGTCGGTGGTGAAACTGGGAAGGGTCCTTGGTCCCATCTTGGGTGGTGCAAGTGTGATTGACAGTGTGAGTTCTGGATGGTCAGACAGGGAAACTTCCTTACCATCACTGAGTTGGTGCTGAATACAGTAAGGCAGGTTCCTACATTCTTGAAAATATTTTATTTTCATGATACCCCAAATGACAGAAAGGTTTAGATCTTTTAACTTGCCCTCTGTTTTCAAAGAAATCCTAATTTTATCCCTCATAGTCCCCTTTTCAAGTTTGTTTTCATGATGATGAGAAATTCAGAGCTTAATTTGACAGTAAATAAAAAAGTTTAAAACTACAGACTTTTATGATTGTGTGATCCCAGGATCTGAACATTTATGAAACATGTCAAATATTATAAAACTTAAGAAAATGCCTCACACTGACTACACTGTCTCTTTGTTTTGGTTCTCAGCATGCTTTTTCACATTATAATAATTAATCCATTTTTGTCATAACAATTTATATGTTTGTTTGTTTTTAAAGGAAAGTAAAATTATAACACTTTGCATCTTATTTTTTCTACTACATATGAATAAAACATTGTCTGTTTTCTCTGTTGCTTACCAAAAATTTGAACTGCTCTTTCTGTGATTATGAAGTCTATGACAACTTAAATCTTTGAAGGCATTATGTCAGACTACTTGAATCATGTCATCTAGGATATGAAGTCTGTTCTTGTTGGCATGCCAACAAGAATATTAAAGAATGAAAGACAATTAAGAAGAGTGAAATTGTGTTAGACTAGTTGACTTTCTAAAACAAGGTCTTTTTGATACTTTCTGGAAAACTATTCAAGAAAAATGTAGCTGTATGTATTGAGATATTGACAGCCTATCCTCTTGACCCTTTCATTCTCTGAGCATAAAGACTTCTGTTATGGTTTAGGAATGGTATTCTCCCTTTCGTGCTCCCACTGAAACCATGCACTGCTGTCTCATTCCCACCCTCCTCCTTCCTTTGCAGAGGGCTGGACAGGAAAATTGGAGGCAGGAAAGGTAAGGATCATGGGTGGAGAGAACAGTTTAATGGAAACACTAATGAGATAAGAAAATAAAGAGTAACAGCAACAGTAGTAATCACAGATGGTAAAAGAAAGAGGCGAATTACTCGGAAACAACACCCACTGCTCCATCCATGATGCTGTGCCAAACTGGAAGGGACCCAGAAGGGACTCCTTCTCCCCAACCCTGGCATAGATGTGAGGTGCTATAGAACAATCTCCAGGTAATAACCATGGCACCTCCTGGCTACAGCAAAAAATTAACCCTGTCCTAGCTGGAACAAGGACAATATCCTAAATAGTATCATATGGCATTACATTTGCAATCATTATGAGGAAAAGTTTCTACATATTTCTTACATGGCTAAATATGATTAAATTATAGACTCCATTGAAATCAGTGCTTTCAAGCAAGACAGTGTCTTTTCAAGATACAAATTTCCTGAGAACAAGCATACTTAATCACAGAAAACCCATGTATTGCCAGCTCCTAGGTAAATGAACAGATATGTTTCATGATTCTTACTACCTCAGTTTTCTCACTTCCCCATCAAAATCTCTGAAACAGTAGATAGTTTGAAACAGGCTAGAGTGCCTTGGGATAAATTCCTTTAAGCAACTCAAAAAAAGTAAGATTACAAGAAGAGTTTAAGAATTTCATAGCAAATATAGTGTGTGTTATGGAACCACAAAGTGATATTTTGAGTTTAAATTGTTGTACTACATTAGGACGTTATGTACTACATTAGTTTCATTATGTCTCTATACAATTTAATTTAAGAATAAACAAAATGCTGGCATGTGGAATAAAACCAGTAATTCCACACCTCTTGCTCAGCATTGTACACATTATTTGGAAGGCAAATTTAGTATGTTAGAAGAATGCTACAATTGTCAGAACACCTAATAATTCACCTTTATTTAATGAAGAATGCTTTCCTTTTCACTATAATATACTCCTGCTCTCTCAAATATTTCCCTTTTCTTCACTCAGGTTACTTCATTTCACTTGATTGTAAATTTGAATTTCTTAGTACTTGCTGGATCATGCAGAACAATCTGCTCCAAACCAAACCCATATTGATGATCCCTTATGTCATATGTACTGTCCATTAAACTTATCATTTACCCCCATGCTTAAAAGCAACACAATAATTTTGTGCTGGGCAATGTGTCATAAAAATGCCAGAATAAGGCATCTTTGAAAAGAGACTGAGAAGAAGATTGTAAAACAAAACTGCAATAACTTTGTGCATGCTAGATACATTCTCTTTAATTTCTGAGTATTTTGAAAAGTTATATTAAACTTACCATACCACCTGCAGAGACATACATCAATCTGTGTCGAGAATTTTCAGGTTTTTTCTCGTCTGTTGGTGTATATGTTTGTCTCTACCCTACAAAGACAGAGAGATATCAGCATGCTGCTTAAGCATGTCACTCATCTTGTATTTATTATTTTCTTCCCTATGACACTCCTTATTGGAATTTTCTGGAAGCCTGTAATACGCTGTAATAGGATGAGGAATTCTAATATGCTGAAGAACTAACATACTTATGAGGCAAATGTTTCAGTTTAAACTTTGCCAAATTACTGGCTTTTGACTTTCTGTACCCATATCTAGGTATTAGACATACAAACTATTTTGAGCTGTTAAATAATTTTTTTTAAGTTCAGAAATATTTCTGTTGTTTTCATTTTCATAAATAAAACCAAATTGGACTATTTCTTTCAACAAAAAAAAATATATTTTAGGTCTTTAGGTAAAGATTTTCTTTTTTTTTTAATTTAGAGACTTTATTTTATTTTTAAAGTAATATAATTCATTAAAACTATTTTCTTTCCTTTTAAATTCCTCTTTGTATTAAATATATTCTCTAGGGTAGAGGAAAAAAAACAAAAATCGGGGCTTCAGGATTCCTTATCTTTTCCTTTTAAAGAAAACAGTCTGATGAAAAAATGATTCAAGAAGCACAAAAATAGTGTATTTAGGTTTAATCTGATCAAAGTATAGAGACTGCCAGCAACTGCCAGACCCTGAGTAGTAGTGATATTTTTGCTTTGCTTCCATCAGTTGGAAAAAAATAAGTGACCTCCTCAGGAACCCTGTTCTCTGAAATGAGTAATCTTACTTGAGTAAATTAAAGTTAGCTGAACATAAGGAAAATATCTATTTTCAAAAGTGGGCTAGATAAAGGATGAAGGATATTTCCAGTTCTTTATTTTCCTTGACTTCATCCTAATTAGGAAAAAGAACCAAACAATTTAAGTTTTTACAGGGAAAATATCTACTTTTTGTTACTATAAATGTTAAAACCATTAACTGAATGAACTTCTCAAACCCAGTGATTTTTGTTGTATAGAGTTGTCAGAGTGATATTTAAAATGAGTGAATATGGTTAGTGTATTAAAAAAAATCAGGCATTTTAAGTAGCAGTGTCTCAAGAATAAAGGACAATCTTTTAGATATAATTGCACTTGAAAGAATGACAATTAAGTTAAGAATTGTAACTACAATTCTTATTGCGTATTTCTCGATCTGAAAATATAAGTAGGTGCTGGTGATAGGGAAACTGAATTCTTTGAAAATGAGTCCAGGGAATGAAATATGAAGATATTGTACATTAGAAGAAACTAACTGTGATACTAACTTTCTTTTCATATTTCTTAAGAGGGATGTGTGTGGGTGGAACAAAAATGTGCTTTCATATAACCTTTGTCCTTCCTAGATTAGGAGTGAAGAGTTGAGGAATGTTACATCTTTGCATCAAGTGGTTCCATAACTCCATTTCTGACCTCTGGATGTGCCTTCCTACATGGAGAGAGTGAATGAGCTGTTGTAGTGTTTGTGCAATGTAGCTGCCTTAGCTCAGGCAATCTCCAATTATTTTCTTCTCAATATCCTCTTGGAGCTCACGTGTCCTCTTGTATAGAAATATGCAAGCAAGCAACCAAAGAAAAATGGTGATTACGATAAAAGAAATGTTGTTTATAAAGAGAAGACTGGTGTGTCATCTACTGATGCATAGGCTTAAAGAGCTATGCAGTCCTGTCAGAAGCTGGTGTGGTATGGAGGGTAAACCTCTCTCTTATCCACAAGCATATTCCTTGTCCTAGTAAATACATCTGTAACACTGACAACACCTAATAGCCTGCCAGAGATTTCAAAATTAGCATTTCAGAATAATTAGTCTTGTTGATAATCCACAATTCTTTCCACTGAAATGCTGAGAATATAATTGATAGCTTGTGGTTTCCATGTTCTGTATTCCGTAACACAATTCATATCCTGACCCCTTGCAACACATATCTCCTAGTCAGTATTCTTATTAGGAATGACTAAATATCACCACTGCTTCATACCCATTTGTGCTACTACCAGGTGACCTGCTTAACGCAGTTGTAAATAAAAAATAGCTCATAGCTATAAAACTGCAGGGCAAATCCTCAAGGACAGCATTACTTTTGACAAACTGGCAAAATACTTAAAAACCCTGAAAAACTGTGTTTGGAAATCCATAAAAATGAAGTTTTCAGCTTTAGTGTTATTCTACAAATATATTTTCCCTTTTTACAGCATGAATTCTTTTCCCCTTGTATTCTTCTGTACTGTTTAAAGTGACATTTAGCTAATGTAGCAAGAAGTCACAGCTGTTGGGGAGGGCTGTGAGACGGCAGTTCATAATGTTTTAAACATAGGAATAAGGATAAGGAGTGTTCTGCTGGGTCACCAGGTATTGTTCTTGGAATGTTCCAGAGAATCACTTCCTTGATGACTAGAGATTTTTTTTCCCCTTATTTCTAGCATAATTTTTTCCTTAGTTAGTGCTTACACATTTATTTTCATGCCAACAATATTCTTTATCTTCCATAGCTCTTTTTCCTCCTAAGTGGTTGCCCAATGATGTATTTAAAAAAGCAGTCATAGCCCCTCTGAGTCCAACTTTTGCTGAAAATAATTGAAAAAACGTAAATGAAACAGTCTTCAGGCCTCATAATGCTTTTAGTTCCTTTGTTGAAGAACGTTAACTACCCTTTGTTTCTGTACCTTATGTTTTTCCATGAATATGTGCAAATTATTTATCCATTTTAAAAGCAGTTAGAAGATATATGTATAGATAAAGAGTTGTCTGTTTTGGTAAACTTTTCCACATTGATGTAACTATGCATTAGCCACTGGAATAAATACAAGGAACATTTTCAGGGGCAGCTATGAGTACACGTACATATACTGCACATGAAAAACAATTGCCACATAGCTAGAATTTATAAAATTTATAAATTGCAAACATGGAGTAAAAATTGTACAGATTTAGTAGGTAAAATATGCAATTGCTTCTGCAGTTCTGATTAGTATTATTTAACATGGTCAATATTTCACCCTAGCCTACTTGTTTGGTTGTAAAGATATAAGAAAATAATAAAAAAAAAAAGAATATGTATGATAGCATATTTTGCCATTATATAATGTAAATGCTACATAATACATTTAATATGTGTTCTTGAAAGATTTTCTAAATATTTAGGGCCAAAAATACACTGCTACCATCTTTCTCTCCTCTACATTGTGTTAAAAATACACAGAATGTTGCATGTTATTTTTAAAAATTTCGCTCTTGTAGCAATAATTCAATTTTAGATTTTTAACCTATGTGAATTATAATTTATTTTTCTAATCAGAGTTCAGAACTGTGGACAATTAGACACTCTTAGCTACAGAGTCATCAAAGGGTGAGAGCAGAACAACATAATGTTTATCTCTGGTTTTAAGAGATAGCCCAGTCTCTTATGTTAGACCACTTTTGCTGGAGTCTCTCCAGTAACTCCACTTCTCTCTTGTACTTGGGAAGACATGGGATTCCAGATATGAAACAGTAGTTCAGATGTGAAGATAAAAATATTTTATATGTGACAAGCAATTTTATTACAGGGTTTGTATGTAATAATATCCTATTTTTTATAATTTTTATATTGTGTCACATGCAGTTTATCTGATTACCAGCAAGGGAGTATTTTTACATGCAGAAGTAACTAGTGATTGGAGTATTCATCAATTTTAGGTAGTCTATCAACATATACATATGAAGCTAGGAAGATAAATGGGAGGAATTTAGAAAAGGTATTAATAGTTTCTGGATAGAAAGATTTTTGCACAAAGATTTCTGGCTTGCTTTTTTGTTGAGCCGTTAAACCAGTGTCAAAGTTTAAAGCTTAATATAAGGAGAAGCTTCATCAGCTATTTGTCTTCTGCAGGTGGGTGAGAGGGCTTAGACTAAAGATGAAGTCAGGCCATGCATTTCAGGCCATAATAAAGAGAGAAGCATGGCGTACCTTAAGGACAGAAGCAAGCAAGGATATAAATTATGTATATGCCAAACACTGAAATGAATATTTGTAAATCTGGATCACTAATTTAATAGTGGAAATTACGGTATAAGTAAAAGTTGTGTTTGAATAACTCCCAAAGATGCTCCCAATTGGAGTAACTAATTTTTTAAACTTATTATAAATTTCTTTGAACACATATGTTTAAAGGTTTGCCTTGTCAAAAAGAAATACAATTAGCCACTTATCATTTTACACAGGAATGTAAGACATTAAAATCTTCTGAGTTTCAGTTAAATTAGTTTTGTTAATTTAAAACATTTCCTAATGAAAATGATATTTAAAGACCTGACTGGTTTAAGAGGAAACTTGTCTTGCTTCCTGAAATCCTGCTTTGAAAATTCCTATTTTTTTCTTTGAGAAAATAATTAATTTTGCTTTCAGAGTTATTAATTTGTTTTTGCAGTAGGTGGAAAATCTAAGGATAGCAGTTTAAATTCATAGCAGATGCAAATTCTGCTTGCTTTAGGAGTCTCAGTGAAAGCTATGAATCAGGAACCTCTGCAACATGTATCTTCAGAGTCAACAGATTCTGAGCCAGCCCTTTTTACAGCTCTCAGTAATGATAGTTTTTCCTAATTCTTAGAAATAATCTGTAATGCAGGCTCTGCATTTATTTTCCAAACAGAACTGTGGGGGAATTGAGAACTGGAGTTTAATCCCTCCCTTTCCACACTGTTGTAAGATATACTGGTCTGCCATCAGTACCAAATGGATTCAATAGTATTTTCTGCAGTTTTGACAATGACTTCCTCACAGATTCACGATCGCAACATCCACACCATAAACAATTCATTCACACACAGAGAGGCAGAGATGAATGCATCTATATTGATGTGTGGAAAGATACCAAAAGTTCCCCTTGGGTTCAGTGAAATATTCACATCACACGCCTTGTGTTTCTCAGCAGGCATGGGCTGCAGCTCGAGCAGAGTGCGTGAGGGTGGGTTTGAGCCTAGGCCTTGCCGTCCCTGACAGCCTCCCCAGCACTGCAAACCAGAGAGTTTTCAAGCTCTCAGCAGTGTCCCACTCAGAGGGAGGGCTTGGCACAGCCCACTGCAGTGCAGGAGAGCTCAAAGGGCCTCACTTAGGCCTGCCCTTTATCGGGTTGCAAGATGATTGCCTTCATTAGCTTCATCCTGGCTCTATCTCTATAGTCGATAATTCCTGAAATTGATCAAAATTCTGTAACAATGGTACCATTTCACTTGACAAAGATGAACTTTTTCAGAGGGTTGCATAACAATGGTACCGTTTTACTTGGCTGATGATTCAAGAAAATGATTCACCAAGGCTAACATGGTTAGTCACTTATCCTTTGTTCCCCACCTTGGTCAGGCAGATGATGCTCAGGTTACAGCCAGAACTTGTCCCACCTTTACTATGCAATTGATCCTGGTATGGTCAAGAGACACTTCACCCCTCAGCTGGTTGGGTCAAAGATTATCAGGATCTCTTCAGATCACTGAGCAGGCACAAGAACAGATGCCCCACCACACCTTGTTAAACTGCATTTAAATAACAATTGGTAAAGTATTAGTTAATAGTCTATTTTGAAGGAAATATATTTATGTACCTTTATGAATTTTTTTTCTCAAAATAACTTGGATTTTTATTTGCAAGTAAGGCAAGTTCCTATTTCAGCAAGTAGTCTTTGAGTGACAAAACAGAAAAGAGGCTGGGCTGTCTGGCTGACAATATTATCTACATCAAAGAGGGATATACCTGGGAGAGAGAAATCCTGTCGATTGAATAAATTGCTTCCACAATTCTTTGACTTGGAATCTTTCTTAAAACCCTCTGTTAGGACCATCAGAGGCATATGTGCAAGACCTTTTCCTTTTTTGGGGGTTTTCAGTGCAGTAATGGCCCTTCCTGGCATGGGTCAGGGCCTGGCCCATGGCACAGGCTGCCAGTTCAGCCCAATCCCTGCCCCAGCTATGTCTCAGGGCTGTCTGCCCCTAGCCCTGGCCTTGGGCAGTTGATTTCCCGCACTGATCTCACGTATGGCTTACTGCCATCCTTCCCAATGCTGGCCGACCCCTCTGCTGCCAGCTGGGTACCTTGGCTGCCTCCTCCAGCTGTGGGACAGTGTCAGTGACAGGTGACAGCCCAGCTGCCTCCTGCCTGCCCACCCCGGAGAGCAGCAACCCTTCTGCTGCTCTGATGTCCTGTCCAGATACTCTGCCTGAATCATCCCAAGTTTTGGGCATCTCTGAGGCAAAAAGCTTTTCCTCAGTGCTCTTAGTTAATCTTGAAGAATTGAATTCTTGAGTTGTTCCTACTAACATGTGTGTACTTGTGCAGCCATTAAGAAAGGGAGTTATCTAGTTCTTAACCAGCATGATTGAGAAACCAATCCCATACTCTTGCATGCAAAGACATTTATCTAGAATTAGACTTTCCTGTTTCTTATGGGTTTGGCTGTGCGGTACTACTAATGCCAGGAATCCACAGAAAGCACAATGCAGAAAGCAGCCTACAAAATATTGCAAAGTATTAATGACAAATCAGATTTTAATTAGGCTTCTTGAACAGCATCAAAGCACCCTGTGCCCTGTGGATTGGTGCTGTGATGGCACTTGGGCGAGATTAGAGGGCTGTGATTTCCTGCAGTTTGGGTGAACACGGGATTCCTGTGCTTCAGACAGATCTGATTCTCTCACCCCCCTCATCCCCCTCACAGTACCACCAGTGGTGTCGGGCAGTTATTGTCATCCCATGCTGCTGGGACTAAAACATTCAGCCAAAAAAATCCCAAATGAATAAATAAAACTCATTGGGCAGCAAAGAGAGAAATGAGGGCATCTTGTAGAGAAGAAGTGGATAGATGTAGAAAGAAATTAGCTCCCCTGGGGCCTTCCCTACTGAGGGAAAGTGTCCTGGAAGCTGCCATGCTTATGTAGGACCAACATTCACTGACTACCCCTTTGGGCTTTCCCTCCTGCTCTGAGGGAGAAAGGTCTGATTCTGGGATCTTGGTGCTAGAATAGGTCTAACACAGCAAATTGACATATTTGTTGAAGCAAATATTGGGGCATTTATCACGTTTGAAAAATGGAAATTCTTACAGATTTTAGACATATTTGGGGAGAGGTGCCTGTTATAAACTTCAAATTCCATTTAAAACAGTTTTATCCTATTGTATTGGAGCGTCATTAATTATGTGATCTAAACATATGGTCCTAGTCTTGAGCCAACTGGTGATTTCTCTTAAACTATTTTTTGTTTCTAGTAACCATTTGGCTTTGTAACAGGATGCTCAGGAAACCTGGGAAATGTTTTCCATGTATCTCGCAAATATTTCCATGGGTATTTAGATATGTAATTAATTTTCCTGTGCATAATTCTTGCATTTATAAAATGAATTTTAGATTTGTATCTAAAATATATGTCTACTTTTTAGACATAATACCATCTGGAAGGAATCAAATACAAAAATAAAAAGGAATTTAGGAATCATAATCCAGAAAAATGTGCAAGAAACTGGAATTAAAATAAATTCTGTGAAGTGATCATTCTAAATCAAAATTTTAGATAATAAAGTATTCACTGGTAAAAGCACAGGGGACACAAATTTTGTTGTTTATACCTGTGTATTGTAAACTCCAATATTTTTGTCCATCTGAAGTTCTTTTCCTCCAATCAATGTATAAAGTGGAGACTATTCTTCACACAGAAATCAATGAAATTGTGAAAAACTTGACAAATTCTACCCTCATATCGAAAGAGTTTTTGAAAGCCTAACATGCACAAATAGAAATAAATTTTATCCAGAATTGGGAAAAGTCCTGCACATTCTGATTATCTGTAATGTTCTGTGACTTAGGAACTTTAAAATAAGGAATCAGGTCATAACAGAAAAGTGAACTGGGACTTTCATTAAATATATGATACCTACTGATTTGTATTGCCTTCCATTCTAAGCCAATTATGTATACTTTTTCATTTAAAAACAAGACATTAAATATGCCTTAAATATCTTAACTGTGTGCTTTGCTTCTTAGTTTTGCTTAAGATGATTTAAATCATTAATCAAAATTAATGCCCTACAGTACAGCTTGGACTTTGAAATAAACATATTTTTACCATTAAGAAGGACAAGTAGTATCCGTACTCCCTCCTTTTCTCTTTTAAATAAGCTGCTATTATATCCTCATTAATGGGGTGAGCATTAAAGTGGTAAAACCCAAATCAATATATAAAGCAGTTATTTAACTCAACACAAATGATTCTACCTAAATACATAGATACCTAACTACCTAGATAATTCTACCTAAACTAAATTTCAAAATGTTATTTCAAGAAGCTTTTCAGCCAGATGGAATGCTGATTCTTCCACTGTTGCAATTCTTAGGTTGAAATAAATTGCCTGTATTTGAAAAACAAGGTGAATTTCTCAAAAAGCTGATTTATAAAGTATTTCATACATGTTTAGAAACTGTAGTGATAATTTCAAATGTTCATTCCCTTACTTTTTTTCACAGAAATCAGTGTGGAGGACCAACTTAATAGAACTAGTTTATTATATCCCTGCAACATTGTTTTGTCATGTTAAAGGAGCATAAGAGTAAAAATACAGAGTTTTTGTAGATCAGTGACATTCATGAACTAATTGCAGTAATCCAGGGAAAGGAATACCGTACAGGTTGATACCAATTAAAAAATTATTCTGAAACAATGTTTACAATTGATTATAACTTGTGATTAAATTACAGGATGAGGTAAACAGATTTCTACAAAATCTAACACTTTTGTCTTGAACAGGAACCTATTTGTATGTAGATTCCACAAGAACAAATTAATCTAAAGCAGTATTTAAGAGATAGCAAAAACTGGACAATTGCTGAATATGCTGAAAATGTGTTCCTGAAACAAATGTATCTATATGCATAAAACACCCTGTATGGGAGAAATAAAGATAGTCCCATCTTTCATAACTCTATCCTGTGGAACCAGGATGGTGATGACTAGCTATATACTCTTCTCCCCTAGACTGGTCATTTAAAAATGCAGTGGGGCAGACAAGGGGGAAAAAAGATCACCAGAGGAAGGGGTAGATACTAGTCAGTTTTAATTTGTCTAATTTTAACTCTGTGTAATTAAAAGTATCAATATTAATGTTGTAACAAGGGAACTAATAAGAATTCTTAATTTTAGAATACAAGGACTTGCATATACAGTGTGCTCCTTAAGCAAGGCTGCATGCAACGTAGTGGTAATTCAAGAAGCCTATTCTGTAGCTTGGATGAAAGAGGTTGGTGATGCTGTTGTATTTTTTGAGTTAGCAAAAAGCCAGGGCAGGAACACTCCACTGATCCCACTCTGTCAGTCTGGCAACTAGAGCTGGAACATGCAAACCAGGAAAAAAGATGCATTTCATTTGTGGATAAAAGTTTGGAAGGAGAAGTCTAATCTCTACCCCCAGGTTTTATTCTATATATTTGATTTTCCTAGTAGTCAATAGGGAAGATCATAGTTTGCAAGGCTTTTGCAGGCATTTTTCAGAGTTCTACTTTTCTAAAATTCAAATGTTTGCATTAACTATTCTACTAAATATTTTAATGCGACAAACATGTTTGGAAATAATCCATGGAGCTTACTTTTTATCTAAAGCTTTTGAGAACAGTCGTTATTTACAGCTTTTAGTCCATTTCTGTTAATTCACTCCATTCTGTCTTAACCACATATGTCCTTGACCATCTGTAATGCAGCAATAGCTGCCAGTAAAATCATGGCATTTTTTGCTTAAAAAATATCAGAAACTTTTTAAAGGGATAGTAGACTAAGCATAGTCTATTCAAGGTTTACACTTAAGACTCCCTTCTGCATTTGAAAGCTATACAAACATTTATATTTGATGTGATGAGGAAAATAATGTTCTTAGAAAGATATAAGTTTAAATTAGCATATTATATTAAAATGCGATTTTTTTTTCCTCTCAGTAACCAATATTTTTATACTGCAGGCATAATTTACCAACTACACTGGAGAAAAAGGCAATGTCCTGAATAACATCAGTCTCACACTTAAACATCAGTATCAAAGCAGGACATTTGAAGACATAAAAAGAAAAGGTAATGACATTATCCTTGAATCTTCATAACTTTCCTAAAGGTGAATGTGTTAAATAAGAACTGCTGAAGTGTTGTTGGCACTGTTTTACGCATCCCATCTGTTAGTCGTAATATTACATCAGCTAATTAATGTGTGTTACCTTGTGTGTAAAACAACATGTACTCTCTTGATTGTAGAGTCAATCCTAAAGTAGTTCTCAATGGAGCAGTTTGATTTTTTTGTGTCAGAGAGCTAGGGATTTTTCCTAATGAAAAATTCTGATTTCATTAAACGCCACAAGATTTAAAACTCTACACTTCTTTTGTAACTTCTGCAGAAATTATTTATATCATCTCTTTTTTGCCTTCTAGAATGCTTTGTCTTAAAATTTTAAAGACTTTTGTAATTAAATTTTGTCCTTTTTTTTTTTTGTGTAGTGCATTTGATCTAGCTGATGGTGTACTTCCAGTGACATGTCATAGTGTCAAAAATTTTATTATGACATGACAGTAGCAATGGTGCACAACTAATTATGTCTAATAAAGTCTGTCATTTCTGATTTTTTTTTTAAATCATGAAGGGCAGCTGCTTTCTAGTACCGAAAAAACACTTCTAGACAGAACCTGCTATTCTTGGTGTTTGCAGTGGTGTGGTTGACACTTCTGAAGGACGGGATGTATCTGGAGGGACCTGGACAAGCTCAAGAAGTGAGCCCTTGGGAGCATCTTGAGATTTAACAAGGCCAAGTGCAAGGTGCTGCATTTGGGCTATGGCAACATAGCCTGGGGGTGAATAGATTGAGATCAGCCCTTGCAGCAGTGTCCACCAAGGATCTTCTCGGTGCTTCCCTGCTAGCCCTGACACAGCGGCTGCAGGGGACACCCTTCCTGCTCAGGAGTGCGGAAGAGCAGCTAAGGGTTATGAGCCCTTTCCTCAGAAGGCACTGTCGGCAATGGTGAGGGGAGGAGACAATCCAGGTTGTATAAATCAAAGGTTTATTGATAGCCTGGGGGACCTCCTGGCCTCACAATGATGGAAAGCCCCTGAGGAAATCAGAGCAGCCCCTTTTCTTAGGGGGTGGAAACAAGGGACAGATTTGGCTATCCACCACTGGGGAGATAGAGTGGAGTGGGACATGAAGTAATTGTGAAGCAGGACAACATATCAGAGAGCTGAGGAGGGGAGAGCCCTTACCCTTGGCCAATCACTCGACACCCTTCGTGGAAGCTTCTAGAGAGAGGGGTTGGAGAGTCGAGTGACAGACAAGGTGGCAGGGAGGGGATATAGGGATTGACAAGGAAATTTCTAAGGATTTGGGAGGAGTGGGGATGGGATTGACATTTAGGGAAGGGGAGACAGCTTGGGATGAAACCATAAATGGGGGAAAAACAGGGACAAACCAAATAACACAATACATGTCCTGCTGAGAAGGACTTGGGGTTGCTGGTAGATGAGAAGGTAGTGGATATGAGCAGATGATGTGTGCTTGTAGCCCAGAAAACCAAACATGTCCTGGGCTGCATCAAAAGAGGTGTGGCCAACAGGGCAAGGGAGATGATTCTGCCCCACTTTTCTGATCCCACCTGAAGTGCTGCATCCAGTTCTGGGGTACTCAGCACAGGAAGAACAGTGATTTGTTGGAAGTCCAGAAAAGGGCCACAAAACTGATTAGAGGGACGAAGCACATTTGCTATGAAAGAAGGCTAAGGGAATTGGGATACTTGAGCCTGAAGAAGAGAAGGCTCCAGGAAGAATAATTGCAACCTTCCAGTACTTAAAAAAGGTAGTCAAGAAAGTCAGTGAGAGAGTATTTACAAGGGCATGTAGTGACTGGACAGGGAGAATAGGTTTAAACTGAGAGAGTTTTGATTAGATACTATGAAGAAATCCTTTACTGTGAGAGTGGTCAAATACTGGAACATGTTGCCCAGGGAAGCTGTGGATATCCAAACCTGGAAGTATTCAAGGGCAAGGTGGATGAGGTTTTGGACATCCTGGTCTAATGGAAGGTGTCCCTAACTATGGCAGGGTAGTTGAAACTAGATGTTCTTCGAAGTCCCCTTCAGCCCAGGGCATTCTATATTTCTATGACGATTGTATGAATCAGTTGAAGCAGTTCTAAGTTCTAAGTTCCTCTAATTTTCTTGGAATAAGTTTGAGGTGAATATCATACATCTCTTGTAGCAATTAAGAAAAGTCTATTTGGTTCCTAAGTAGCAAGCTTGTTCATCATTGGTATAAAATTGTATTTATGTCAGATGTGCTGCTCAGATGAAATATCATTTTATTTTCAGACAGGAAAGAAATATGAAAGCAAGAAAATTTCAAACAAATCTTACCTTCTTGGGTAACAGTTGACTGCCAGGGTACTTCAGATTTTTTTTAACATCATTTTGTTAGACACTATAAACCTATGTAGCTGCAGCCAGGTCTTTTGGAGAGCCATTTACTTCACCATTCTTCTTTTATGGATCGAGTGAATAAAATAATTTTTGATTAATCAACCTTTTTAATGAAACTGTTGTTTCCATATTAAAATGTATGGATTCCATACCTAACTATAAAAATGGAAGCTATAAAATATCATGTCATTTTCTCAACTGTGTGGATGGATAGCACCATATAATAGCTTGTGATCTGTCTCATTATTGCTTGCTTTCTTACAGGCATACATTATTTTTTTAAAGTAATATCAAATGAGGATTTTGCCATTTGATAGAACCAAATCTGACCTTCCTCCTGCTATTTTCTAAGCTATTAATATTTCTGACAATTGCAAATATATCTTGATATTGCCACTTGTATTAAAAAAGTAACTAAATTCATAATTTTTCTGGTACTCCAGTTTAACCCCAGCTGGCAACACAGCTACTCTGCCTGGGGAATTGGGGAGATAACAGAAAGGGTGAAAATGCAAAATATTTATGGGGCAAGATAGAGACAGTTTATTAGGTAAAGCAAAAACTACATGTGCAAACAGCAAAATAAGGAATTAATTCACTATTTTCAGATAGGTGTTTAGTCATCTCCAGGAAAATGATAACTTGAGAAGAAAAATGCCACATCTCTAAATGTTTTGTGTCATGTTGTGTCGTATCAGGTCATATCCTTCCTACTTCTTCTTCCTTTTTTCCTCTGCCTCTATTACTGACCATGATGTCACGTGGTCTGGAACATCCCTTTGGTCAGTGGAGGTCAGCTGTCCCAGTTATGTCCAGTCCCAATTTCTTGTGCATGCCCAGCCTCCTTGCTGATGGGGTACTGCGAGAAGCAGAAAAGGCCTTGGCTCTGTATACACACTGCTCAGCAATAATTAAACACCCCTGCTTTATCAAAACTCTTCAGCACAAATCCAAAACATAGTCCCATGATAGTTACTCTGAACAAAACTTGCTCTATTCCTGCCAAAACAGCACATTCAGATAAAAACATTACATACTTCTGCCTTTATTATAAGAAATATTATCATCAGATTTGTAGATAAGACTTTTCATAGAATCGCAGAATGATGATCTACCAAAAAAGCCTCTAAAACTGTAAATCATGATGACTAAGGTTATGTCAGGCTTTTGGCAGTTGAAAGAAGGGTGCTAGTGGTGGAATACATGAAATACTTAAATAGAGCCAGGATTTTGTCATTCTAGATATTGAATGAAATGGGAGCATTGGCCCACATTTCTATTATCTATATATGATGAATATGTTCATCAATTTATGGAGTTAGTGAGAACATGTCTATACTGGTGCAAAATTTAGCCATCTGTATAATCATGCCTTAAAGACTCAGTCTCTCTCTGACAGTGATTCTGTCTTCTAAATTAACTTCATCATATCTCTAATGGCTTTATCTGTTGCTTTTTTGGTCTGAAAAGAATAGGAAAATAGATAAACACACTTAGAATTTGCTATTCATCTTTTAATGAATTTATAAATTTATTGGACATATTTTTAAATTGTAAATTTACAGATGAGCAAATAATTTCATCCAGAGGAAGGAGATTAGTGAGTCTTTTTTTATTTTTTTTAATTCTTTTTATTATTTTTATTTTGGTATTTTTTATTATTTTTAATTTTTTTTTTATTTAGTTTTTTTAGTGTTGTACTTTATTTTTTGCCTGCCACAAATTTTTCTTGTTTTGAAATTAGGACCATAATAGCATTTATTTTCTCTTAAACTCTGTAATAGTAGAAAAAATATACTGCTTTAGATTTTTCAGGATAATACAAAAATTTTTCTTGCATTACTAGAAAGATCTGTTTTTAATGACACTGGAGTTCTTTTTTTGATGACTCCTATTTCTTATGTGTTCAGTGCAATGTCTTTACAAAAACTTATTTGTTAAGACTTTGTTTTTTTGACCTCTTGAGAATATCTTGTGAATGTTTTTCCTGTGTGTCTAACTCAAGAGTACATAACAAAGAGTAATCCCTTTTTAAGAGCCTTGTAGAACAAGTTTTGGGGTCTTACAACCCCCACACACCCCACCCTCTCTGTCAGACCAGGTTTCCTTATGGGTTCAACCTCAGGTTTTCCAGAGCAGTGTCTCAAATACTTTGATCCTTGAAATTAATTATGGTTCAACAAAAACCAAGAGCTTGATCTGGGTGCCTCTGAGAACAGACCACAATCAAAGGGAAAACTTAGCAGTCTGAGGGGGTGAAAACCTGAGCTTTTACACCCTTTCAGTCTAAGGCAGTACAAGTTTGAGAGACGGGCTCCCTGTCTCTCAACTTGTCTCTGAGACATCTCTGTGTCTGCTCACCTGGCTGAGTCCCCAGGCCCTTGGTCATGTGCAGAGTTAACACCAGTTCATGGCCTCTTGCCTCCAGCTCCCATCACCCACATCTCAGTCTGCATTCCTTGCTGAAGCTGAGCACTGAGCTAATTGCAATGTGTGTTTTTCCTCAACAATGTAAAATTTTTTAATCCATGTATAGCACTACACCTCTTCACTGATGTTGCCCTTTTTTGCCTACTACAAATAACTTTGCACTTTCAGTACATATTCATTCCTGAAATAAGAAAGTTAGCTTTCATATTTAATTAAGCATTTATTGAAAGAGGTGGCCTATGTAGTAAAGAATATATTGCTTTTAAATAAAATCAGATTAGAGGAAAGCAGTAAATCCAAATATTAAAAAGGAACCCATCATAAAATGATGTAGATTTTTTTATTTTAAAAGGCAATCTTCAGGGTTCTCAGAGAAATTTGTTCAACTTGTCAGCCCTTCACTTCTGAGTCTACAAGAACAGAAAATGCAACAGCAGGAAATTTTGTTTAATGTTATACTTTTAATTTTTATGTAGAAAAGACATCAGAATGCACTAAGGAACATATACCCAAGGGATCCTAAGCTTCAAAGTTTACAAATCTAAGTCTAATTTTCACTTTAGAGGATGCACATGAAGGACTTGAGTCAATATAATGGGTTTCATTCTGTTTCTGTATTCAGTATTTGATAGCCTTCTAAAGTAATACAGTCACATATCTCATTTACATGAAGTTTCTTTTAAATGTCAGAACTGAGATATGACCATTAGTATTCACTTTGATTAACATGTTAGAGATTTTTTTCTTGACTTTAAATGAAGATGTGACTTCAAAATGTAATCATATCTTTAAAACGGGTGGAAATTGAGGTGGGAAAATGCTGTATCAGAGCATGATGTACACAGGCTCAAGGCCAAAATAACTTCTTATTTCCCTACATATTCTCTTATAGAACTGGGATTCTGAGTTTTCATTCAAATGCAATAGAAGAGGTATTTGGATATTATTTTTATCTCTCCTATTGAGAATTCACAGTTTGGGTCTAACAATGTGAGTACATTTCATTGGCAAGTGATTTAGTATCTGAGGTTTTTAGTTCAAATTATCTTCACTGATTTTTGGGTTAGTGGGACAGTAGGAGGTCTGCATACATATCTAAAATTTGCAAAATTTACTTTAACACATTTTACTATATTAAAGGTGGCTGTGATGGGTAGACTACTGTAAAGATAGCACCTTTTCAAGGTGTTTAATTTGCTTCTTAAAACATATTCTACATGCAATTAAAGGATAGACATGATGCACCAAACTTGATACTAAATATCAAGTGTATTACAATAAATTACATTTCCTTGCAATGCGTTTTCAGGTTGAAAGCGGGAAGGTTAAGCATATCCTAACCTAATACCAGATAAAAAATAAAATAAAAACAGAAAGTGGAATGTAGGCAACTGAATATAAGGTGTAATTCAGTGCTACTTTTCAAATTTATGATTCTCTAGGAGTCTAAAGGTATCTTTTCACAAGAAGCAAGTATCATTTCAGTCCTGAAATGACATTGCTGAGCTGAAGAGTTCTAGTGTGAATTATGCCAAATTTTAATGGGGAAATGATGTGGGGAAGTCAGGGTTATATGAGAAAGGGAAGCTTTCTCTATACTTGAATACAAATAGTTTCTTCTGCTCCTTAAAAAATACTTTATAGCTGCTTAGGTTTAGCAGTCAATTCTGGACAGCAAGGTGATAGAGGGAAATAAACGATGCATGTTATGTACATGAGGCCAACATATCTCATCCAAGTGTGTCATTCATAGTGGCTAGACAGTTCTATACTCATAACGAAGATTTTGGTAAGTCCTGTCTGACCACATAACTTGACTCATAAGTTGCATCCAGACCCTAAGAACTAAATTTGGGGTCATAGATTTTGCAGGAGTATCCAATGCTCAAAGTTTACAGTTTTTTTCAAGCTCACTTCTTGGTGCTGTATACATTGCTGAACTTTTATGTCATAAATCACACAAACCTTGTTCTGCCTGTCTAAGAATCAATAACGCCACATCAGATACAATACTACATTTCTGAATCTATTCAGTTTTTGAAAAAAAAAAAAGAAAAGAAAGCATTTGGCAATCATATTACTTGCTAGGAATAATTTGGGTGTAGTTGCCTCATCATTGTAAATTTTCCTTGTAAACAATAGCTATGGCCATCCAGTTTCAGAAGCATTTAAAAATCTATGGAAATTAGGTTAGAAGTTGAAGCAGTTTAACAAAGAAGGAATAATGAAAGCTAATTGGTGGTGCTATTCTATCCATGAAATTTTTCTATAACAGATTTATAACATCACATAAAAGCTGCCGGGTAAGGTTCTGTTCACTTCACTAATCAGAATTATATCTGGCTCATACTGTTTATTTTGACTGTCTTTTAAAACCTTTCCTTGTGTCCACTGTATATGAATTTGATTTGAGAGAAGTTTGACTTCTGAATAGAGCTGAGCAATGATTCTGTATATTTGACATTAAATATATGCGATTTTTTGCTCTTAGGCTATCACATCAGTGAACACAAACATTCAGTTGAGCTAGGGATAAATAATACTTATTTTATATTGTCTTCTCATGAGTAATATGAAGAAGAGGTGAGTTCAACTATTTCTGTTTCACTGCTATTGAAACTAGAACAGAGAAAGTGAAATTATTTATTCAAAGTGGCACAGCATTAGGGCAGATCATCCTAGCCTGAGCCTACTCCTCTAGTCAGTGGCCAAGGTACCATTTGTAATCATTGCCTCAAATAATCACTTTTCTTAAAAGTACAACACTCCACGTTTATATGTTCCCTAATAAATGTTCTCTCTTCCATGGCATTATTCTTGGCTTCTGTTTCGTGATTACTCTTTAAAAGTTAAATTCCATGAGCTCTCTACCACAATTAAGACACTCAGTGCTGTGCAATCTTTTGATAGTGTATGATCTGTGACAAACTAGTCCAGTAGTCAGATGCACTGCACAGGCATGTGGGGTGTGAATGTGAACTGGAAAGGGCAAAAATTTAACTAAATCTGCTGGGATGCAGCCACACAACTCCTATTAACATTAATGAGAATCAGACAGCTAAATATCAATGTGTTGTGCTGAATGTGCTCCCTGACATGTTTGAAGGAATGCCATTTTCATACCAAATATTTGCAAATGTGCTGGTGCTGCTCCATAAAACCTAATATCCTAGGAAAGGATTCCCATATCTTTCATACTCTATAACAAAGACAATCTCCTGAAATTGTTGACTGAATTACTCTATAGGATGCTGCACATAATTTTTATTGGTGATGTAGTTATCATTTGTGTAGGATCAGTTGAATAATCATGGGTTTCTTTACAACATTATATTTTTGGTTAACATTGTCAGCTAAAAATTAGTTGATTCATGTTCAGATTTTCCCCCCCTTCCAGGTCTATCCTTAAACTTGACAGAGCCACAGGTCTCTACAGATTCTGACCAAGTTGCCAGTTGTTCAAATGTTCCATCATAAAAGTTTAGCTAGTTCTGTTGAAGATAGCAATGGCAAAGTTGCAGTTTTTAGTTTGGCAGTGATTTGCGGACAAATATAAGGCAGTAGAGTGAATAAGTCTAATTTAGGGCCTGTAAGAGAGTAAAGTTTATTGAGGATGATACAATGCATTTCTGATCTCTTCTCACACACTAGGTATTTTCCAAACATACTTGAATGGTTTGGGTTGTAAGGGATGGTAAGAATCATCTAGTTACAACCCTGCTGCCAGGGACAGGGATACTTTCCCCTAGTCCAAATTAATTGAAACCCCATCCAACCTAGTCTTGAACACTTCCAAGGATGGGGCATCCACAACTTTTCTGGGAAACTTGTTCCACTACTCTCACAGTAAAGAATTTCTTCCTAGCATCTAATCTAAATCTAATCTAAATCTACTCTCTTTCAGTTTAAAGCCATTCCCCCTTGTCCTGTGGTGACTTGTAAGCAATCCCTCTCCAGCTCTCTTGCACTCTCTCTTTAGGGACTGGAGGGTTGCTATGCAGTGTATTACAAGGGATAACAAGTAGTTAGTAACAGTATTACCATGCTTTTCGTCTGTACTCTATCAGAGAAAATTCTGGGAAAGGAATCTTTTCATGCTCATTATAGGGTCTCAAATAAAAATGCATAATGCATGTATTTCTAACCAATTACATATCAGATAAATTTTTTTGGGAAGTATACAAGTCTATACAAAACTAGAAATTGTCATCCATTACCCACTAAAAGGTAAGTACAGGGGATAATTACTAAAACTTCTGAATTGTAGCTCAGAGAAAGAAATATTTATGATTTTCTGTAGTTCTGCTCTCAGTCTCTGCCTTCTACTCCTGTCCTTTAGAGTATTCTGAATATGATCTTCATAGTATATAGTCAACTCTTTAACTTTTACATGATTTAACTATATCATTATCATGATGTTTTAACACTGAAAATCAAAAGTAATTCAGAAAATCAAAAGTAATTCAGAACAAATAATTTGATGAATTTAGCCTTTCTCTTTTTGAGGGTGATTAATTTCTCAAATTTATTCATTATTCAGAGTGATTCAGTAATTCCTTTAGCAAATAATTCTTAGTGAGTCATTTTAATTGTGAGTTATGAATATTACAATCAGCTTGTGCTCTAACTTTGGTGCAGTAGCACATGTATTTGACTAACTTAAGCATTTCATTTTGAATTTCCAACTGTGTTTGATTATAATAGGTGTTAGCAATGTATGCCAGGCAATCAAAATCCAGATATAATATGAATCATGGTATCCAACCAACCCAGCATGCAGGCAAACCAAAAATTTGATAATCAGATGTTCAGTTTAAAATTTACTTTCCTCAAATACTCAAGCAATCAAGGTAAATGTATGCTCAGTGAACTCTGGACAACTGAATGCTTTCAGAAAGTGATCATGAAAAGATAAACTCAATGTAAAAACAAAAAGTCAAGGACACCTCCTTCAACTATTTTGAGGGTTAAGTTGCTAACTGCCTTTGTTTTTGCCTTTTGTATTCCTATAAAATAAGGAATTTATTGAAGCATCAGAAATTAAGGACAGAGATATCTGAAGATCAGTAAGGATATTGCTGTTCCTGGAATAAGTAGGGAGACATTTATTCTTACGTAAATATCCAATTTTTACCCTTTCAAAACTCAAATCATGAAAAGGGTGAATGGAGATGTCTTATATAATCTCTGTATTTAGAGCCACATATTTTAATGTGACTACATTCAATTTTAATGTGACTACATTGTGTGAACAAAATGTACACATAAATTACAGCTTGGTAGAAATGGAGCTAGACAAGACACAAAGTAACATAATGTAAAACATTAGCAAAGTAATTTGTACCAAACTGTCCTCTTACAATCCATAAGTATATCAGGGGTCTCAAAATATCTGTGTGCCCATTATCTAACATTTAGTGCAGAACACAGAGGAACCAGCAGTTACCCAGTGCAAATTATAATCCTAACTGAGCCATAGAAGATGCAAGCTTTGACATGTTCGACCTCCTGGTTCCCCAGCCAGACCAGCTGTGAAATTGATAAAAGCAATTGTGTAAAAACAGACCCAAATGGAAAACAGGTCTGCCACTGGCTTAGGCAACAAATATGAATGAACAAAGGGCAAACACATCAGGGTCATCACATCTGGTTATGCTTTATACTTGAATAACAGAGCCTAAATCTGAATAGTTGATTTGTTACATATTCCTGAGTAAAGAAGATTTTAAAACGGAAGATAACACTGAAATGTAATGATTTTCCACCCAGAAGATGCAATAAAATTTCAGTATTTGTTCACACAGAGCACAGAATAGTTTAGTAAGTCAGCTGGATTTTTGCTGCTCACAATTCTCTCACTGTAAGGGATACTGAGAATTTGACAACAGCGCACTCTTAAAAGGAAAACATTAGCAACATTTTCTTCCTAATTGTAAATGCTATCTAATAAAATAAAAAGAAGGAATTCTTAAATTTAAGGTTTTTATGTTTCATGTTTCTCAGAGCTTGAACTATGTTAATTTTCTTGACAATCATTGCAGTCCGATAGATTTGCTGTTATTATCTGGAAACTCTACATTCAGATCTCGTACCAAAGATTACTGCATTACTACTCAACACTTAAGCACTCATATTTTGGAGGCTTATTACTGTATCTGACATATGTATTTATCTAACGTGACCCTTTAATCTGAAGAAACATTTTCCAGCTACTTTCTAGAGTATATATAGCTGCATAATTTAAATGAGCCATGTGATTACCCTAAATAGCTTAATCATTCATTAAAACTAGATAAAACCACTGTGTTGTGTGTAGTCAGTGATAACTAATTTAATTTTCAGCACTGTTTAGAAGTTCTAAATCTATTGAGGACACATTAGTTGATGTCTTGTTATTGACTGAGGAATAAAACAACACAGCAGACACTAATATGTTTTTCATTCACACACTATTACTTCTGCTTTACAAACAGCAAGTGATATTTATGCTGTAAGTAGGAAATATACCATTCAATGTTATTTAAAATAGGAAACAATATAAATTCCATAAAATAGTCAGAAAAAAATTTGCATCTTTGCTCTAAATTTATAATGTAATAATACACAATATCTCTACTTGTGTCTCTTATTGTTGAAGATATCTTCCCTTTTGACTCCACAAGAGATCGGAGTATTTCCATGCCATATTCTAATGTGTACTCAAAGATCTGGCTCTCAAAAGCAAAAGATTTTTCTTTCCTTTCAGACATTTCTAAATAACTAATTACTAGCATAATCATTGAATTAATCTGAATTTTTCCTGCTGTAAAAACTTTGAAAAAGTTTGAACTTTCCTGCTGTAAAAACTTTGAAAAAGTCCAGTACTTGTGTCATTTACTGTTGTCTATGTAACTATGGTTACTCTTTCATCATGAAAACATTTTTAAGCTCACAAATACAGTCAAACATATCTTTATATTTCAAAAATAAGAAAGTCTTGCAGGCATACCTGTGTTTAGAAATACTATCTATCATTCTGCCTGGCCAAAATTGTTCAGTGCAAGATGAATCTGACTGTCTCAAATTGTTCATATTTGTACTACAGATTTAGAATTAGTTAAGTAGCTTACTTCAGCTGTCATGCTAAATAATTTTTTCTGGACTGCTTGGGTATAGACCAAACCTAGTACCATATAGCATGTCTCTAGGTTTAAAACAAAAGCCATCAAAACTTCCTTTTTTCTGTTATCTGAATTTGAACATCCTGTGTTGATCAGAGTCCAGAAATAGCGATGTTCTATAATGAAATGAAATAAAAAAATGAATTGTCAGATATCTTTTCCACAGAAAGTAGTTATTATTTATGCTTCTCAAATAAGTAGTTTGCTGGAGGGAGGCAATTTTTATCTAACTTTTATCCAAAACCCAAGAAATCCTTTCAAAATCTTAAGAGTAATGTTAATTTAATAATCTAAATAATTATCTTTACCTCTTTCATAGCTTCAGCAAGGGGCAGAAAAGATATTGCAACTGTCCAGTTTAAAGCTTGAAGCTGGCAAAATCTGTAGAAAAGGAGTGTTTTTTCTCCCTAATCTACACATGGGATTTTAGATTTCTGATAATGTACAGAAAAGCTTTATAATAGGGTTTCTTGATAAGCTTTCTCTAATGCCAGGAGAATTCCTTTTAAATGTGCTGTTTTTCAGAGGTAATCGTCAAGTCTCCAGACACAGTTTTTAAACAGGACCTTTCAAAGCCTAAGCTGCCATAACTGCCAAATATCCCTTCAACAGAAGCTGCTGTTCCCAGTCCAGTCCCTGAGCAGACAGGTATTTCTGTTCCTTTCAACCAGCTCATTCACATCTCACAGCTGTAAGGGGGCTGCACAAGACGGAGGAACAAAATTTGGCAATAAAGTATTCAAGTCCAAATATTGCTGTTAATTTTTTTCTCTGCATATAGATGGTTCAAATTTGTCTCAGTTTTTAAGGTAACTGGAAGAAATTCTGGTATACACCTGATACGGTGTCTGAAGTTTTGGTTTGAACTCACCTCTCCTGCAGTGCCTACCTACATAAGCATAAGAACAAGTAATTTTTTTAAAATTACATTTTCCTCTCTTCAGCTTGTCTATTTTAAAAATTACTTCAGTCATTATGCTTGGACCTGCATGTGAGTCCAGTTATTTGTTAAATAATATCAGTCTGTAAGGAACTGAAAGGCTGAGCAACACTTCTGCTTGGTGACTTAGGAAGACAAATTCTCTCAAGACCAAATGCTCACTAAAGTAACAATACATCTATCATTATTGCCAGAACACAGTATTCAATTCACACTATTGTGTGAAAGATAATTACGAGTTTAGTTGGTACTAGTTCTTTCACTGCAGGAAATTATTTTCACACTGCAGCTCTCATAATTTCAATAAAAGTCTTCATCATTTCCCAGGTCTTTCTATTTGTAGAACTTAGCAAAGAATGAAGAATATGTTTTCAATAAAAGCATTGCAAAAACCTGTGCTAACTTCAGTCTGATAAGTAAGAACAGACTATGTAACTTCACACCCTGCGTATTTTTCACTATTTCCTCACAAAAATTTCCAATACATGTGTATAATTTAATGGCTTTCTCTCCATTCAAAGAAGAAAGCCTTCCTTAAATCCTCTCCAAGACCAAGAGTCTTAGTGTATCCTTTCATGTCAGAAAGGAATTGTGCTTAAGTGTTAAAATACCACTCTCATATGTAGGTATGCTTTTTGTGTACTTGCCAGGGAACAGAATACTGTGCTTCTCTTCTTGGGCGCTTACTTCTTGTTTTCAAGCTTCTCTTGCACTGGTATGAAGATGCCATCATCAACGGCTAACATTTTGAAACTTAACTCCCCGGACTTTTTTGCATAAAACATTGAGTTTCTTGTCATTTTCTTTTCTTGAAGTTTTCAGTGAAGGACCAAACCTGTTCATAAAGCTCACTTTAAGGTCTTGGATATCTCTAGGAAACCTCACAAGTCTAGAATTCTTACTGTAGTGCTTACCAAGTATTTTTAAAATCATGAGAAACAAAAATATAGATAGAATTTTTGGGTTTTACTTCCTTGCCTTGCTCAGTTCATTTGAGACTCATTGGTGCATATATGCAGTTCCTGTTAGTATAACAATGGTGGCCAGGAGTATTCATCTCCTAAAGAAGAAATAACTTTCTGCAGAGCTCTCTGGCTTAAAAAACCTTTTGTTTTACACTTTGCTACAAGGAGGGCACACACTTCAGTATGTGCTGTGAGAACCACCTCTCTACCTTTAAGCCTGTTACTTGTCTAAATGTAGGGAAAAAAAATTATCACAAAGGTGAATGCTTAGAGAAAGAATGTGGATCAATAGAAGAGCTAGAGCTGGTTGTGACAGCACGTTTTCCTAACATTTGTGAGAATGGCAGTGTGTGTGTGAATGAACTTTGGATAACAGGTTTCAGACAAGCAATGACTGCCTGACTGCAGGGCAAGCAAAAGGACACATTAGCAGCGTGCAGTTTTGCCCTGCTTTTTGCTCTATCTTTGGGTAACTCGTAGCACAGTAGTATCTGCAGTGACTAATAGCATCTAGCTAATTCACTAGTGCAAAATTCATGTGGTACAAATTAACGTGATATTGTGCTTGCCAATTATTCAGCAAAATGTGCACGCTTTCAGTATGCCTCCAGGTTTTTTTAAAGTATTTTTTCAGTGTAGCAGATACAGGTAAATTCAAAAAGTGAGAGTGAAAATCTTAATTTTCACCAATTTCCTATTCACTATTGGATAGGAGTATTTGAATATCACTATTTCACAAAAAATAAACAACACAGAACTGGCCCTGTTTATATACATTAATGTACATTCATGTGTACAGACACTTACCTATTGCATTTTATGGAGTAGCAGGAAACTCTTATTCATTTGCAATAGCAATATGAGTAATACTATAAACTTTTGAGGCAATAAGAACAAAAAGTTACCAGTTCAAAATAAATTCAAATGACAAATATTTGAATTACATTTGGCTTAATTTATGTAATATTTGGAGGTCACTCACATGAAGGAATGTACTCAGTTATGTGCAAGTACACACAATGAATAAATATGCAATAAAAAAGTGTTGTTTGAACTAAAAATAAAACTAGCCATCAGAAGAATAAACTTTTTGAACCTGTGAATCTGGGAGAAAGTCAGATTAAATAATGCTCAATTAAACTTTACAGTGAACAGTTCCTGAGAAGGCTCCAGAGCTGTGTTGTTTTAGGCTGACATTTGTCTCAATAAAATATTAGTCAATAATGGTAAATATTGAGCAGAGTAAAATAAGTCCAGCATTTTATTAATTTCTTAAAAATGTAAGGAAACATAAAGTTTGATTTGTATTTCAAATGTTCCATCAGTTTCATGATTGACAAGGAATGTGTATTGGAACTGGGAAATAATTTTTTACCCATTTATGAAAATTCTTTAGGGTTTAGAAATGAATTCTTTAAGGTAAAATATAAAAATTTTCTTGTGGATAATTCTGAATGAAGATATGTTATATTATATAGGCAGTTTTATAGATCAATATTTGTTTACAGTGCTTCAAAGAGAGTAATTGCTATTTTTAATAAACTCTTGTTTATTTTGTGGTGCACCACTCTGAACTCAGATATACTGGTTTGTTTGGTATTTTTTCTTTTCCTCTTCTTGATTTTCCTTACATCACTTTTTTGTTATGGCTGAAGGTTTCTACAGCACTTTTGCCAAAGCCTCATGTGGAAAGTAAACTCATATATTAATCTTCATGCATATAAAGATTTAGAATCAATGACCTTTCTTCTTTTTCCTTTGATTGGAGGATGCAATTAGAATGCATTTTTTGTTGAATATAATTTTCTTCTAGATGGCAATTTCATAAACTTATTAAGAAACATTTGAATGGAACATTGCTCTGCAATCTGCTTAACATCAAATGTGAATTAAATGCAGACCTTAACTTTGCTGTTATTCAATGCATTAAATACTCATTTAATACTACAAAACCAAGGCCAAAGTTTGTGAAAGTCCAGCTGATTTATCAATCCAGTTTGGGGCACATTAACTAATAATGTTTTTTTCAGCATGCATGGTTTGAACTCTGTATTAAAGCTGTCTTCTTTTAGTGGATTAGACCTGCTTTTAAAGGAGTAATAAAGGTAGTCATATAGATAAAATACTAACAGTAAAGATGCAAAGGTAGTAGTAATATTTAACTTGCATATAGCAGGTCTCATTGATATTTCCAAGCATTCAATATACCCTGAGCTCCAAGAAAATTACTTGAAGAAGTCTGGTGACCTCACAGTGAGTTAAAATCCTCAGGAAGAATGACAAGATAATGAGGGTCTCAGTTGGGTCAACAGTGCAAATCTCCTTGAATACAGTATTTTTTCCACAGAAAAAAATATTGTTGTAAGATTATTAAGTGTTATGCTTAATGGCCATACTTAGTATACAGGATGAAATGGAGAAAGAAGTAAAGCATTATTTAACCCATTATTTAAAAATAAATCACAGATTATTCTGAGTTGGAAGAGACCAACAAGAACTATTGAGGGGATCAAACCCACTACCTTGGTATTATTACCATGGTGCTCTGATGTGGAACGTAGCAATTCAAAACATATAAAAGAGGATTTGATTTTCTGTTTTCCCTAGGAAACACAGTTACAACTTAAAAATATTTTTACATTAATCTCTATTCTCCATCACTTACTTGCAGAAATTATTAGCAGAGGAAATATTGTTGCATACTGTGTGGCACCCTCTGCTGTACATAAATATTCCAAGCATAAATATTATTACTGATGCTCTGCTGTAATTAAAGCACAAAGAGGGAAAAATATGAAATTAAAATACTATATCACTAGGTAAATTTACAGGGTGATCTTCACTTGACATGTGTTGTGCATGTGCATCTGGTAAGTACTCCTTAATTTCAATGTCCTTTTTCACCTAGAGTGATTTTTAATATTCCTGTCCAATAAAGAAGAGTATGGAACTACCCAATTTGAAAGAGTTATCATTCAGTCTAGTCTTCTTCAAATGTACTGAATTTACACTCGATTAAAGCTCCTGATGATCTAGTACAATCTTCTTACTTTTAATATTTAAATATTATGGGTTAGTTATATTTCTAACTTTAAGATTTAGTTTAACTTTATTGTTTAAAATTATTTATAGGCTCTTTTCTGTATTGTTTCATATTGTGACAAAATACAGGTGAATGTAAACATTTATCAAATGTTTACTGCCATAGCTCAGTGGGTATTCAGTTTTGAGTTTTCTTCAAGAGGTTATTGGTTTGTAAAAAGATATGAGAGGGAAAAAAAAAAGACACCATTTCAAATGAGAGTTGACCAAAATTTCTGCTGTGGATCCTGTTTGCAGAAAAAGTGCAGCTCTGCGAAGAGGTCCACATCCTTCTGAACTCAGGTTCTCTATTCATATTCTGAAGAAAGGTAAATGTCACCTATACAGGGGAGTCTAACAGCACCTGTCGATAGCTAATCCCATTCCTCTGTATGTTCTATGGAACAGCAAAAAGGTGAGGAAACTAGCCGTGACTCAGAATAAAGGAATAAATATTATTGTAAGAACTATTTGAAGAGCTGAATAGAAAGAATATGAAGGAGGTGGAGGACAAATCCTCCACATTCCTTTCAAGAATGGAGAGAAAAAAAAGCTTGTATTACTGATTTAGCAGACCTTGACATTGACCCCAAAATGCTTTTCTAGCAGAAAAAGTTTAGACACCAAGAGGTAAGTAAATTTTAGAGATAAGTAATTTTTGTGAACACAATTCAGTGTGCTTTGTAGCTCACTAAGACTTAAAAACATTTTGAATGTTTTTTTTAAATTTTGTAGGACACAGGGCCCCGCTACAGTACATGCACTTGGGTACGTTTCCAAGGCACATGTTTAAAATTACTTTTGTGCTGCCTGAGCACCTCTGCTCATGAACCCACACTGGTACTACTCATTATCAGTTTTGATCAGGCGAGTTTCCTAATTTAAGGAAACTGGGCTTATACAAAATCTGCTTCAATTATGAAAGCACAGATACATGGCTTGGCTTTTAATTTTGATTTTTATTTTTAAACTATTTTCAGGAAGAATAATCTTGAATGATTTCATAATCTAAAACTGCTTTTTCTGCAAAAAATTATACAACTTATTAGGCATACTCATATGACTTAGAGTTAAGTATAGGGGAATAAGAGATGTAGATATTTCAGGAAAATGCAACAAAATTTAATAGGGAGCATCTTTATAAGAAATGATTGAGTATATCTTTCTATGTGGTTGTACCATTTTTATTTTCCTTATATGAAAAAGTCATTTGGGCAAACATCAGTGAAATCGGATTACTTCAAGAAGAAAATAGTCCTCAATGGAAAGGTAATCCTTGTTTCTAATTTAAAAAATAGATGCAAAATATGAGGAAATTACAGGGATGATTGTTGCATAAAAATTAATTAGAACTATCCAGACAATCACTGTAGAGTTTTGCAGATACTAAGTTGATGTAGTTGGATGCCAGTGTTATTATCTCTTCAACAAGAATCATACTTCAATCTTTCCAGGAGATCTAGCAAAGACTTTAAGAACTTCCTGCTCATTTGATCCTTGAAAATGACTTTTAAAATAAAAAATAAATTTTAACAATTAAATGTCTGAATCTTGTTTTGATCTTGTCTATATGACCATGAAAATATAGAGTCCGTGGTAAACTAAAAGGTATGAATTTTCAGACAGACTTACCAGTTAAATTATTTTTCCTGAGGCAAAGCCAACAGCTAAAACTTTTCCATACAGTTGGCAGTTGGGACTGGAGAACAAATCTGTCAAGCCTGTACAGCTTTCAAAAAAATGAGCAGGCCAATTATGATTGAGTTGTTTCTATAATTCATATGTTTGTTGTTTTTTTGTCTTTTTCATTTATTCAACATAAAAAGTGATGTTTTCAGCAGTAATACACTCGATTTTAATATATAGCTTAATACACAGTTATAAACTCATTATTTAATAGATATATATTTAATTTTATGAATACATTATTTATTTTAATAATAATGTTCTGCATGCTAAAATGATGCTCACATAGAATTAAGTTTTAACTATAACCTGCAACATTAAGATAGCAAAAATAATGTAGATCAGTTGCCAGACTGGAAACTTACTGCTATTCTGCTTCCTGTGCAAATGTCTATTCTGTGGAAGGCTCAAAAATATTCCATAATAATTTGTTTATTGTGTGATTTATTGAAATGCTCTTGGAATTTGTCTAAGAAGACAATTATAGCATATGAATATTTCATTCATCAGTCCCACTGAAAAGGCAGCACAGCTGTGGTAGAGTCAGATTGCATTGTCACTGGACTCATAACTCTCTAAAAAGTAATGGTATCAACAAAACCCACATGAGGATCCTTTAATAAGAAATTGATCTACAAAGGTTTCTAAAGTTTTATTGATTATAACAAAATCCTTCTCTAATTCATATTTCAATAAAACACCAATCACATAAGAATCAAATTTTCTCATAAAGTTATAGATAAAATTTCACCATTTACACCCACATTTCTTTGCTTTATTTCACCCTGCCCTTCCTTTGAATACTTCCATATCTTCTAATATGCAAAGTTGACTTGTGTGACCATTAACAGTGAGTTTTTAAATGGCTGTTTTCTGCAGGTTTTATTTTTAGTTTTCTGTGTTTAATAGGAATTTTATGACATTTTTGAAAAGAATTCTGGTAACTGGTGGAAACCAAGACATTGTTTAATGCCTTGCATGATTGTAGTAATGCTGTTTTCTTCTATCAGTGGAATTAATAGCATTTTATTTACTAAGGTGTCAATCAGTGTCAACTTCTTACAGGTCCAAGATTTTCAGATATTACAAGGTTAGAAACACTGTTTTGAAATACAATTTTATTTGATTTCACCATTGCTTTTCTTTATTATCCTTCTCTGTGAGTTGTGCTTTCTCCCAGTTCATCTATATCCATAAGTGTTCCTGCAGTGGGGATAGTCACAAAGATCAGAACATTTCATCACGTGCGGGCTGCATTCCTCTTAGAAAACTGCAATAATTTTACAGTCCAGATAAGTTTTCCCTCCCATCTCCAGGACCAAAAGTGGATACTCATAGACCTGAGGGATGTAAAGAAGAATGCAATATATGGTAGAATAATGCAAACATTTCAGTCCAAATACAGAAAATTTTTGCAACATCTTTTCTCATGACTCATAACTAGTTTCTACAAGGAATGCTAAAGAGATGGATAGTTTAAAAAAATCCTAAATATCAGATCTCCAATGGAACAACATTAATAAGAGCTACTTCTGCACTTGTGTATGACTTTTAGGAAACTGGAATATAATATCTCATAGGACTTCCACAGAAGTCCCCTCCCATCTTTTTTAAAAAAAATGTTGCTAGAGATGCAACAGGTATGGTAAATGTTTTCCTAATTTTTAATGTTTTGCCTTTATAGCACCTGTGTGAGTAACAATGAAGATTCTGAAACAAGGATAATTAGTTTTTGAATTAGCTTCATTATATAGAGAAATGTATCAAGAAGAAAGAAGTCAGTAAGTTAAATTTATGGGCTTAAAATAGATTTTACAATAGAAAAACACTGGCATAATTTTTACTTCTAGAAAGAAGAAAGGTGGGGGGAAAATAATTGAACAATTTTTATCAAGTTGTTTGGGATTCCTTCTACATCTGTGCTGTTGGGATAGGATATTGGGAAAATGCTAAGCATTATTTTGTCACATGGCATTTTTAAAGACTGCTGAAGTATCCTACACTTGAAGTAAAAGAGTATAATTTATTAGCAATATAAACTAGAGAGAGAGAAAGATGTAAACAAGAAGAGAAAAGAAAGCTTCTCAGGCTTGATTTATTCTAAAAAGTTGAAACCTTTGTTAGAAAATATATAGTCACATTTTTAGCAGCAATTGTATTTAATTAAATGCTACAGTTAATACAGAAAAGACCACTTCACATGAATCTAGATGACATTTTTAACTCTCTCCCTAAAGTTCCTCAGTTTTGTGCAATTAATTGGGTGAAGTCCTCAGATCCATATGACGTACTAGCTTTAGAGCTTTGCAGAGAGGATATATTTTGAAAATACTGTTTAGCACTTCCTTGAACACCACACACAAACAATCTGTTTCATTTTGAGAATTTTTTTTTTAAATCAAAACTGTTTTCTTTTTATAATTCTCTGAATGACTGTTCTTTGGCTGCTATTCTTATGAGAAACACTGAAAAAAGAAGATAACATTTTGATAACAGTTTATATGTGTTATATAAACTATATATATAACACTTATACTTAAAAGTAATTTATATTTAAGTGACACTAGAAATTAATTCTATACATTTCAATAAAAATTGGAATAAAGTAATGTCTGGCTTCGCTAAGGAATCATAGTTATTTCAATATTTTGTATATTATTATGAAAATTACTGCTTTGAAAAAAATCCTTTTAGAATTCTGTAAGAGATTTTATTTAAGTTCTTAAATTGGTCCTAATGTAATAAACTGATAGTAAGTTCATTACTTCAATACTACTTAAATAATCATGTCATTCTGTACCCAAATAGTGACTGAATATTACAGAGAAAACCACAAAGACTTATTTAAATTAATTTAGTTTTGAATTAGTGTTAATAGAAGCTCAGTACAGGAGCTACAAATTAGATGCCTGTTTTATATTGAAGTGAGACAGGTATTGAGCAAAAGTCTTTCTGCATTAATTTTGAACAATGCTTTATATGAACATAATTCAGGACTTTATATCTTGACTCAACCCAGTGACCTGTGAAGTTTCATGGTGGGTGCAATAAATGTTTCTAAAGAAGATGGAATGAACTTTTCTGAAAATACCTTGTTTTTGCTCCTGGGAGAACTTTTTCCCATGCCCTCCATCACTGAATTTTGATATGAAACATAGATCTGATGAAACTAAATATTCTCTGTAGTCAGCATCCCTTATTTGAAAATTTATCCTTTGAAGAGCAATTCAAAGGCTTGCTTAACAAACTGGAGTCATATTCAATTGTTTCTAATTTCCTTGCAAATCTTATGGGAAGGATGAAGAAAGTAAGGGTGTTTGGAAAATATTGAAACTAGAAAATAAGAAGTGAAAAGGATTAAATCAGACACAGGAATTCTGAATCACCTCTATCATAAAAAACTGCTTAAAGAAGCATTTTTATACATTAATCTGTGAGATGTGCTTCCAATTTTGTTGACTAGATGTGATTATTCAGGTATGATTTCATGTAGAACATTCTTAAATGCTCTGTTCATTTGTTTTTCTCAGAGGAATATACAGTCATTTTAATTTATCCATGGCTGGCATCTACTGTTCTGGAGAGGATTGTATATTTTTCCATTTCCTTTTTTTACCTGCATAACATCTAAACCAGCGGCCACCCAAACTTGATTTTAGTGTGTACCATGAATTGACTCCATATATTGTAAGAAAGTTATTTAAAAAAATAAAAATAATGTGCAGCTTATATTAAAAAGAAGCCATACATTTTTTTCATTAGTGTGGTGAACGTTTCTATTTTCAAATTCGTCAGTAAAGAGATCACAGACCTAGGGAAACTTGATCATCTGTAAAAGGTAACTTCCTAAAAGTATTATCTTATAAGGCACATTTTCAGTATATTTATACTAACAAAATATGTCAAGCAAAAACAAATAAACAAAAAAAAACCCCACAAAAAACCCCCAAAAACAAACAAACAAAACCAAAAAAAACCAAACCAAACCTCCTCCCTCCAAAAAAATCCATATTTCTTTCTGTTCTTAACAGTTTTGTCCAGTTTCTATGGATGTTATTGTCAATGAGCTGGAGATGCTTGATTATTTCCATCAGCTGAAAAGATTGAAAAAGCTACAAAAAAAAATTTGACAATATCGCAGTGGACATGATTTTAAATATTACAATCCTTTACAATGAAAATTATTTTTCACTTTGCCTTAATGTCTGTTTAAATAATTTGCTAAATCAGAAGTGATATATTCTTGTTTGATCTCCTCAGCTAGTTCAATTTCTCAGCTAGTGTATTATTTATCAAGGACTTGTCTATGCATATTTAGGAAGTCTGTATATATAAATATATATACACATATATGATATGAAAAAATAGATTCAAGAAGATTTTAACCCTTGCTGAAAGCCCAAACTAGCAAAAGGTAAAGAAAAAAAAAAGTGGAAAGAAAAACCAAAGCAAGAAATTTTGTGCTGGATTTAATACTTAATTCTGTTATCTTGTTTTTTAATACTGAAAAAATGTTGAACATTGAAATCAGTAGAAGCAGAGCATGTATTTAGCAGAACTGGGCTTGACTTTTACAAATACAACCTGAAAACAAGAGAGTTGACTCAGCTAAGATATACAAGTTCTATTTTTCAAATAACTTTCATACCAGGTGGGAATGGTTCTGTCAACATATTTTGGTACATGACTAATCTTTCTTCCTCCTTCCTATCAGCATAATCAGCTTGTCACGCTACAAAGCCATTTAAATCTGTGATGCCAGAGTTGCTTGTGTGATGGCAAGGAAATTCAGTAACCTAGAAGTTAGCTCATTAGGATAATAAGGATGAAGCAGTTAGGAAAGCATTAATGATATATTTCGGCTATCAACATGCATTAATTCTACATATTATACTAGTCAAAAATCTGTTTGTGTAAACTTATTGAAATATAGTATATTGAAAATTCCTCGGCTCTTGGGCTTTTTCCACTGGCACTAATGAGGTAAACACTGTGTGAAATGTGGCATGTGGATGAGATGTGTTCTGAGCTTTTATTGTGAATCAGTTGTAAAATATGCTGGATCTCTGCCACAGGAAAAAATGTAATTTAACTTATGCCTATAAACCTATTCTGAGTGAATGAGGTGTTTAAAATGTAAAAATCACAATCAGGGAACTATCAATCAGCACTCATTGGGCAAAAGAGATTACACCAAATATAGTTAACTCGACAGTTCTTGTTTTTTTAAAAATAAAATCAGTCCTGACAAGAATTTTAAGAAGTGTGATTTTTTTTTTTTTGTTTGTGTGTTTGTCTAAAGCAATAGATTCTGATTTAGCAGAATGGTAATTTCAGAACTTACACAAAATTACAGAATGAATCTGCTGGCATTTACAAGTCATGGGTCACAATGTCTTATGCTAGGCAAAGAAAGAGAACTAGTTTCCTAAACAGTCAAACTGGGAAGAAAGTGCCACCAAATAGTAATTTATAATTAATAAATGGAGCTCTGCATATGAGAAGAATACCCCAGAAATTTGTGGTAAATCCACAGCTGTCTAGCTGTCTAGCCTACTGCCACACACTGAAGGACAAACTTTTGAGTAACATCTCTGTTCAATCAGGATTTGGGCTCCTGCAGTCCAGGATCTAGCCTTTGTCAAATGTGTAGTCATTAGAGCACTAAGCTGGGAAATACCTGGTTCCTAGGCTCAAATTCAAAAGGAGTCAAACACACCTCGCTGACTTGCCAGGTGTAGTTGTGCATTCTGGTCTATGAAACTATTAAAAAGCTGAACAGGCGCTGCTTCTCATTTTCCTACTGATTCCTGGCAGGAAACTGGAATTCATTGCTGCCTCTGATGAAAGTCTTATGTGACACTGAGCACATCTGAAATGTTCACAGAGCATACCCTTCCCCTTCCCTATGATGCAAAAATGGAAGCTCTGCAATGAACAGCAGCAGAACTAAGTATTTTAAAAATTACATCCTGGGTGTCTCACATTAGAACCATGATTCTATTTGAGACACGACTTCAATACATCTGTGCTTTGATTTGAGTGTGGGATAATTTTAGACAGTGGTCTCACAAACTGGTGGCAAGTTTGAGAAATATTGGATTCTTTGACAATGAACATCATAAAAAGCCATGAACAGCAATTCTTCATAGCAAATAAAATGAAAAAAAAATTAAAGTACTTATCATTATGGTATATCTCAGACAAAAAGAAACAAAATTGTGACATACTTGTTCACAGAATTAATGTCACTCTACGTAATGCATAAAACAGCAAAAAGTCTCTATCAAAGTCAGTACTAAAGTCTTATGCATATTTACAGTCATCTGTCTCCATGTTACTTTTTTTTTCATTTGAATTCTAGACTGCAGAGCTTTATAACCCTTTAATATTTTTGATAAGTACACATTATATTTTGAGCTCATGTACAATTACCCTCCTTTCAACATATATATGTCGGGCTGAGCTAGACAGTAATTTAATTCTCCTCAGTTATTTTATAGTCGTCCTTGATAACTAAGCACTGTCAGTGGTGAAATCTAAAATTGTTTGCAGATTTTTAATCTATTGTCCTTATAGATGTAACTCTTTGATGTCCTCCAGATCAGTTCATCAACCAAGGTAATTTAAATACAGTAGGTATGCAAAATGGAGCAGCAATTGGCTCACTGTTCTTTCTCTAGTACAGATGGGAATACTTTGTTTCAGATCTGTAAAATTCTGATATCGGAGAAAGAGTGTTCTCTATCAACTTCACACCCTGTAAAATAAATTATTTTTTGAAATTATTTGCTGAACATGTCCTAAGTAAGGTGTATGTCATTTTTACTGATGACTGATAAAGGAAATGCCATCTATGAAGCAACAGCAAAACTTTTTTAGTACAAAGTAAAATATTTTAACACATAATCATATCCAGCAATGACAGTGTGGGAACAATAGATGATCTTCACTACATTGCTTTCAGCAAATACTGCGCTACAAGTATCTGAAAATCCAAGAAACTATGTCACTTCTTGATCAGTACAGTACCAAAAAAAAAGAATAATTTTGAACACTCAGGTATAAAAAGCTTTGAAAAATGTTCATGTTTATTTATATTGCTGTGTCTACTTTTCTTCCCTGTTTCTTAGTTTGTGATCCTTTTGTAAAAGGTACTTTGGAGAAAGTAGATAACTTGACAATCTTATATTCAACATACAGGGCTCAAAATATGCAATTACAGACCATGTTTGTATAAGTCCACAACAATTCTTTATTGAACCAAGGCAGGACAATGGATCCTGATGCAAGGCTTCAAATTTCCCTTTGTTAACCTTTATGAAGTTCCTGGTAGCCATCTCTCCGGGCTATTGAGGATTTTTCAAATGGCAGCATAATCATGTGGTGTATCAACCTTAGCAGCTTTGTATCATCTGACAATTTTCTGGGCATGCACTTTGTCTCGTGTACTTCATTAATAATTTTTTTTTGATACCTTTAGTCTTTTCATCTCTCAGGCAGAAGATTAGAACTGCAGAGTCATTCAAAAATAGTTGCTGAAGTAGCTCTTTTTCACTTCAATGACTTGAAAGAGCGGGAAGACAGTCCAGCCTCATTTCTGCTAGAAAAATCTGCAAAGTTTTATCAGTGTAGAACGTTTTTCATGTAGTCTACAAATATCGAGCAGAAAGTATTGTTCTCCTTTCTAACCATTGCAGGGAAAACTGAAAATTTTATCAAACACAGAAAGTTATTTTCTGTATATCAGCACAATGTCCTTCCGCACAGGTGTTTTCATAATGATGATATATTGTAAAACTTCATGGTGTTCAATGGCTCTCACACTTGTATTTCCACCTCATCTGTCACATGTCAGTATAACTCCACCCTCTGCTCTCAATAGTCTTGAAACTATGTTGATAATGCAAAACAATAGTCAATTCTAACTTAATTTTCATCACTAAATTTAAATTCATATTACAAGGAAACACATTTATTTATTAGCTGTCTAGAAAAGAGTTTTAGAAAAGTGTTTTTATTGTTACATGGATGCTTCAGTGAAATGCCTTAATGAGACTTATGAAAGTACAGCAGAGTCTTCTCTAAATGACCAGCACCTACAGTCATGTGGGGGATTTTCCAATTTTTCTAAGGTAGTCAGATTACCCCAATAATCTAGACAAAAATCAAATTACTCAGATGACTCAGTATCTTTTGCAACTTGCAAGATAAATTGCCTCCAAGGTATTAAAATTCATTTAACTCCTAGCAAGTTAATGCATCTTTTAAAACAGAAATTTTTATTTAGTATGTGTTTCATTTAATATACATTTAATATGCCTGGATTTAAGGTTTAAAAGAGACGAAGTCCATCTTTTAGTATGGGCTTTTGAGCATCAGATAAAATTATGTGAATAGAAATGTTATGATCGCAATTTCAGAGAGGCAATATTTGTCAACATAGTATGTGCTAGAACAATTTCTTCCTTTTTTTAATATATGAAAAAATATTGGCTCATAATATTACAAGAGGTCATAATTTAGTATTAGCAGAGTATTTTATAAAAAATATATCAATACCTATACTTTAGCAGTATTATTTTGCAATAGCAATATGACAGCAGAGGTTAAATAGTAAATAGTATTTTAAAGTATTTTAAGTCCAAATTTTTCAAGTTAAGCTCCTAATTTGGCTATTGCATGAGAAGAATATTTTGTGTCATTTTAAGTTGGCTATTTTAATGTTTTGCTTTAAGAACTTTTTTTAAGAACTTCTGGCATGCAATTTAAAAAAAAAAATTATTAAAAAAATAAAAAAGCACAAATGAAAAGAAAGGACTTGTTAATTTAGGGTGGCTCACTTCAGGGACCTCCTGGTTAACCCTGGGATGAATGAGGTGATATTTGACTAGCTGACCACAAATCATTGTTCTCACAGGAAGGAAAGAAAACAGAAAGCCTGTCATAAAATTATGCAGAGGCTTTTCAGCAAGACTGATAGTGACATGTGTGGTTATTAAAAATGGAGGTAAATGTGTGTGTTTAATATGATGCATAGTTGGAAGTTGTACTGCAATATTAGGACTGAGTAATCACAGTCTGTGAAAGTTATTTGCTCTAAGGCCAGTCTGTACCAGCCCAAAGCCAGCATAAATTAAAATTAAGAAAAGAAAAAAAAATAGGAAGAATTGAGAGGGTTCAAAGCACTTTAATTTTCTAGGAAATAAAATACTTATTTATATAACCCCTGAGCCATTTTTGTATAACTGCTTGTACTACTTGTCTTCTTGTCCCCCACTTGCACTGCTGTTTGACACTATGTGTGGTGTTAAAGAAGAAAATACATATTTCAGTGGCAGTAGGCAGTGAAAATACATAGAGAGGTACTGTAATCTTCATCAGTGTACAGAGGGCAAAAAAGGTGAATTTCCTTTGACCTTGTTTATTCTGACCATTCATTTAATTTTAACAACAAATTACTTTTTATTTATTTAGCCTCTTTTTTCCCCATCTATTTATCTTCATACTGTTCATATAATAAACAAATTTATGCATTTATTTAATTTCATGCACAATACCAGGACTTTTCCAAATGTGTATTTTTTATATTTATGCTTGGATTTCGATTCAGAAATTCTGTAAGATTTTTGCATCATGCTTGAAAAAGGCAGATTCCCCAAGTTACTGCTGAAATAAGTGCAAAATTACTGTGTAATTTTCTGTAGGTATGTTAGTATGGAAAACTGGGAAGAGATGTGATAGTAGTCTTCAAAGAGAAAGCAAAAAGTGTTTTTCTTTTTCATTCAGAATAGAAAGAAAATGAAATTAAAATTTCACATTCCTGTAAAGATATTCAGACTGGACATTAAGAAAGTATTCCTAAGCACTGAACTAAATAGTCTATGGTTGATGTTGAAATGTTATAGTTAGAATTTTCAATTAAAAACTAGCTAAAAATTCCTGGTAATCATTTAGGGATTCTTAGTCTTGCTTTGAGTATGTGGATATATGGTTTAAATCTCAAGCTTTCATCTAGGCAAATTTTTTGATTTCTAGTTGTCCATATTTCCCATAATTTGAGGATTTCAGTATTGGCACATAGTCATGTAATATTTTTATTCTGCTGAAATCCAAATAATTATTTCATTATTCTGGCACTATTTAAGGGACTTTTTTTCATTTTATGGTACCTCTGTTGTACAGCCACACACTGACATTTCTTTTTTCTCATATACACAAAGAGGAAATAGTCACACTTAACACTTTAGGGCAAAGGAGGAGAAAAACAAAGGAAATAGAAAAGAAATTCTGCACAAGACAACACAGACACAATCTTCATTAAATTCTGACAACTTCAGTATTGTTATTTTCATTTTTTCCATCACTTTCAGAGTGGACAGTAGATTATAAAATGCATATATTCAGAGAGATCATAGTTTGTTTCTATTTTGATTGAGACAAAAGCCAACAGAGAAATAGGTCCAAAATGTGTGGAGAAGTCTGAAAACACTGCAAGTACCTACAAAGGTGTAAAGGCTGTAAAATATATCAAATAACAATTTATTTCATTATAACATTAGTGTAAGGCAAAAATTTTTTATTTAATTTTATCAAATTGGAGGTTACATAATGGGAAATAAGGCTAATTTCAGGTGATTTTTTAAAGATTGGAGTCTTAAATGAAGAGCTACAATTCTAATTTCACACATGCTATTCTCACGGAGATCACACATTCAGAACTATATTAAAAAGCTGGTAGTATATGTAGGACAACATTGTTTTGAAAGGAATATGAGAGACAGCTTTTTTCCTTGCCTTGAATTTGATAGTTTTGTGACTTCTGTAGTAAATCACATTTATGTAAACTTTGGTATGGGTCATGGCGCAGGAAAGGGAAAGTCCTCAGAAGATTTCTGTTGATGTAGTTCATTAATCAGCTATTTTCTCAGAGATTTATTAACAAAAGAGGTCTTTTAGTTTGTGACTTTTATTCAAAACATGAAAACTATATTGAAATATTGCAGTAAAAGATTAAGAGCCATAGCTGTTATAACTTGGCTTGAAGTAAGTTCTTTTACTAGAGAAGCTTCCTAGTGCTTTGTTGGTTTCCACCAGCAGAATATGATGGATTCAGGTGCTAACTCTCCTGAAAAATTTATCAATATGTTATCTTAAGTAGATATGTGAATAAAAATTGTTTCAGGACTTCCATTGCTGATATTTGTGTCCAGAAAAAATACTGTCCAGCTGTGCAATTAGTAGGGAATTATGAACTTAAGTTTCAAGAGAAAAATCAGGCAGCATTAGCATGTATATGTGTATGGGAAGATAACCTTATTCTTACACAAAAGAGGATTAAAAAATGTCAGTGTATAATAACTGAAATTCAAGATGTGGTCGAGAGAGTAATTTTAGTATAACTGCAATAACTTGAAGACTTCTTTCTCAGCAACTTACCTGCGATAACCTATTATGTGATTATCTCCATTCATTTCAACATAAAATTTAACTATATCTGGGCTTTGTCCAAGTCAACAGTAACAGTTGGACTCCCTGCTTCTTAAGATGCTCCATTTAAATCTGGAACAGATATCTGACTATGCATTTTTATTATAAAACAAGTCAAACAGAGTAACTATGTAAAACTATAAGCTTTTTCCTTTGAACAATAAAATAGTATATAATAGATTTAATGTGTAATATAATATAAAGGAGTTATTATAGCATATACTAGAATCTCCAAACTATGTGGATATGTTAGAAGAGCAGCCTAGAAAGTCTCAGTCAACATATATGCAATGGAAGCTAGATAAATTATAATTTTACCAATATGCAAACTTCATTATTTTAATCCATATATCTACAATCAAAGCAGAAAAATCTTCTGGTCTTCTGTTTTAGGACTGTAAAGCAGCCTGGTGTACAAAACATGAATATGTTCTGTACACAAATTTCCCCTGGCAGCGTCTTGCAATTGTGCTGTCTTGTGAAGAAAGGAATTCAAATATATACATGCAAATTGTTCATACAGCTTTTCCCTGTGAAAATTCTAGAAACTTGTGCACTTTTCTGGAACCTTGCCACATCACTGAGAATTTCAAGGAATAAAGGGTGATTAATTAAAGAAAGGATATTACTACCAATCTGACCTCTTCTAGGTTTTAAAAACAAAGGCAGTCTAGATATGGTTGTCTATTTTATAGCAATGTTCTTAGGTATATTCAACTAGTATCGCCTATATGTGTATTTACTTAGTGTATTGCATCAATCATAATGTCTACTGAAGTTGAAATGCCAATTACACATGTATTCATAAATATAAGTACCACTATAATTATTTTATTTTCCTACTTGGTTAATCTCATGCTTTTTAATGTTATAATATAACCCATAACCTACAAAAAATTTACATTTTATATACATATATATAAAAACACACACACATGTATATTTAATCTACATAAACACAAACAAAAATTTAATAGGATCTACGTGTTCTAGAACATTTTTATTTGTCAGCTGAATATGACTGGGAGACTTAAACCCTTTAGAATATAAACTTTTGACAGGCAATGCTTAGAAGATGATTTTGTGACCAAGTCATTGAAAAGGAGATTAAGATTTGTATGAATTTCCAGTGCAGTGGTTCCTTCAAAATGGCTGTCCGTCCATTTGCTCATCTTCAGTAATGAAAAGCATCATGTCACATTTACAGTGAAGAATTGATTACCTCATTTTCTCATTTGCTATGACATAAGAACACTCACAGCATCAGTGCTACTTATAGCACAGTGTAACTCTGCATAGCAGCATGCCCTTGGTATTCCAATCTGACTTCCTTGCTTTCCATACACAGCAGTATTTCTCCGCAATAGTTATTTCCGGAGTGTAATTCCCCTAAAAATGCATATTTGAGTTTCTGTCCTTGATATGTACATCAAAAATAAGCATTTGATAGTCTGATTTATTCAGACTCACCCTCTCCCTCCCATTTTATGAATAAAGTGGCCAGGAATTTTTATAAAGCACACAAAATAGGAAATAATTATTAGAATGAAAAACCTTCAAGTCTTTTATTTAAAAATATGGAACATCTAGCAAGCCAGTATTCCATACTCATGATGATATACTTGTCAGGCCTTATTTTTTGAAATATAATGTCTAGAAGTAAACCAGGACAGGAAAATATTACAATAATACTTTATTTTCCTATTCAAATAACAAAAATAACAACAGAATAAGACTAAACATAAACAGTAGGCACACATTAGATTTATAAGGGAAATCATGAAAATGAATCAAGCCATGTAATTCTCCTTTTGAAGTTCATAGCAAATGCTACTGAGTTTAGAAGGAACAATATTAGGCATTAATCACTGCTTTAATATTAAAATTTAAGAATGCGTTATACCACATCAAAATTCACGGTTCTTATGAATATGTTTCTAGTTAAACATGCATTAAAGTCTTTTGCTGACTAGGAATGGCTTCTTAAATGAAAACCTGATACAATAAATCTCACTTTTTCTCTAAACTAATTAATTTCCTGCTGTTATCTTTTCATTGTTGTTTTTCAAGTGCATGGTGACATTTTGTCATATCCACCTATTTTAGATGAAAAGATGGTTTCATTTTTAAAATCAATATTGGCTTTTTGGACTTATCTTTGTTTGCATTAATACCTTGCTGTGCAGAATATATGAAGATGGTCACAGCAGAGAGCTCTTTAATCCTCACACTAGGTTATGTCTTTGATCATCTATTAACTGAGACTATAGTATATTAACTTTCAGCTGAGTCAAGATAAAAGGTTTCTGTGAGTGGAAAGTTTCCTTCTCCACTGTTCAGCTCTCTTGGATATTAATAACAAGCAATATATGAGCTGTCTTTCATTATAAACAATGTAGACTGGAGAGAACTAATGCTCAAACATATTTTTCTGCATAGATTTACTGTGTTTGATACATTGACAGAACTTCATATGACTTCATATCTCTTAAAAGAAGAAAGTCCTTGAAAAGGGTGAAAAAAAGAAAAAGCAAACATAGGCTTTGAAGTTGTAAGTAAACCGATGTCATTATAGATTAAAGTGAAAGAGTAATAGTCCACACAATTTTGTAAAAATTAGCTTTACTGAGTGGTTTAAAAGGCTTTTTCAATTAGTTCTTTTGAATCCTATACCATCTTTGAGTTAATGAGTCAAAAGAACTTAGCTAGTGCCATGCTTGGACAGACTAGAAGCCTGTTTTAGTCCCATATCGCTAATAATGACCAGAGGCTGATATTTCAGAGACTAAGTTGGGTAAATTGGCAGACAGAATTAGACATTCTTATATTAATCTTCAAATTAGTTTTCTAGTGCAATATTTGTTTCAAAAATGTTGCAAGAATTTTCATACCTCTGACTATTCTGGATATGCCAAGTATTCTAGCATTTAAAAAAGTAAATTGATATTTCCTTGCTTCACCAGCTTTCCTCGTTGATAAAAAAAGTATATTAATTGCAAATTATGACAACAAACCAATAATTCCTTTGATAGTCTTCACTTTCATTAGTCTTGCATTTGGAGACAGGGAGAATTTATATTATGAAGCAGGATGTACGCCTGGCAGCCTAAAACTTGACTTAGCATGCAGTGTTTTGCTACAGTACTGCAGCAGTACTAGCTATTAAGTGAAACAAAGAATTACTACTTTCCTTTTTTTTCTCTGTTAATTAAATTGATATTTGCTCAAAGTTCTGCTGTTACTGCTGTTAGACGTTTTCTGTTCTTCCATTTCCTTTTCCTTATGGCTGTAATGCTTCCTTTAACATCTTGTCCTTGTGAAATTAAATGTGAAAAACAAAATTCTGTGAAGCAGAATGTTCAGAAAGCCAAGATGGGAAAATTTTTTTGATCCAACAAAAAATTGTTGAAAATGTGCTTCTTTTACATTTAAGGACTTGGGTGTTAGCATTAAATGCCTCTTCAGTTTTTGTTGACTTAAATAACTATAGACAGTAATTATCATTAGGAATAGTTTTTGAAAATTAGTGCCAGGACAGTTTTTTATATATTCCTTGTTGTTGAGATACATTATTTTTATTTTATTTATTTTGCTTTTAAATATGTAATATGTTAACTTAATACCACATACTAGATCTTTCTAGCAAAGGAAAAGGTTAAAACACTTATATGCACTTTTTTTAGTGTGTTTTTCATTTCTATCAAGCAGATTTTGAAGTTTAGGTGTGGGGTTTCTTGCTTCAATTTTCTGCAGCAGAGATATCTATGAAGGGAAGAGTTGAATCAGGAAGTTATAGCTATTATCCTATTCCTGGTTTCAGTGTATACAGTTTCATGATTTCTCTTCATTTGATGAGCAAAGAAAAATAATCCAGGAAGTCAAATAGAGTGTTTTATTAATGCATCTGTACTGATAAGTAGGGTTAGCAACACAATGGGTAAGCAGATCAAAATCCGAATCTGCTAGGTTATGCAATAACAGCAGTGGATGAGAAAGGTAAACTGTAATTTTCTGAAAGTCCAAGATGCCTCGCAATAACCAGATGGAGATCAAGGACAAAAGTCTTCATACCAGGAAGAAAGCCACCTTCTTGCTAGCTACAGGAAAAGTATCAGATTTTTTCTCCAACCTTTTTTTTTCCTTTAAAAAAGGTGGAAAGAGGAAAGGCAAGGACCATGTTATCCAACAGAACCAGTCCAGGAAAATATATCTGAAGTTTCTAGAGAAACATTCCAACTTAATCTGAAATAGACAAGTAGAGGCTAGATGACAGACTGAAGAAGGTGAAGATCTTTATTGTTATATATAATCCTAATGTGCTTTTTTAGGGTAAGACTACTGCTACCATGAAGCTAAACTTATTTTGGTCTTTAAATTCAGCCTAGTGAACAAGTAAACTCTGACCTCCCTCATGGCTAACAAAATGTTCACAACTGTGCCTACGGAGATCATTAAAAATAAACTAGGGGTCACTATCAGATTCTTGGTTCTCTTGTTCACTGTATTTAAAGAATAATGCCACGTGCCTCCATACAATTCACAAAGCAGTTGGAAAGCAAAGAACACAGAGGTCAGGGGAGGCACATTCATACTTTGAGGATGTGTGATAACTAGAAAAGTTATTTTGATGGGCTGCATGCTAAAGGTCTCTGATACCATCTACTAACATTCTGAAGAATGTTACAGGCTATCTGAGCACTTACATGGTTAAGATGCAGGCAACTGCTGCAGCTCCTTGCTTCAGTCCTTTTCCTTCACTGCCATGAAATGGGATATAGACAGTCCCAAACAAACAAACTGTGCATCACAGGGGACTCTTCTGTGCTCCAGAAATATCTCTGCTAATACAGTTTGCATTCCAAGACTTTGTGGTCAGAGACATTCATCTTCTCTCTATCGTTTCCCATGAAACTTTGGAAAGGTCTCTCTTTGGACCTTTGGACCCTTTGGACTATTTGGACCCTACATTCTTAATGAACTTGTTAACCCAAACTTTTTGATGCCTAAGAATATGGGAAATTTGCATGACAGGATGGATTTTCATTAGAGTAATAAAACCCAAAGCAAATAAACAGTCACAATCTAATGCTAATCCATCTACTACCTTGTATTTAGGCTTGTCATCTTGGTATTTATGATTATCCAATGGCACGTTGTGAAACAGTTACCTTAGGGACCTACAGTAACAACCTACCTTTTGTTAACACAAAAGATTTAGATAATTAAGAACATGAGGTCATTTTGACAGTAGTTTGAATTTCAAATGCACACCAAAAGACAAACCTGACAACCGACTTCAAGTCAAACTGTAGGCTTTTTCTGATGAATATGTTTCAATTCTTCTTTTCAACCAAAAATCCCTATTTCTCCTGCTGGAAATCATCAGAGAACAGAAATTCAAAAATCATTAGACAAATATTCAAATATCATCAAAGTGACATTTTTAACTCTAAAATATTTTATATGGGAAATACATGTATGTGGGTTGGCCTTCTGAACACCAAATTAGAGGTAGCCAAGTAGCCTATTCACTTGAAGCCATTTGGCCCTCTGGAGCATCCTCAAAACTTTTGGTGTACTTCAGAAATTTTTATAATGACTGTGTCCATTTTCATAGTACACTAATACCAATTTATAGTTTTTAAATTAAATTATGCAAAAAGTACCTTGAATTAAATGTTATGGAACTTGGCTGTTGTGAGATATTCTTTCAGCTTCTGAACCCAAATTGAAGAAAATTCAGGGCTAACAAAATCACAAGGCTATATTCTGAAGAAAATGATGGCCACTTCCTGGTATACTTTGGCCAGAGAAATCACCTTTTACTGTAATTGCCAAGAACTATCAGAACATACAAACCTATCTGGCTTGATATTACACAGGGCTCTTCCAAATTAACCACATTTTGTCGAGCTCTATTCTGTCTTTATCTCTTGGAATTTTATGCTTTTTCCTCGTTGTGTAGAAGGCACCTCCATGCCTTTTATAACGTTTTGGGTAACATGCCACTGAGGTAATTACAAGAAGAGAACTATGATGGACATTATTCAGATATTGGGCAGTATATTACCATTACTGCAATTTGTTGGAAGTTAGCCAAAATCCACATGCTCTAAGATGCCTAGAAATCCTTGTACAAAGAGTATAGTCAGTAATTATGTTTCTCCACTTTGAATTTCTTATAAGAAAGCAATCAGTTTAAGTTATTTTCAAAAGGTCGTTTTGGATTATATTTTTCCACCTTGAATTTCTTATTATAAACAGTTTAAATTACTTTGGAAAAGTTTTTTTGGCTGGTGTTTCTTTAACTTTTAAACATTATTCTTCTTTAGAATTATGTTAAGTAATTGATCTTCTATATATATTATATATATATATATATTGATTACATTCACTTTCATTAATGATCACTCTAGTCTCCGCATCCTGAAAATCAAAATAAATAGATAAAAAATTAAATCCTGTATTTTGAAAATTATGCTTCTGATAATTGCACACTGCCAAATCTGCCTGATCTCTGTTTTTATTTGATATATAGCTTTATGGGTACCTGAGTAGAACACCTAGAGAGCTAATGAGTCAACATTTCTGAAAACAAACAAGATTTGCTTCACATAATAAATCTGTTCTCCCTTGAGAATTTAGAAATGTAAAACATTTAATTTCACACATTGACAACACATTTTCTCAAGTATATTTTGATGCATGCATTTTATAAGGAAATTACTGATTTAAGGAAGTCAGTTGTGAATTCTACGGATTAGAGTTCTCCATTGTTGAAGTTTTTTGTCATCAAGTCAAAAAGCCATAGGCATCAATTTTTTATAAGCTAACATAAAGAATATTTCACTTCATAGAGACAACATATGTGATAGCGTTATGGTCTGTGAAGCTATCTTCATAAAGTTTGACAACAGAAAGGAAAAAGTCACAGAAGAAAACTGAGGGGGGAAAAAGGACAAAGGGTTTTTTTTTAAAGTAAGTGTCTTGTTAGTTTTTTTGTGTTTTGTATAATTTTATCTATCATATTCTAGTGAAAAAGTTATTAAAAAGAACACTAATATTCTTCAATTTTAAACTACTGCATTTTTATGTATTAAATGGATTTGAGCTTGATATATCAGGGGAAAATATTGAGAAAAAATAATGATATCAAAAACCTAAAGCAAACTTCTGTAGTGTAGCAAAACCATCTGAAATCATAGGTCAACAAATAAATTTCTGAAGCTGAAAAAATTATCATTGTAGCAAGGATGCACAGTCTTTTCCAAACCTTTTCAAGTTGTGAACATAGACAAGAAATGGAGGTTTGTTAATAAATATTCCCCATAAGTTTGTGGATCACCTATACTACAGATAATCCAGTTCCTTTCATTATCACTGGCTTATAGAGGATATATTCTCCTGGTGTTGCCAAGACTCCTCCTGATTTTTTTATGATAAGATGGAAAGGGACTGATTTTTCTCTGATTCCTTTCTGCAGCGATCTTTTCTTTGATGAGGTTACTGTATATCTGGTCTCTTCAAAAGACCCAGCTTTTCCTTGGCCTTCCTGATTCGGAAAGTTTATTGATAGAAAACTAATTGGGGAAAAGCCTTTTTTCTTTTCATTTTCTTTAACTAGACTCTTAAAATGAAAAAATAATTGGAACTAGAAGGATTAGATGGAATATTGCATTGATGGTGGTAGCTACTGCTTTCAAATAAATCAGATTAGGTCATCACAGATTTTTCTCCTAGTTCTGTGATAAAAATGTTTCTAGTGGAAGAGTGTGATTGAAGATGGCAGAGAAGGGATTGTAGCTGTGTCCATAGTTCTGCTGGTAAAAGGTAAAGTAGGATTCTCTTAAAAATGGCCCTAAGCCGAATGAAGAAGTTTGCTTCAATTTTCTGGTGCCTTGCAATATAACTGGAGCCCAGTCCTCCAAATGGAGAGAAGTGGATATGGTCATTCACTAGAATATTTTTTCTGTTGAAGGGATATTTCTGTTGTCACAAAGTTGATCTCATGATTCTTTGGGAGGAAATAATCCTCTTAAAGTATAAAATTGCAAATAAAAGTAAAAAAAAATGTCCTTTTAGCAGGGAAAAAAAAATCAATAAAAGTATAACTCTTTGAGAGGTCATATGAATTGTATAATCTCAAAATAATTTTTTATGTATTAGCTTGGGAAAATAACACATCATTTACTCAGGTTTATGAAATGTTGCCTATTTATTTTCACTTTTAGTCATAAATGTTTCAAAAAGTGTGATTTCAATTAATTTAAACTGAGACACAATAGAAAGAAGGAAAAACTTTCAAAAAAAAGTTTTTGAATTAGAAAGTTTATTCAAAACAATGGATTAAGACAAATAATCAGGATGTAATCATTCATTTAAATTGTCCAGTACATTTCTTTTGGTTAGCCATTTCTCCCTGTAAGAACAGAAGTGTCTATGATTTCAAGTAAACATTTTGACTTTTTCCTCATTCTTTTGATTACAAATAACAATTTTTATTAAAAAGAAACCTGTGTGAAACATATAGACATTATTGTCAAAGTGTATTCATTTTTAAAATAACTAAATAAGCTTTATTTCAAATGAATGTTCTTAATTCTATTAGAAAGGGTGGGAACAGTAAAAGCTAAAGTAAACATTTCCATGGATAAAAGCTTATATTTTCTATGCTCATGGGACATTGTAAATTAATCAAATAATCTTGTTTCTTTTCCTTTTATTCATACCCATGTGTGGTTTTTATTCTTTCACTTTTTGCCAGGACATACTTAATGAAAATATCTCCAGTCCTCTCCACAGCAGTTAAAGGGACACAGGTGACCACTGCAAAAATCCTATATGAAAGGTTGGATTAGACTGCATGTTTTGGCTTTGATACTAGAGATTTTTCTCTTTATGGTACCCTTGTGGAATAAATACAAAACAGTAAACCAAGATGAAGGTTACTTAGATGCAGGCAAAAAAATTGAGAAATTCTTCTTTTGCTATAGCAGCCTACTGAGTAGCCCACTGTAGTGTTATTCACTGTTATATTTCTTTCATGTCATAGTTACATGAATAAAAAGGAAGGCAAAATAGAAACGTTACAACTGCAAGAAAAATATTTCAAATTTTTTTTGTGTGTGTCTTTTAATTTTAATAATCTTACCCAGGTATTGGGAAGATTTCAGGAAAGCTGCAGTTTGCATCAGTGCTTAGTTTTGCCAGATGATCTACAATGGCATAGGAAACCATACTCCATAGAGATCTTTCACACTTCAGGCGCCTAATGCTCTGTTACATGTGCTAAATCCTCTGCATTTACAGGTGATTTCACAAATCAAATTTATATTGTCTCAGTTTTTTTGGCAACATTTAATTCTGATCATCTGACATAATGGAAAGCAAGAAAGCCCAAGCAGGTGGACATCATCTGCATGTAAATATAAGCCATTGTTCCTTCTGTTGATATTAACAGCAATTGTGGAAAAAAAATAGTTTAGAAAGCATTTTATTGGCAAAACCTGACAACCCTGAGAGATTTGAAAGCACCTAAAAAGATGCACATTTAATCATGCATGCTTAATAATATCTTCATCCTGTGATACACATGCTTTGTAAATAATGAGGGCATTTGGGTCAAAGGAAAAGTTGGAAAAAAGAAGATATTAGTTTTATTAAGGTTACTTTTTATTTTTACTTACATACGAAGTACAGAACAACAATTCATATGTGGACCTCAAATTGCCTAGAAATAGTATATCTCAGCTACAGTTGCTGACAGTGTACAAAAAAATAGTTACTGTAAGGAAATCACCTAACAGATTACATTTGGTCACCTTCTAATGTCTGACACAGTCCAAAAAACGATGTGTTATAAAGAGAGGCAGTATAACTTATTCAAGTAGCACCAGCAGGTTCGTTCCAAAAGCAACAGCATTCTCCACAGAGGACTGCTATTTGAGCTTTAATTACCTTCAGTGAAGAGAATATGTGGCAGATAACTGCATGTTTTTATGGCATTAGTGAGAAGGAATGAATTGTTGTATTATGTTTTCATAAAAATCCAGAAAATCCCCATTAACTGACTGACTTAATGGGGAATTTTGTTTCTGGGGAAGTTGAATACAGAACTGAAAAAATGAAGAGGTAGTTCTTGTATACAATGAAAGTTTTATGGAAATCCTGAGAGTTGATTTACTGTTTCTTAAATACTGATCCCAGTAGTTGAATTGCTTTGTGCAGAAGTTTTGGAGCGCTTTTCTAACAAGCTCCTGTGAGCTCTTGAGTGTTTGTTTTTCTGAAAGTTTAAAAATGCTAAATGACATACTGTTTTGAAGTGTAACATCATAAAGACTGAGACCCTATCTCTAAATAAAAATTGCTAGAGGTGAGCAAGAGGGGAACTGTCTATGTGTGCATTGAAGTTCAAAGGTGTTTTATGTTATAACTCCGTGTGCTTTGTGAGCTTTAAGAAGCAGCAATAAAGTGGGAAGTTCCTGTGTCAGTGTCAGCAGACTTTTAGTTTAACAGCTTTTCTTTTTACTCTCTCTTGGAGAATGTCAGACACTACTTTACAGTGTTTTATATGTATTAAATACTATTGTTTTGATGATAAGCTCTGTTGCATTATCTTTCCAAAAGTTATATGAGAATCTCTGAGTTCATTTTATTTGGACACTGGAAATAATGGACCTTGCATTTATATAATGTTTTTTTCAAAGTATAGTTCTCTTGTACATGTACTAGTCAAAACTGAGATTCTAGGAAAAAGAAAATGTGATAGTTTATCAAATTACATCAGAATTCTTTAATCCCTTTCCTTTCCTTTATTTGCTGTGTAACTGCTTAGTTTTGCATAATATATGGGAGTCGCTATTTATATTGAAGGATCACGTATGCCTAAGGACAGTATGACATAGAATTTACTATCCATTGCAGGGTTATACATATTTTCCACCATTTGAAGATGCAAGGAAAACAATCTGTACAGAGCGTTAGGAGGCTAATTTGTTTCCCACCCTGACTAAGATGTATAGATTTCTCTTTTCTCTGTACATTAGTTGTCTGTGATGTTTGACAGTTTTTCTAGTATTCTAGTGATGAGATTTTTTTATTCTTATTATTATGTTTCTTATTTCAAACAAGAAAGTTTTGATTTACATGCCAAAGAATATTGTCATCTAAAAAGAGAAATATTTCAGGCTGTCAGTGATCTTCACCTAAGAACATTTATAGTGATTTTAAATTTCAATGGAATTGCTATTTTACATTTGAATAAATGAAGATGACTCTTGATGTATTTTTTTTAACCCAGAGCAAGTCTGCATCCCCTCTAAGGAGCAGCTGTTTAAATAATAGTAAGACAAAAAATCATAAATAAGCTTAGTTGGAAGGTATCTACAAGGATCATTGAGTCCAACTCCTCACCCTCACAGGATCATCTCCAAGGGTCACAACATGTGCCCACATTGTTCAAACATTTCTTGAACTCTGTCAGGCTTGAGGCTGTGACCTTTTCCTTGGGGAGCTGTTCAGTGCCCAACCACCCTCTGGGTGAAGAGCCTTTTTCTAATACCCAAACTAAACCTCCTCTAACACAGCCTCAGGCCATTCCCTTGTGTCCTGTCACTGGTCACCACAGAGATGAGATCAGTTTCTGCCCCTCCTCTTCACCTCACAAAGAAACTGTGGACTGTGATGAGGTCTCCCCTCAGTCTCCCCTTCTCCAGGCTGAACAGACCAAGTGACCTCAGCTGTTCCTCGTATTGCTTCCCTTCAAGGCACTTCACCATCCTCATGCCCCTTCTTTGGACACTCTCTAAGAGCTTTATAACCTTCTCATATTTTGGTGTCCAAACCTGCACACAATATTCGAAGGGAGGCTGCACCCGAGCAGAGTGGGATCGCATCCCTTGATCAGCTTTGGTTGGCCCTCCTGACCACCAGGACACACTGCTGAATCATATGCAACTTTCCTTAGAGCAGCTTAGAGAAAAATCCTTAGAGATTTCCTTAGATAAAAATCTGTAAAATATATTGAACTAATTTAGGCACAAGTGTGGTCACAAAATGATCTGAGGAACCCAGAGTGTTACTTGGTTATTTAACACAAGATAAACAGCCTTTAGGTCCCAGGCAGTAGGTATCTGACCATGTGTATGTCAACAGATCATTGCAGAGTGCAGACCTCTTAGGAAGCAAAGTTACACACTAAATTTTCTTTATGTTTTCTTGAGCTTCCCCTTAATATGCCCACAAGTACATTACATATAGTGTGTCTGGGAGCATTGGATCTCATATCTAATCCTGTCAAGTATTTCCCCAATAATTTTTCTTCCATGGCATTCTCAAAGCACACCCATTGGGTAGATTACTCTTTGTGGATTGAAGAAATATATTAAAAATGGAATATTAACTCACCCCCTGAAACGGAATGCATTCTGGGTGATTTATGTAAGGTAGAAAGGACTGGCAGCTTCTACTTTTGCAGTGACTTGTAACAAAGGGCTGCTTCAGCCTCAGCGTATACGGGAGGTTTATAATGCTGATTTCAAACAGGCCTTTCCTGGAATACCATGTAAGGGAACTGAGTCATACAAAGCAATATGTTTAGTGACTTAAGATTCTCTTTGGTAGCTCATATTGGATAATTTATAAGACACTGACATAATCTTAATGTATTCATTTATTTATGCTCTTGTCTTAAACATTTTAACTTCTGAGTTAGAGGGCAGGAAAAACTTGCTGGAATAGACACTATGTTTATAACACTTATCCTCGCATTAAAGAAGAATGAAGGAAAAACACTGTGGAACAGAGCATCATGTGACTTGACTGAAATAATTTTAGTGAATCTGGTATTTGCTAAAAACCATAAACTAACCCTTAACTTAGAGAGGATAAATGCAAAATGCTACATCCACCAAAAAAAATTACATATATAAAATAAGTAATAAATGAAAAGGCAGAAGATAATATAGCAAGATATTTAAGTGAAGTCAATACTGGTTTGTGGTTGCAAGACATTTCAAACTGAAAGGTAATTTACTATAAAAGACAGAGGGGATCTAACTCTGTTAAGAGTTAGTTACTTTACTGAAATACTGTCTGGTTTGGAGGTGAGAGGCAGACAAGCTTCAGGGATTCCACCAGAGAAGTGTGACTGTAATTTTAACACTTTAAAACTTGAGGTGTGAAGAAAGAACAGAATTCTTTTCATCTTTAAAGGTTAAGTCTGCAGAGGAATATGTGATAACTCTTGCAGTGTAGTGGAAATGCTGAATAACTTTTTTCCTGCTGATGAAATAAGAGGAAACAATTTCGTTGCTTTTTTATGGTGAGGGTGTGGTTTTTATTTGGATTTAGTGTAGCATTTTCTTGTTTAAAAATGGTTAAGTTTGATTAGGAAATAAATTAATTTATTATGATTCAAAAGAAGTGGAAGAATGTATTTCAACAAAGATTTTTCCAGAAATTTAGCAAACATCTTTGACAGATATATTTTTTTCTTCTACATGTTTTTCTGTTGGTTTTTTTTTTCATAAGAATAGTAGATTAACAAGCAATTTGTCAGTAACATTATAGTTAAAAATTATTTCAAGGCAATAATTTTTATTGATTACTAATGACAGTCTAGGCACTGAATAAAGATGTAAATATTTCCTTGGGCTTTGTTTAGAAAAGGACTCATGCCTCTATCCTTTAATAATGTAACAAATGAAGAAATAAAAATTTGCAGTATATTTTTTATATACATTGTGGGATTTTACTGTCAATGGGAATCACTATATTTTGAGAGTACTCAAAGTCAAGATACTTACATGGAATAATATATAAACTGGAGTAGATTTCAGGAAAATGACATCCTTATCAGTGTTTTGAAACACAACAGATTTCAATGTGAGGTATTTCAATGTCATCTGTTTGCCATTTGGATGGTCTTATCCAGGCAATTATGTGCATACTGTGCAAGAACACAATCTCACTGAATATATCAAGTGGCAGTTTGAGAAGCTGAGTATATCCGCACCAGAGATGGACTATCAATTTTGGTTCACCGTGACAGGATATACAATGAAGTGCATTTTGCCTGCAAACAGGATGTAGTTTGGATGTAAGCCTGGAAGTTCTTTGTCCTTGAGTCCATGATCAAACATATGCCAAATAGCTCAGCATTTCTTCAAGCAAATTTTCAGGCTGTAGCCCAAAGGAAACAACAACCTTGATGATAACTATTATACAGTCTTTCTGATATGTCAGTTGGATGAATGGAAAGTTATGTGTAAAAAGACTAACAGAAACACAGGACTCATAAAAGGCTGCTGAAGAAATAATGTGTGTGGAAAAGATTATGTCACTGAGTGCGCTTTTGAACAAAATGATTAAAAATTAAGCACTAGAGGAGGAAACAGCTTTAACTAAAAGAACTTTAGGTTTTTTCTGGTCTTGGAAGGGAAATGAAAACACAGGAGACCTCTGTGATTCAGAGGCTAAGCAAACAATCAAATGATATGTTTTTTCAATTAATTATTTCACACTGCAAGGAAGGATTTGCTACTTTTCTTCAGAATCCTTGGGTATTTTAGGATTCCCACTCATTGCTGGCCATTACTGCAGCAGTGCTTATAGTAGTATTTTACTTAAAGATCTGTACTAGTTTAGCTGGTAAAGTTCACCATTCTAAGAAAATCAGATATCTCAGGTAACTAAGCTCCTTGCACTGAAAGAAATGTGAATTTACCTGCTTTGCTGATTTTGCTGCTATTGTCACTGAGAAGAGTAAGCAACAAGACTTTTATGCAGCTTCAAATAAACTCTTAGATGACAATCCATTATACAAACACTCAATAAGCAGTGTTCTGTGTTTTTGGAATAGTAATACCCCCTTTCTTTTTCGTTTTCAGCATTCAGAAGTCATAGATGTAGCTTTTAGGTATGTAAATATCAAATTATGTCTTTCTTCAGAATCTTTTTACTGAGAATCACTAAGAAAACAAACAATCCAATGGGAAAATATAGTAATTTTCTATTATTTTTTTCTTTAAATCTCTTCCAACAGACTTCTACCAAAGGAAACAATAACAAATGTCTCAGAATCTTCAGAATCTTTTTTACCATGTTTTTTAGTTTTTGGGGTTTCTTTTGTCCCTGAACAAAAAATTCAGAAAACTGCCTAGAGCTTTCATCACGCTCATGTTGATTATGGGGGTCTAATCCTTTAACAAAAAAGAATGAAAAGAAGAGAAAAATTATACAGATATATTCAGAGCAGCCTCCAACTGTATCTAAACATAAATGTGAGATTTCCCTGCAACAAGAACTGTGGGATAAAGCAAGGAAGTGAAGAGGAGAGAAGAAACTTCACAAGAACTAGCTATATATACCTTCATATAAGTGTATTTTCTGTGCAGAAAGTGGGGAACTGCAGTGCGAAGGATCAGAAATGGGATATCACTTGATCAATGTGATCAAGTGAAGCCAACTTTATTATACAGAAATCTATATTTATAATATAATCTAATGTCCATGTCCCTTTAGCTAAGACATGATTGACCAATCCTAACTGTCTATGCATCTAAGACTAAATGCTAATTGGATCACCTAATTCTACACATGTATTGCTGTGGTCGTCTGGCCCACCCTTAGTCCTCTTTTTTTCACTTTCTTGAACTTTGCTGACAACTTGCTGATTTTTGCCAACTCCGTCTTCAAGGATTCGCTGTCCATGGTCCTTGAACTGGTTACTATGTTACCAGAAGGCTGGATTGTGCCTCTGCTGAATGTGTCCATTGTCCTGCAAAAATTCCTCAACAGGGAACAGGACATGCAAAATCAAAAATAGACTTGGAAAAGTTATGAGGTTTTGCATCTGCATTTTCTGCTTGCTATTCATGATTTCACATTTGGTAGACAAGTCTAATATTGACACAAAATAATTTTTGTCCTGAGGTCAGTGTACCATTGATATATGCAACACAAAGTGTTTGTACCCATAGTATAAAAATTTGTATCAGCAGCTCCACCAACCTCCATGCTTATTCCTATGAAACCTAGTCCCCTTACACTTATAAATCACACACACACACACATATATATATATATATAGAATATGTCTTTTTTTTAGTATCATTGTATCTCTGATGAAAACTCAATGTTTTGGGACCATTTGTGCATAGATATCTGGCAGTGAAAATCCTTTGCAATGTGAGTTCTTTCCATCATTTCTCAAAATATAAAATTTTCAGTTCACTGTTGAAAAACCTTCATATTTTAGGAGAAAAGGGCAAATATATGTTTTTAAAATGTGTTTCATTGACAAATCCATATATTGTAATTTTTTTTAAGTCTCAAAAAGTCAATTTCAAATGTATACCAAATATTTAATGGCTCTAAAAATAGCACACTTGTAGTTGGATTTATTTTGGTATCAGATGTTTGGGGAGTTTTAGACACTGCATACTAATGGACATTATCTTCAAGCTTTCTCAGTTTCCAAATTGGTTTGTTTTCATCTTTCTCTCTGATTGCCTTCAAACTTGCATAGTTTTACTAAATTTATTCTTTCAATGTGTTTAAAAAAAATTGTATATATTGTCATAAATAGACAAAGTTGACTTATATGTGGATCTATATCACCTTATAATATGACTTAAATATTTTTCAGAACTAGAACTTGATTCTTTTTCATGAGATCTGAGGCTTGATTTTTCATATATATATATTTACATATATTATAAGTAGGTCATAAAGCGATTCATCTTATGAATTTTCTTTCCCATAACTATAATTTAGTCTTTAAAATTGCTGGGGTGTCCTGAGATACCACATTAAATAAATCATTGTATCTTTATTAATTTAGGTATTTTTTCTAGTTTCTGGGGACATTCTGGACAACATACTTACATTCCATTATTTAATTCCTACATTTATAACTGTAATGGTAAATAATACCAGCATTTCCTATGGAGCTTTACATAAATCTGCAAGTGTTTCTGAAAATTTAGGCATGTATGAACAGTAAGATAGAGATGTAAATAGTTTTTTAGTAATATGCATTAAGAAAAATAGAAGTGCCAACATCCAGGTCAAGGAGAATTATTTCCTCTATTCCATTGTAAAGTAAAAAAAAATAAATGCTGGACTGTCTAGACACTATGAGATAAAACCAAGAAAAGAAAATAAAGAAATGCAACAGGAGCAAAAAACCCGTCTTTATTCATTGTACAGGTTGGAGGAAATTGTTTGTACACTCCTTTCAAGAGGCTTTCCTGACAAGAGTGGATAATTGCAAAGCTTTATAAGCATCAAGTAGATAAAAAAATAATGAAAGGCATTCAGAATACATAGAATTGCATTTTTTCTTGTGTCCCATGGCTGTACTTTTTATATCCTGTGGAGGAGTTTCAGAGTTTTCTGGTAATCACCTGAAGTAGCAAGGGTTTCACAGAACCTTCTGTGAACTCATTACCTCCTGCTGAAGTTATTGCAGTATTTACCTATGTTTAGGACTACCTCATGGACCCACTACACTCTCAATTTCAGGCAGTTTTAAGAAAGCTTGTATTAATAACTTCAACATAGAAAAGTCTAGGTTTAAGATAATCCACAGTTAAAAAAAAATGTAGATATCTTTGCTTTTAAAAACATGTATAGTTGATTTTTAGAGGTAGGATGCATTCTTAAAATGATTGACAAATGTTTTGATGGAAGAACAGCCTGTTGAGTGTCAAAATTCAAATTCTGCTGATGCTGTTCGCTCAGTTCATGGATGCAACCTTTATACTGTTCCTACTGTGTTCTAAGGACAAAAGTTATATGCATTTACATAAAATGCGCAATTATATAATTTGGTACTTAAAGAATCTAAGCAATGCTGATACCAGAAGTCAACTGTTAAGCCAGAAGAAACAGTGTTTTGTTCTTCTATATAATAGTGTTTTCAATTTATTTCTTTCTTAACTTTAGGGTTTCAACAGGGCCTCTTATTCAGTTGATAACCTATAAAGCTTACTTTCTTGTCTTTACATTTTTAAATTAAATATTGTTCCTATTTCTTCCTATTTTAAATAGTTCTCATTTGTCATAGTATTTTAAAGATGTGGATAATCTTTTTGGCTTATAATATGTATAAGTTATGTTTCAAAAGTAAATTAGCATATTTCATCTGCTGTAATGGATTTGAACATATACTAAGTTTGCTATGATCAACCAAAAATATTTTTTCTTTTGGTTCTTCTCATATTTTTCTACCAATTAGTATATTCCTATTATTTAAAATGTTTCATACCTTTATGAATCCATTTTGTTTCAAACAGGAACATGAATATTCAGTGACGTTCCTTCCTGATATGTGAAAAAACATTTTCTGGTTCTGCTGTTGTCAGGAGTGGGGAGGTATTGTCCATTCTTTTTAACATTGCCAGAGCATATTTGAAGCTAGCTCATATATCAACCAGAATCCAAAATCTTAGGAAAAAAAATTGATCTGGCAAATCCCAAACATTACTTTCTACTTACCTACCTGTATATTTCTATATCTATCAATGGATTTATCTTTATTTGCCAGTGTGTATGAAAATACACAGGATTTTTAGTAAGCATAGGCAAAATAGGATGACAGAACACAGACTAAAATAAAGCTGAGCTTTCATATTCTTCTTTATATCCAGGACAAATACTGAACTTCAGACTGGTAAGTTCTTTCATTTTTGAAAATTTTGGTGGGTGCTCTTTTTTTTTTTTTCTGATTCATATGGATGGCAAAAATTATCAGTATCTTCTTTCAGGACATGGATACTGCATGTTTTACTTGTGACATCTTAGCCTTAGGGACACAACAGTTGTGGTTCTGAAATCCAACTAGACAGTTTAAACAATGTTGAAGCTTCTTGTGGGTATCATTTCCCAAGTGCCAGTTTTGTGTTATTATTTTTCATCTCCCTACTAAGTGTCAGTAGTGTCATAGCAGAGTTTTTAATCTGTCCACTGATAATTTGCCAGGTAATGATGATTTTACAAAGAACACTCTTTGTGCCCTCATAGAGGATTCTTTCCTACTCTCCTGAATATTTGTTTTGAAGTGAGGAAGCTGTGATCTGAAGTATCACTGGTGTAGCTGCAAGCTGAAATGAAGCTGAAAAGTTCAAAGACGATGATTAGTTTTAGCACTTTAGTTAATAAGATTGCACATGAAGATAAACATAAACTGTACTCTTAAAACATCATGAAATTTATAGGCTAAAAGGAAATAAAGAAGAAAAATTGAATTGCTCAAAAATTATCAATAGTGCATTACTGCAACCTGAGTCTGAAAGAATTGCTCTTAGGGAAGGAAATCAAACAAACAAAGGCTGACATGCTGTGTCCATTTCTAGCAATCAATATAGTGACTAAACATGTGGAGCACAGAATGGTGCCCACAGCTAGAATCTTTATTTTTGTTTAAGCAGATTAAAATGTGAAGTTTCCTTACATGTAAACAGAATAATATTTGAAAACATAGATACCCTATTAAAATACATTTTGTAGCTGAGAATTTAGTAGTGTGCTATTAGCATTTGGGCATATTTTTTACTCAAGTGGGCTCTTGATTTATAAAATTTGTTTCTACTATCTACAATCTACAGATAGTTCTTGAGATAATTTAAAAGCAAATGGTGGAGATATTCCTATATATAGGATAATCTTGGCTGATGATTTCCTTGAAATAATAGGTGAAGGTTTAAGGATTTAAGATTTTATCTTGATATAATATAGGAAGATTTTCTTGATATAAACCAGGGAGATTTTTATTTAGTGTGGTATGGAAAATGTTTCTGGATTTTTTTTCTCTATTAAAAATCCCAAAAGTATTTGGAGACGGACAAAACATTTAAAAACTCAGAAGAATAACATCCTGATATATACCAAAATTTTGGTTTTCAGTAGCTTTTGGAAGGTGGCAAAGGTTGATTTATTTAGGGACCACTTAAGCAAACGGGACCTACAGAGGACCACAGATGGAAAGGTGGTCTGACTGTTGTGCTGTTGTGGTGTTGAAGAAGATGGTTGATGTCATTGAAAGTCTATTCTCTATTAACTTTGAAATATCATGGGGATCTTCAATTTCACTGAAGACACTAGAAGGCATAAATGTCATATGTGCATTAAAGAAGGCAAAAAAGGAGTATCTGGGAAACTGTAGTCTTTGCCACTTATTAGCTTGTCTTTCTCTTCATGTATGAGTTTTTTCACTTTTGTTCATCCTATTCTGCACCCCATCCCACTGAGGATGGAGAAGTGAATGAATGGCCAACTTAAGCTACAAGAACCTTAGTGGCCTGGAAGGTTTATGAAGTCCAACACGAGAAAATGCTACCCTCAGCTTCCTGACACATGAAAAAATGAAGAAGAAAATAATATATTGAAAGGTAAAGTTTGCCTTTATTAAAATTAACAGGGATAAACTGACAGAAAGATGAGCAGTGTCACCATTTAGGCTTCAAATTTTGTAATAGGATATTTAAAATAAACTTCTGGAATATACTGGCTCAACATGCATAACATTATTTGATCATATTCAAACTGTTATTTCATGCCATCTCCTTATATATTATTGGCTTGCTCACACTTTAGGGACTGTGTATTATTCTGTGCCCTCATCTCAGGGAAAATACGACAGAATTGGAAAAGATTAATGATTTAATCGAGGTTTCAAAATAATGGAAGACTTTCCACACAAGAACGGATAGAGTAAGCTAGGACTCTGCAGTGTGAAGCAGGTGTGATTTCCAGTCTCTTTATAAAACAGGACCATCATGGAGAGAGAGGCTACAGAGCAATCATTCACCAGAAAGAAGTGCCAGAATAATAATAAATAAAAATAGCAAAAAAAGAGAGTGGTTTAGCACTAAGTAGGTGATAGACATACAGACCTCCTTGTCAAAGTGTGATGAGGTTTCAAAATGCTTGCCTGGGTTCAAGCAAGATTCATAAGAAATTGATAGGCAAACAGAAAATCAAATTTTCAAGCTGAAAATCTGAGCTGGAAATAATTTGAAGCAGTAATCAGAAAGCAGTACAATATATATAAAAGGAAAATATTTATTTATAGAATATATAGAGCAGATATTTTTACTTGTTAATCTTTAATTTTATGACTACTGTTAGAGAGCCCTGAATTCCTCCTAGCCTTTTGTGTTAAGTGGTCTTAAAAACTATGAGAATATTTGCATCTGTTTCCATGATGACTCGAAAGAAAACTGTTTATTTAAACCAATGCAGAATTTAGCTTGAATGGTCTCATTCAGGGCTGAAGTAGCCTGACTATTTTAATTTGACTTGAACTGACAGAAATTGATTGAATTCACCTTGAAACAAGAAATTAAGAGCTATGACTGAAACTAAGTTTCCATAAGAAATATATTTTTTATATCTATTTAGCTGGTAAAGTTTTTAGATATAGATGGTAGCACAAGCTCAAAGTAGACAGAATGTTAAGAAAGACGTAGTTTCAGAGGCTTGGTTAATCAGCTCTTTCCTGAATAATTGAAAGAAAATAAAGACAAGCACAGTGCTCCAGAGGTTATGATTACTGCAGAAGGTGGGAACCTCAGTAATGATATATAAAGTGAAAGTAAAATGAATTCCAACTAATTCTAACTCAAATTCTACTAGACAACAATAGGTCAAAAAAGGAAGTGCTCATTAAATTTCAGCAAACTTTGCTTTTAATTAGTTTAAATTTAAAAAAAAGATATTTTGCCTTAGTGTACATATAAAACTTGCCATTTGATATATAAAATGCAAGCTATAAATAACATTTGAAAACAAAGATGTAATAAAATTTTCTGGTGATTGCATTTATTCAGAACAGCCTCATCATCAGAAGGAACATATAGAAAAGGAATAAAAGCCAATTTTAAACTTAACATAAGCAAAAGAAGTGACAAATGTTAGCCAGCAGGACTCAATGCTGAACCAAATGTCTAAGAGTTTTCCATGTCTGATGTTGCTGAACCAGATGTCTAAGAGTTTTCCAAAACACTGAGAATAAAACTAGAATTTCTTACCTAAAATTTACCATAACTACATCCAAAAACACAACAGCATTTGAGAAGCTCTAACTTTTTGTAGGCAAAACAGGTGAAGTCCAAATCTCCAAATTATTTCATGAAAATCTCAGCTGTAATACAGTCATAAATGCTACTGTGGTATGGCACTTTTGCATAATGAGGTTGTGAATACTTACTCTATTGACAGTTGCTGGAAAAGCACACTCAGTGAATGTTGATATAGGCTGAAATTTATTAACAGCTAGTTACTATTGTATCAAGAAAGCATTGCTTGATGCCATTTATAAAATAGAAATAAAACTATTCCAATAGCACCACAGTGAATTCCATCAAGCACAAAGGTGTCCAAGTCAGTGAATGTGGTGGTAGTTTTAGGCATTATATGAGCAAGAGACCACATGTTGCTGATGAGATCCACACATTTCACTATTTCTCCAAGTTTGCTTCATAATAAACAGACTATGTGGCTGAAGAAAAGTCTGCTTTCTCCAAAACAAATAAAGAAAACACTCTCACATGTAAATATCAAGTATGCTCTATGAAAAGTAAAGAAAATATATTATGAATAAGAATTTGAAAAAAATTAAAGTGTCAGTCATTTTAAGTAAGATTAATATCCCTAAATCTTGCTTCATTTGCATGACTCTTCAAAATATATAAATAAAGTCCTTTACAGCCTTTAATGTCTAAAATTTCAGGTAATGTAATGTCCATTGCAGAAGTCACCACCTATAATATTAAAATAATTTTCTACACAGCTTTGTTTGATGGTAAAAATTTAGATATTATTAGAGCATTGCAACTTAATTATTCTATTATCTAGGGTCAAGGTTTTCTTCTATTTTTTTTTTTTTTTGGTTTTGGTGGGTTTTTCTGTTTTGTTTTGTTAATTTTAATTTTTTTTTAATTTTTATTGTCTGAGACACTATACTGCTGTCATTAATCGATCACCTTCATTTGCCATCTTCTCAAAATGAGCATGGTAGTGCACTGTGAAATACACCAGGTAATTTCAGTCTTCAGGATGTTCTTCCCCTCTTTCAGATAGGTTTTAGGTCCTGATCCATTACTTTCAATTTTAGGAAGAAACTAAATTAGGAGCTTACTCCTGTATAATTAGTGGAAAGAGGCAGAAATATATATAAACAGTGAGCTGCATTTCAGATGTCTATTAACTCTTAGAGGTATTTATCTAGTAAAGAGAGGAAGGGACCGAATGGTGTCTTTTTTTTTCTAATATAGATGCCTTGGATAATTGTCTGGGCAGGATGACCAAGTAATTCCTTTACTTTCAAGACAAGCAAAAAGTTAGACATTAAATAAAGGCACCCAATTCTCAGCAGATAGGCTCATTGCATATCTATCACATCAAGCAGAAATGCAATTATTTAAATCCACAGAACAAATATTATTTAAACTCATGGACAAAATTATTAATGCTTTTCCTATCTGTAGTTTAATACTTGTTTGAAGTGTCTTAAAAACTCTGTTTGGAGGGGCAATATAAATACATTATTTTCTTGTGAATATAGGCTTTTGCTCTCCCCACCTCTAGACAATCTAATTTTAAAAATTAAAGAGACTTAATGCTAAGATCTGTGGAAATTATATACTTAATATATGTGTAATAAGTGGTAGGACTATAGTGTATGGGTCTGTGCTGAACAGGATTCTGTGCATTCTTACAGAACTTGGCTTCTCATCACCAGTAATGACAATTATGTAGCTCTGATAAGGAGAGGATATTCTAAATATGTATCAAGCTTAATTTTTTAAGCATTTTCATGTATGCTTAAAATAGACAAAATAATTGGAATGACATTTGTATAAATAAGAATGAGGATGAAGCCTTAGAAGGAAGTATTTATGGAATAAATTATAGCTGAGAGAAGTAAGGTTTTAATATATATTCTATGATGGTTATTTCATACCATTAAAAATGAAGGTTATACAGATTCATTTTTTTGCTCAACAAATATTTGAAGGTTAGTTTTAGCTCTACATTAAAACAAAAACTTTCCTATCTTTAGAAGAGAACCCTAATCCATATTTCTGCTTTCTTTGACCAAAACTCCCATATTCAAACAGCCAGCAAATTTAGAGTTAAGTCTCATCTGGAATGTGAAGAAGTCAAGATTCAAATCCTTATTTTTGTGTATAAACTCTCTTGTTCTACTCACTTCACCCTGTATAAATATGGTTTGGGAATTTGGAAGTAAGTTACTACATCATCAGTGTTACTACAGTTCATTTCCACTATTTAAATATTTTAAAGCTTTAAACGAACAACAATTTTAAAAAGAAAGAATATTTGCATGATGAAGATCTCCAATTTATCAACTCTATGCTTCTAACTTATCCAGTTTGCAGGAATTCTCAGTCTGCCAAAAGGCTTTCTATTTGTGCACATATATGTATACATACATTTCTATGTGCTGCACAGATATACACATGTGCCTACACATGTATTCAGCCACACAATATATAAGTATATAAGTATACACACACTGAAAGGTCTTGTGACCTTTCTGGATGGAGTTCTGCACCAGCAAAGAGGCATTGGGCAGCTGCTGCTGAATGTTAGCTTATTTTATGCCCTAAGCTTTAGTGATAAAGGTGGAATAAATAAAAGCAGACTATTCTACATTTCAGTCATGAGTTTTAGTTGGCATTAATTAAATCAGCTTCCAGACAGCACATTATGTAGGGAACCTCCCCATTTAAATAATTATTCCATGTTTGTCAAACACATTAGTTCTGGTAGAAAGCCAAATTCAAAAAGAGGAGATACAGACCAGGTAAGTGTCACTCTTAAGTGCTCCTAATTGTTTTGCAGTAATTATTGGGAGCTTTTATTATGCAAATGTTAATAGTAGTGCAGCTTTCTTCACGAAGAAGCAGTACCAACATACTTCCAGAATGAACCTGGTTTTTAAACTAACAAATCTCCTAACAAAAACATGAAAAATATAAGTGTCCCAAAATGCTCCGGAGTCAATAAGTCTTCCTCTTCCTACACAACTTCAAAGTAAATGATTTTTCATTTAGTAAAGACAGAAAGTAATTTTCTCTAAACCTTGTTTTGTTTATTACAGAAAAAATAAACTTTTGTGTATCTTTTTGTTTCACTAGTAAAAGATTGTGTGGAAACTGTAAAATTTTGAGGCTTGGTATACTCTATTTGACAGACTTATGTTTCCATAATAATGGAACTCTGTTTCCAGCTTGAGGCTTAGAAAATAAAAGAGGATCTTGCATGCTCTTTTATTTCTGAAATTTAACTTCATACTGAAAAAGTGTAGCGAATACAAATATATTCAACTGAGTTTTGTTACGAGGAACATGACATATACCACCTTGTGAAATATTGCAAAATCTTAATTTAAACAGCTTGCCAATGCACAGAAAAGATTATTTCTTTCCCAGCTATTAGTCCAGGATTCCTACGCAAAAAAAAATGTACTTTTAGAATCAAGAAGTTAGAACTGAAATTATTAGATGCATGGAGACCTTTCATATCTGTAGATAACCAGTGAAAAAATTTGGTCACAGCTTTCTGAGTGTTAAGATTTGGTAGGGTATGGTGAATACATTAGCCTAGGCATGCTCTATTTCAGCTATCAGAGGAATGCAATTCTTTTGGGCAACTAGAAGAAAACAGCTATGTTTTGTTTTATTTCTTTAAATTAATGGTGTGTTCTAGCATTTCAGAAGATATTTTAAAATATCAGAAGTGATAAGATATTTTAAAAATGGTAGAATCCTCCAATGTTGAAAGAGATTAAACCATAGTCACTAATCAAAACAAGGCTATGACTCAGCAAAGAGATTACCACAAAGAGAGCACAATATTGCTAGAAAATCTCTAGTAAGTTTCAAGAGAATAGTAATTATTCAAATTCAATAACTTTTGAGCATAATTTGAATGAGTTATACCTAAGTTAACATAGTATTAGTGTTCAGTGATTTTTTATATTCAGTACAAGAAAGGAAAATGTGACAGCCTAATGACTTGTCAGCATCTGGAGGGACTCATTTTCATGAGTTCTATAAATGATATTCAAAATTCAAGAATTTAAATCATGCTTAAATCAACACAGGATGATTATGCTATTTTCTTTTCTAGCAAAAGTCCTCATATCATTTACGAGACATATTTTAATTTGTTTAACTGGTATTTACATTCAGGTTTTTTTTCTCTACTATCCTTTCACTGGGAAGAGTTGCTGTGTAATACTGAACAAGTTCAGAAAGACTGCCAAAACATGAATTTCCCTAAAGTTGTATTATTCTACTTCAGAAATTTCTAGGTTTCAATCTGTGTATTGGTTTTGCACCCTCTTGTTTTTGGTACTTCGGGGGCCACAGAGGCAGCTTCTGTGAGAAGCTGCTGGAAGCTTCCACCCTGCCCGGCAGAGCCAATCCCCGGTGGCTCTGAAGATGGACCTGCTGCTGGCCAAGGCTTGGCCAATGAAAGGGGTCAGTAACATGTCTGTGATAACATGTTTAAGAAGGAAATCAAAACAGAGTGCTCAGTTTTTTTCTAGTCAGACCAGAGGAGGAGGTGAGAACATGTGGGGGAAACACCAGAGACACGAAGGTCAGTGGAGAAGGAGGGGAGGAGCTGCTCCAGGCGCCGCAGCCGAGATTCCCCAGCAGGCCGTGGTGGGACCACGGTGAAGCAGCTGTGGCCCTGCAGCCCCTGGGGACCCACGGGGGATGCAGAGATCCACCCGCAGCCCGTGGGGGCTGCTCACACTGCAGTGGGTGGATGCCTGGAGGAGGCTGTGATCCAGTGGGAGGTCTGGTGGAGAGAGGGTTGCTGTCTCCAGGCTGGAGCAGCCTGTCCTTGGAGCACATCACAGCAGCTTTAGGAGGCCTCTGTGCCCGTGGGAGGGACTCACATTGCAGCAATTTTGGGAGAACTGCTGCTCATGACAGTGGACCCACCCTGGAGAGGTTCATGGAGAACTCTCTCCTGTGGGACAGACCCCATGGTGTAGCAGGGGGAGGACTCCTCTCCCTGTGCAGGGGAAGAAAACTTGGGGTGATGAACTGACCAAACCTCCATGCCTTATCTCCCTGCACTGTCGGTCCTTATCTCACCTTATGAAGCCTTCATTAAATTTTTCTCTCCTCTGCCCAGCTGTGGCAGGGGCAGCGGGGTAGGTGAGTGAGCAGCTTTCACGGGTGCCTGGAGTTTGGCCAGTGTCAAACCATGAAACAACCCAAAAAAGGGTCTGCAACCCTTCTCTTTCCAGTTCTGTAGTTCTTCCCATGGAGACTTTTGTCTGCTGCATGCGAAAAGGCTCTTTGCAAGCCATGTAGGTATACACAGTATAAAAACACAGCAGTTCTGTATGCATCTGATGTGTATGATAGATAGGTGCTGTGCCAGGTTAAGCATTAATGTACTTATCAGTTTTGAGACTCTTGTATGATCTCTGCTGGCCAGTAAGTGGTCATTCATACTGGGAGTGTCACCTCGTGTGATCCTGGAAGCATCTGACCTTTGATCTTGCTGGTTCACTGTGTTTGAGTTGCCTGCTTTTTCCTTAAGGGGATATATTTTCCACATCTGTATTTTTACCTTGTGGTTCCCTGAGCTGCCAGCAATTGTCATTGCAACAATTTCTCTTCTGTCTGTGTTATTACTTATTTCTTGTAGATCCCATTCATGTACTCCCAAAGCTTAGCAGCAACCTTCTTGTTAAGACTCAGCCAAGGTCACCCAGCTATGCTGCACCAAAGTAGTTTTGGGGCCAAAAAGCTCGACTCAGAGGCTGTGGGTTGTGCTCTATCTATAGTGTAAGTTATCAAACTGCTTACATTATAACAACATTTCAAGTAACTTACAAATCATCTGTCTTAAATTAAAACCCTGTAAATATTTCATTCTGTAGTCTTTATCAGATATGACAAAGAATTTTATTTATAGGCTATAGTCCTGAATTATTATTCTGTCTCTGAGAAAGGGAAATCCTTATGGTGCTTGGAATATATATGCATTTATATATGTATTTTTTTACAAATCTTTCTGATTTTGGAGGAGGGATTCAGTTACTTTCTTGACATCACAGGAACAGGAAATTATATGCTAGTAGCACATCTTAAATGTAAGCATATTTTAAGATTTTGGGAGTAAGTGTAACAGGACAGTACAATTGCTGTATTTGCTGAGCATTTTGAGCTTTACTGAGGGGGATGGGAAGGCACAAGGAGCATGTTACATTTTGTAACACTACTTGCTTTTCCTAATGGTGGTTTCTAGACCTGACTGGTCTAGACACTGTCTCTATCATAAGAGGAGAGGAAAAATTCCTAATAAAGACTGTGGAAGGAAACAACTGTTTCATACCCTTGAGGTCAATGTATAGGTGTAAAAATCATGTGCCTAGAAGAAAATAAAGAAAGAACAGCAGACTAGTCAGCTAGATTTTGGAATATGGAATAGAAAAGCATGCTGGAATGTGAAAAGTAAAATGGAGAGAGAAATAAACTTAGAACAGAGTGGAAACAGCAGCACTAAATCAACAGTATGAGTTATGCAATAAGAACATTCTATTTTCCAGAACAAGAAATCCTCTAAGTCTTTATATAACGACAAAACATTGGACCTAAACCACTGTCTTTAGACACTTTTTCCTCTCTGTGATATAATTCTTCAATGGGAATTAGCATGTGTCAGGCTGTGATTACATATGCTTGTTTATTTTCAGTGAGCACCAAACTTCCAGCCAAAGTTTTTTGTTTTATTCTGAAAATAAATGAGTCTCTGTGACACTGGTGTGAGTCTGGCACTTGTACCCATTCTGTCATAACAGACTGCACAGATTTCTATTTCAGCCCTTGGCAAAAGAATCTGTGTGCCCAGTTCTCACTGATCTGAATGCATGTCAGACATTTAGGGAAGCTTCATGGGCTGAGAAAGTTGAAAAATGAGAATGACAGATTTGTTTCTTTCCTTTTTCAATAGTGTTTTCCTTTTGTTTCTATTGTGAACTTAGTAATGAGAACTCTGTGTTGGTACTTACAAACTTCTTCTAATTATATTATTTAAAACCAGGATGCAACATAGAAATGCCTTCAGGAAGGAGGAAGAAGGATGTCTGCAGTGGGAAAGATGCATGCCATTTATTGTTCAAAGAGCATTTTTCAAGTAGAAATTTGATTTTTCTTTCTTGGCATGGTGTAGAAATATATGAACAGGATTTGTCTTGGTAGAAAATTGTGTTGTGCTGCAGAGGTGCATTGCAATGATAGCAAATGGGCAGTAGGTCATACTACAGCCAGTTTAAAACAAATGTTTAAAGCAAATGAAGCCCAGCAACAATGACACAAAATCCTGGAATGTGTGCAGTGTTTGTCTCAGCACAGTCACCATTACTGGTCTACACAACTAAATGTCTATAGTCTCACAATTCCATCACGTGCCAATGAATTAAGCCAAAGCACACTTTACTTCAATTCAACCCAAGCCTCTAAGGGGCCAGTTGCCTTGGGTAGATGAAGCTGCTATCTAGAGTAAGAAAACAGCAGGAATTAAATCTTGTATCTGTCTTTTGTGTTTGTCTTCAAGAAAACTGGCTTAACCTCCTTTTGTCATAGGTGATGAGCTGAACTACACTCACTGAGGTGCAAGAAGAAACATTAATAATAATGAAGTGCCTGGCAGGGTCATGAGCCCAGTCTTAACCCCAAAAAAGAGCAAGCAATAAACTTAATACTAGCAGCCCTTGACTGTTAACAGATATTCTGATGCTGTTAATTCAGGAATGTTCTCATTAGATATCTCTATAAAATTCTAGCTCTAATTTAGGGCTATCTATTCATTTGTCAGACACCTAAATTTACGTCTTCATAAATACTTTAAAAATTAATTCTGTTAACAATACTCACACTGCACTTCCTGACTGCTACAATCATTCAATAATGTCTTTCTGAACATCTAATGAAAAGATTAGGACACCTTCCCTTTGATCTCTGTAAATCACAGATTGCTCTCATTTTTTTGTGCTGTAGATTTTAATAAATAATTTGGAGCAAAAAGGTCTTGTAAAAGTAATAAAATAAAAATCCTATGCTGATTTCTTTTTTATAATTAAATCACACACAAAGAAAAGCTGTACATTTCATCAGAGCATTTAAAAAAAATCTTGATGAAAAAAAGAACATTATGATCTGTGCATTTGGGAATAGTTTTCATTATTCATTTAAGAAGACAGCATTAGGTTTATGAATGTCTCCAGAAAGAGTGACAATAACCTTTCCAGGTTTACTGTTCTCAGGTTCTGATCAGCCTAAGCAATACAATTCAGTTATGATCAAAAAATCCAAACAAAAACTAAAAAAAACACCCAACACAAAGAACATTTTAAATTTTTTACAAAAGTGCAGAGTAAATTTAAGAGAAGAGAAAGTACAGGATGGCTTTTTTTTTTTCCCTATGGAATACAAGTATCTCCAGTGTCTAAAATTTGGGGTGAAAATACCCATTTTATTGTAACTGCATTAATCTATTTTTTCAGCTTTTGGGATCTTTTAAAAGGCCAAAAGTAAAATTAATATAGAATAAGAACTATATTTATAAAACAGAAATGTTACAACCACAGTATAACTTTTGAATCCTTTTTCTGTAAGAAGCAATATCAGAATGGTTTTATGGGTCACTTTGGATCTGTTTCAGCTCTGTGACTTCAGCTTGTGACTTCTGATTCATGAATGAATATATTTATTAATCCAATTATAGATCATGGAGAGCTGCAGCTCAGCAACTCAAAAAAATTTATTTTGTCCCTGCAGATATGTAGGTATGAAATAAAGATATATAATGTTCATACAGATCTATAGTGGATTATGCAGAATTATTGCTCTGTAAGAGAAGTATTGTAGCAATAGATTTTTCATGTTCTGAATATTACAAGTTTCTTTGTCTCCTCAAATATTTTTTCTTTTGTTCAATTCCCACTAGAATCTGCTTGTACTTTGCCCAAAGCTTCCCCCTGTCCATGCCTACCTGATGTTTATTCCACATTTATTTGTCTATGGAATATGTAGTAGGAAAATGTGTTGTATTGAATTACACAAAATGCAGTGATCACCATATAACAAGATCATTTTTTTTAATGAAGGAAGGTTTTATCTTGGTAATTTCAATCCTGTGTGATAAGTATTCATTCTTTTAAAAGAGTAATTTATTGACATCACTGAGTAATGCCTGTGGCTATAACATTCTCTGACCTTGGAAACCAGTCATGCCCACTAAAAAGGTTACCACAGTCCTGTAAAAGGACTGTTCCTCCAGGTCAAATACATCACCTTGAAAGTCTGATATGAAATAAATAATTAAACAGAATTTATTAAGTCAACCATTCAAATTTTTAAAAGCGGTTTCTTAGCTTTAAAAAAATTCAAAGAGTGTTACAATCCCTGAATTCCCTGTTTTTTTAAAAATTTTGGTTCAGATGTTAAGTTCTTTTTTCCCTAGAATACCAAGTCATAAATGCCTCTTTCAGTACTAGCAGACTGACATAATTTTGGTTTGTTGCAGTTAGATATTCTTTGATCATGAAGGCTCTTATTGCATTATTAAACAAAAGTACTGGAGCCCTGAGGTAGGGACATGGGAAATTCAACTGGAAGCAGTTTCCACAAATTCCTACTTGATTAAGTTATTTCTGAACGATTTGTTAAAGCCCATTAAATGGAAACATTTGGGCATCACATACTTGTGTGATGTCTGACTTGGCTAATTGTGTCTTCAGGCCTCAAAGGCTTAGCTCAGTGCAAGTGTGGTGCTCCCCTGATGAGCAAGGCAAAAGCAAAAGTGTAGAAAAAGGAAGTCTGACTCTCTGCCTGCTCCTGCTCCTTTGCTCCCAGATTTCTTATTGTGTCAGTCAGGGAGAAGTTGTTCCTCAAAGGCTTTCTGTATCCAAGAGGTCTCAATCAGCATTTTGTGATGAATGTACCTGTCAATTTGATACCCACAGCTATCTTATCAAAAGCAGTCATGCATGCATAAACAAAATGCAGGATGATAGGAAGATTTTGAATTCACAACAAGAACCTATAGGCTTTTGTTGCAGTAAAGAAAATTAATTTTAAAGTATTTCCCTACTATTTGTCTTCAATATTGATTAGAGAAATACAGATATCAAAGCTCACAGAATGTGTAGGTATGTGTGTGTATTATATATTAGGTAGAGTGTTGTATCTGTTAAAACAAAAAAAGCATAGTCTTAATGCAGGCAAAAATGTTGGTATCTCTATGAAACGACTATATATTTTCACGTAGTTAAAAAAAATCTCATCATTTTAGTTGGTTTTGCAACAGACACTTTGGCACTAACAAACACGCAGGCTTAAGAGAGAATTGAAAACACCAAGGCTGAGGTGTCAGAAAATAATTGCTTCATAAAACTAAAGTTTATTTCTCAGAGGTCTCAGCTTTTCTTAAAACAGACCTATCCTTGTGTGCTACAAGGGACTTAATCTTTTAAGTTTTATTTTATTTATAATTAGAAGTGTTCTGCAGATTATGCCTTTCACCTATGACAGAGTATAAAAAGGTGGGGAAAAAAAATAAAGGCAATGTGTTTGCCCTTAAGAAGTCATGAGCAAGACCACTAAAAATCTTTACATTGAATTAATGTAGCTGACTTTTTAGTATGTATAGCTTTATGGTTTGTATTACAATAATCAATAACTTTGACAAAAGCCATGAGGAAAATAAATAAGTGCACTACATGCTATATTATTTAAGCCTTTTAAGAAACACTGTGAACATTTAGGTAAGTTACAAGTGTATGTAAATATGTCCTGGAGTGCTGATTTGCCAATTATACGTTTTGGTACTTTTGTCTTGTTTTTCTTGTTTTTGTTTATGGGATTTTATTTTATTTTATTATTTAATTTATTTTCATTTCATTTCATTTCATTATTTCATTGTTGTTGTTACTGTGTATAGGTTGTGAGTCTTAGTTCTTCATAGCAGAAGGTTATTATTTGAGCTAGGTGACATTTGGTAGCAATGGGTATATTCCGTTTTTCCAGGGAATGAATGACTAGGTAGATGCATCAGCTGAACCTCTAGTGAACCATTGCAAACTGTCCTCCTACAACTCTAAATTTAATTTCTGAAATTTAATCACAGTGTCTGAAGTTCCAGTCTGCTTTCACACTTTTTTTTTTTTTTACAGGAATGGGAGTTTTAAACTTTGCATGTATCAAAGATAACAATTGTCATATCAGAATATTATTTTGCCAGTTAGGTTTTGAGGACTTTCACTAATCAAAAAGGCACCTAAATCTGACTGGAGAAAAGTGTGATTTGAAAATGAACTAATAATATTTTTTGAACATTTTGATTACAGTCTTTAAATTAATATTGTACATGAACATGACTATTCCTAAATCGGCCAACTGGAAATTAGCAGTTATTTTAAAAATGTTTCTTCCATAATATGCTAGGTTTTCAAAATCCTTTACAACCAATCTCTCTGAAATTAACAGGTGTAAAATTGAGCAAAACACTCCTGAACTGTACATAAACAAAAACAAAATTAAGTAAATAATGACACAACCATTAGCTAAATAATTTGCTAGAAAAGGGGGTCTAACTCAGCAGTAGGAAGAGTGCCTCTAGCAACAGACAAGTTAAAACTCCCCAAACCAGTTTTCACCCTATATTTTGAAGCAGAAGCAGATACAGCAAGAATATTTTCTCCAGGTTTACTTGTCAGAGGATTGATCCTATTTTTTATCAAAAAATACAATAAAATTAAGATGACAGTAAATAATTGAATCACACAATGAATCTGTGTGAGATTAATTTAAAAGTAGCAAAGAATAAACCTGTCTGTTTTGAAGCAAAAATATTTTTGGATTTATATCTAGGAGTATGCTTCAAGTAACTATCTCTAATTAACACCTCACATCAAACACGGACAAGATGGCACACATGTAACCATTTGGGACCTATGTGAGATCCTCGGAAAAAGCTTTCTATCCTGGAAAGTAATTATAGAGGTGAAGACAGTGGGAAAAACACTTATATTGAAATTAGTCACACCAGTGAAGCCTTTACAATTGAATCAGCAATCAAGAAAAAATGTAGATGGACTAGAAAAATGAACACATTTGTTTTCTAGTCATAAAGCAGATATCAGAGTACTAGATGATCTGCAGAGTATTTAATTGCTTTTGTGGTGAGCATCTATCATACATTAGTGCTGTTACGGATGTTGCTTAGGGTTTCATTTTAGTCAAATCACATAGCTCTACTTGTATGAGTTGTACTGAAATAGATGACATTACTCACCTGAGTAAGCTTAGCAATGCTTTACCCATTAGCTCTTAATTTGTGGGTTAAATTTCTTTTCATAAATAGTTTATAGGCATCATGTTGCTTCTTGCACATTCATTTCCTTTATCAGAAATTGTCTTTTTGTTGGTTTATACTGAAAGCAAGGGAGCAAGGGGCCATTATAATTATTATTTGCATTTATGAAAAAATTACTAAGTAGCACTAATTCTGGTTTCCATGGTTAGAAGTTATCAATAAATTGTAAACATGAAAACAACTGACCTTGGGAAAATATTATGGCTGTAAAGTATGTTAAAAGTTATGGGTATTTTGAAAATAATTTTGAGACATTTATGATTATAATTTCTGTAGATAGTGTGAAAGAGTTGGTTTTCAGAGTGGATGAATTTTTCCTGTTACATGCATGTTTTCTTTCATAATCAAATTTCATTGCTAGCATGGTGAGTCAAAGTCCACTAACTGATTTTTTCTTCTGTGACTCTGTGGTTTGTTTTTTTCTGCCACTAAATTGCCACTAAATTTTATTTTCTCCTAAAATAAAATATATAATAACTGACTGTTCTCTAGTATAAATAAAATAACTATTTCTGTGTCTTCATTATGTACACATTCTATATGACCTTTTTTAGTATGTCTTCTCATTAAGTTGCATATGACACCTAGTTGGGCAGGAGTGTTGATCTGCTGGACAGTGGGAATGGTCTACAGAGGGATCTGGACAGTCTGGAGGACAGCTGTATGAGCTTTAATAAGGTGAAATATGGGGCCCTGCACTTGGGTTTCAACAGTCCCATGCAGCACTACAGGCTGGGGAAGGATAGTTTGAGGATTGTTCAATGGAAAAAAAACTTAGTGGTGCTGGTCAACAGCAAGTTGGATGTGAGCCAGTGTGTACCTATGTAGCCAAGAAGGCCAGTGTATCAAGAATTGAGTGGCCAGCAGGACCAGGGCAGTGATCATCCCTCTGCACTCACCACTGGTGAACTTATGCCTCAAGTATTTTCTCCAGTTTTGAGTCCCTCACTTCTAAAAGGACATTGAGGCAATGGAGGATGTCCAGAGAAGGGTAACAAAGATGGTGAAGGATGTAAAGAGTATCACAGAATCATAGAATATCATGATTTGGAGGGGACCCACAAGAATCAAGTCCAAACCCTAGCCCTTCACAGGACAGCCCCAACAACCCTGACATGTGCCTCAGAACGTTGTCTGAACATTTAAACTCTGTCAAGCTTGATGCTGTGACCACCTCCCTGGGGAAACTCTTTCTAACACCCAATCACCCTGTGTGTGAAGAACCTTTTTTCCTTACGTCCCAGCTTAACTTCCCCTGACCGAACTTCATGCTGTTCCCTTGGGTTCCCTTGGATCATTGCTCACCCGAGAGAAAAGTGCTCGTCCTTCTGCTTCCTCTCATGAGGAAGTTGGATATCTCCAGCTCCCCACCATTCCTTTTACAACTTCATCACTGTCCCCTCTTCATTCACTCCTCAAAATTTCTCATTTTTCTTCTGTGTCCTGTGAGCAGTGGCTGAGGGAGTGAATCTGTGAGCCTGGAGAAGAGGAGGCTCAGAGAAGGCAATTCTACTCTATTCAATTGCCTGAAAGGAGGTTGTAACAATGTGGGAATCAGTTTCTTCTGCCATATCTCATGTGAAAGGCTGAGAGAAAATGGTCTTAAATTGTACCAGTGAGGTTCAGATTAAGTATTAGGAAAAAATAGATTATTCTGAAGGAGTGGGTAAGCATTGGAATAACTTGCTCAGGGAGGTTGTACAGTCACTGTCTCTGGAAGTGTTCCAGAGGTATCTGGATGTGGCATTTGGGGATAGGTTTAGGGGTGATTATGGTGGTAATGGGTTGACAGCTGGATAGATTAAATTGAAGATCTCTTCCAATCTTGATGATTGTCTGTTTATGTGCTTATGTCCTTCAGAATGACAGAATAATTACTTTGTCTGAGTTGTACAGTAGCCTGTAGCACCAAAAATGCCTTCTCTTCCTTTTAAATAGGTACTACATAAATATTTCCAAACCCTTCATAAAGTATACTATGCTTGTATGCAAGAATCATGGTCTTTTACTTGAAGATCTTAGTTTCTTTAGTGAAATGTGCTCTAAATCAGGACTAGTCCTATTTGCTTAAGTGGTATTGCAGTGCAAGAGCATGTGCAGGGTGTGCATCCAGGTTGCATTTTGTCCTGTGGTTGCTGAGGTAACAGCACACCAAATGACAAAAATTTAATTTTGTTTTCATGAAGAAAGAAGATGCTCCAGGAACAGATAAGCAGAAGGTTGAATTTTCTATCTGATTGTGAAGCTAGTTTTGAATACCTAATAACAGACCCTATAACTCTGTGCTGGTGGGTTTGATCAAGTGTTTCCTTAGGTTGCTTAATATATGAGCTATACTGCTTTCCAAAGGCTTTTACATAATTTGTCTTTAACTCCTGCAATGATTCTTCCTTTCACTCGCTGTTTACTTTCATTTACCAGTCACTTTAGTAGCTTGGCTCATTTAGTTTATGTGATGGCACTTGTTTATCCATGACAACTCATGTTATTAATTACACATATAAAAGGAACCATTATGAAAAAAAATCTGCCAAAAAGCAGAAGCTGTAATCAAATACTTCATAGAAAAATGAGTTTTGTCTCTGAATACCATAAGAAAGGATCCATTTTTCAGTTTCCAAACCATGCTAGAATTCATCTTTCATTCTGTTCTCTTATGTACTGTGGATACCAAATTATTAGCTAACAGAAATCTTTTATATATCAAATGCAAGTTCCAACTGGTAAGATAATTTAACCATACTATTAAAAAACCAAAACCAACCAACCAAACAACATCCCCCTATTCAAAAAAATCCAAACAAACAAAAAAATCACAATCATCCAACTAGCAAAAAACAAAAAAAACCCAAAATAAAACAAAAAACTCACGGCATTTATTTCCATGTTTTGGTCGACTATATGAAATTTAATATTTTTCATAGCCAGCTTGGCAGTTGCTTATTCCTTTATGAATAAGTTCTGTTGCTTTTGCTCAGAAAACACATCTATCATCTTATCACTTTTTCAAAAGACAATATTCTGTTGTTTTGGGACTCTTTTCCCAGAACATGAAGTGCCTTACTGGATATCCCCCTTTCTTTGTTCCAGATTTGGTGAATCTAATATACTGAATTATAGACATTTCCTTATCACCGAAGGAGGAAAATGTACACAAGTGGTAATAGTATACATTCCAATGGACACACCTTTTCAATGGAAACCTTTATTTTCAATTCTGCTTGATTTTAAGCACCCTGTTTTTCTTCATTTTGTTAATAGAACATCAGGATGAATCCTTGCTGCTTATTGTAAATGCAGGTGAACCCAGTGGGAAGAAATGATGATGTCTTACTCCAGTTCAGAAGGCTGAATGATTTCTTTATTATAACTATACTATAATACATTAATATACTATTTAAAGGAGATACTAAAACTACATACATACTTTCCTAACTGCCATATCCAACTAAAAACTCGTGACCCTCTCGCAAGAGTCCAGACACAGGTGGATTGGATTGGCCATCAGGCTCAAACAATCCTCACCAGAATACAATCAAGCAATCAGCCCAAGTAAGCAATTCTCCAAACACATTCCACATAGGAAAAACAAGGAGCAGAAATAGAAATTGTTTTCTCTTTCTTCTCTCTGTAATCCTCTACGAAAAAATCCTGAGAGAGAGAAGAATGTGCCTGCTACACATCTGAGTCTATGTGTGTAAACACATGCAAAGCAGGGGTCTAGATTTTTGTAAAATACCTGGAGTTTCATCCACCCATAGAAGAAAAAGCTGTATCTGAATTCAAGATAGAGAGGGGGAATGTGCAATCAGACTGCTGAAGAAAAATGTCCAGACAACCTTGTTGCAAGGCATTTAGAATCACAGGATCCTAGAACAGTTTGGGTTGGAAGATATCTTAAAGATAATCTAGTTCTAACCAGTCTGCCCTAGTCAAGGATACCTCCAACTAGAGGTATCCTTTGATCAGGTTGCTCAAAGCCAAAGCGCTTCCATGGATGAGGCACACACAGCTTGCATGGGCAGCCTGTTTCAGGGCATCACCACCCTCACAATAAATGAATTTCTGCCCAATACCTAATGTAAACCTTCTCTCAATTTGAACCCATTTTCCTGTGTCCCATTACTACATGACCTATAAAAAGTTCCTCTCGCTTTCTTGTAGACCCCCTTTAAGTACTGGAAGGCTGCTCTAAGGTCTTGCAGCCTTCTCTCCTTCAGATTGAACAACCCCAGCTCTCTCAGGCTATCTCCATAGGAGAGGTGATCCATACAGGTGATCTTTTTAACCCTCCTCTGGATTTATTGGCCTTTTTATGCTGGGGCCCCAGAGCTGTACACAATTCTTTAGATAAGAGTCTTATGAGAGTGCAGTAGAGGAAGAGAATTAGCTCCCTGGGGTTGCTGGTACCAGTAGCCTCAAAAAGAATGGTTTAGAAAGTAGAAGAGTACTGAGAAGAACTCATTTTACAATCAAAAGCCCTGACTATACCACTTGTAAAAGACTTACAGAATAACAGAATATGCTGAGTTAGAAGGGACCCACAAAGATCATCGGGTACAGCTCCTGGCCATGCACAGGACCATCTACAATGCCTCTGAGTTCCCAATGATACAAGTCTTAACTGGAAAATATTTTCATGAAGTCATGAAACAGTAGTAAACACTGTTTTAATAAAGAGCACCAGTAAAATAAATGCATCCTGTTTAGCTAATGTCAACTCAAGCTTCATTAATACTCATGAGAAGGAATTTTTTGTCAGAGCTAGAGCTGTACATAGTTCAACTTTCATACTGGATTTTTTGTTTAAATTTTAACTGGCATTTAAAAAAAGATCATTTATTATGTCAGTATTTTTTCAGGTATGATTGGTGACTTTAACTTAAGTCTACCCTGTAACTAGCACTTCAGTCCTGTCATCAACAAAACTTTGAGTTTTGGGGGAAATCCATGACGAGATTAAACTATTGGCAGCTCTGACAAGGCAACATTGTTAATGTTGCCATGGTAGAAATTCCACATAATTTAGTACTAAAGGCCTTTGTTGTTTTGGTGTTTCTTGCTTTCATGTATTGCCTGAGTCCTGTGTATGCAGAGATAACATTCATTTGTATCGCATTGCAACTCCTGCTTTACTTTGGATTTATAAATGATTCACAACAAATTCAATCACACTGTATGTCTTCAAAAGTACGGTGCTCTATGAATAACCAAGTCCCTGGGGTAGGTGGAAAATTATTGCACATACATTTGAAATAACTTTCAGTATTATACAAGTGAGGATGGTGATGGAGTTGTATGTTCTAGAGTATAAGAATATGATAATGTCATATAGTCATTTGAATAAATGATAAATATGCTTCCACTATCTTAACAAATGAAGCAATTTAAATGTAAGTTGAACAATAAGGACTCAGGAGGGATAAGACAAAGCAGAAAATAAAACCAGAGCTAAGACAGCAACACAGGACTAAAAACACAATGAACTCCAAAGGAAAAAATGGAAAAAACTCCTAAGTGTCATATCTCAGTGTGGCCCTGTTCATGATTATGCATACTAACAATGTTTATGGGTATTTAGAGCACTGTCCATAGCTCTGACATGATGAGTCACAAGTTATTGTAGGTCATGGAAGTTACTGGCAACCAGACACTTCTCTGAAAAATATGATTGACCAGTCACATATCAAGGTTAACAGTTCTTTGGAAGGATGTATAAGATTCTAGAAAAAAAACCCCAAAAGCTATGTTTAGCTATTGTTAGTATTAAAGTTTAACAGAATAGGAATGTGTGTTCAAGATGGAACAAATACTGTGTATGTATGTGAGAAATCTTTTTTTTTTCTGTAAACATAAGGGTCAATTCTAAAATTGTCATACAAAAAATAAACATCTCAAGGAGCAAATATGTAGAGTTTAATGTTCTTTGGATGATGAAATAAAACTCTCAAAGGTAAATCATCTTTTATTTCTTCGCCATTAGACTAATTATCTCAGAGTTTACCAAACTCAACCAGCTCCTAAGAATTAAAGTTTTTGGCTAAATCTTTCGAATGCACATTTATAAACCTTTATTCACTTTTACTGTGAAGTTTTGATCCAGCTGTCATTTGAGTAAGTCTTTGTTATGGTTCAGTTATAAGAGATGCAATAAAGTGGCCAGATTAGCGAATTAGAAGGGAAGTGTAAAACCATCCCTCCACTGACAAAGCACATCTGCTAGTGTCAGAAATTCTAACTTTGGGTTTGCAACATTTAATGCTGCAACTGTTAGTAAAGCCAAATAAGTTACAACTTTGGAAATTTTATTCTGTGTTGCAGAAAAACCCCAGTATTGTGGTAGTGGAGTTTCTGGGCTTTCTTTAGGGTTAAGATTAACAGATTTCCTTTTCTCACATGGGAGCAGCAGATAATCCTTGCTTTGTTTACTCCAGTGATTTTAACTCTTTGCTGCCCAGGAAGTATTACCCATCCTCCCGGCATTCTACTGCTTTAATACTGACTGGATTTCAATCTTGTCTTATTTGTGGCCAGATTTCGACATCTCAGTAGCTGTACAGTGCACCATTTTAGCAGAATTTTTCTGAACCTGACAATCATTTATAGTTTCAATTTTAATTAAGGGTCAAAATGTTACTTCCTTGTCATCAGATGCCAATGCAGATTATCTGTCTTGCTCTTTATCAGAACAACAGATTCACTCACTATCTCTCAACTTCTCCACCAAACACAAAAAGTCTGAATCAGAAGACCATGGTTTGAGAAAGTTACAGATTCTACATCCTGCAATTCTTTCCCTAAGATTCTTTCACTCACATTCCAAAGCTCCATCTGAAGCTTACTAAAACAAACACAGTCAACAGCAAGTAGCAGCCTTTTGTTCATTTTCCTCATTTAGCTGAGTGCAATTCTTTCACCAAATCTTGTAAAAAGAGTATTATTTAATTTTCAAGTTTCTGGGAAGCCAATCACTCTTTATCCCAATTTTCTTATGTCAACTGCCTTTCAGAGGGGTGGAATTAATTGCCCCTCTGCCTCAGGTAGAGGGGAGACTAACAAATTTTTAAGGAAGAACAACAAAATATTTTCTTTGCACTGGCCATCCAGGATATCCATGTTCTCAGAAATTCCCACAGAGGGAACTACACAACCCACACACACATTCCCTCAGAGGAAATTTGTCTCAAAACTTTCAAAAGTTAATGCAACTGCCTCAGAACAAGGACATGGCAAAGTTTCCAAATGTTAATACAGAAGAAAAACATTCCCATTCTGACACCAAAATAATGTTATGATCCAATTATAAGAAACGACACTTCTCAAATTAAGGTGCAAACAAGACCATGTGCCAAAGTCAATAGTACATATTTTATTTTAGCAGGAAATGTGAGGTAGAGAGAGAGAGAAAGAACTATGAAGAGAGAAGGCAGGGAAAAAAGAGAGTCAGAGAGAGAGGAAAGATGAAGAAAAAGATATTACTACCACACAGATTCCTGTGGTATCTTGCTGGTTCTTTTTCACCTTGGCCTTTGTTGTTAGCATCCCAAGTTGTTCTTCTGGACTTTGTAGAGTCCATGGCCTGGGTAGTCATGGAGTGTAGATGCTGTTCTCATAATTAGAAATGGCATATGCATAAGCACTTACTCCCCTTCCTCCAGTTTTCCAGGTGTGAATTTTTTGTCCAGATGCTAACCAAACCTTTGCCTCAGTTAGGCCTGGAATTAGCTGGTTCCTGCAGTGCCATCTGCACCTATCTCAGGTTCCATGGTTGTGGTGGCTTACCTTATGGGGACAGTGTTTTGAGAATGTAGCTGCATTGTTTAAGTTTTCATAGTCTTAAATTATTTCAGCTGAAAAGATAATAGGTTTACTGTGGTGCCCATCATATTAGTTTCAGCCCTATATATGAAGTAGTGACATTATTATCAAATATTCATCTGTTATAGTTGTGTCTATGTGCCAGTGCACTTAATTTAAAAAATATTTTATGTTAATTTCTAGGTTTCCCTGGCCTGAGAAACAACTTTATAAAAATTTCCACTAGTTCCCCTTTTTTTCTCTTTGAAATTATTTTCTTCACATTCAGCTGCAGTCACACTTCTGAGAGCAATGCAATATAGCATTAGGTGACAGTTTCAGTACTGAGAGCCAATTCCTGAGGGGAGAAGGCTGCTGGTGTTTCTCTCCTTGTTCTTGTTATCTCCTTCACTGTTAGTGACCTTTGCTATTTTGACAAGTGCACAAGCACAGCCTTGTAACCCAGGGAGTATTGAGGTAAAGCTGTAACAGGCTTACAGGATTTATGTTAAACTAACAACACAGACTTCAGACACACTGGTCTTGACCAGCTTGGGGCTGTGTTTCAGCTTATAATAGCAATGATCAAATGACAGGGGATTATTACACCTTGGTTTTAGTTTTTGCTTACTTCTGTTAAGCTTTGTGGTGAAATGTCATGTGATATATCTTTTCTAATGAAATGACAGTAATAGCAAGTATTTCCTCTTTGTAAACTATCTGTGAACCTAAATAATGCTACTGTATTGGCAAGTACAGGCATGGGGTGATTGGAGGAACTTCAAATGTACAGGCACCAGCTAATGCTGGAAGCCCAAGCATATCACCAATGGATATTAGTAGTCATTAAAAACATGCATCATTAAGAACCGTGTAAAACCAATTTAAAGATCACACAGAAACTTTTTAAAATCCGCAACCTACGCCTCCAAATAGGTAAATACACCATACACTGTAAATTCAGATATAATACACACTTGCAAGCCAAAAAAGAGCAAGCCATAGAGCACATCAGCAAGCATATGAAAGTGGCTCCCAGCAATGCTAAAGTGAAGAAGAAGATACTATCAACATGACACTTCTCTGGTGAATGAACTTGGAATTTTCACAGTTCACTCTACTCCCTTCCCAGACCAACAGTTTTAAGAACCAAAAAGATAGTAGAACAGTAAGCATAAAATCAGAGAAAACTACAAAGGGTTTAATGTCTTTTTTTAATGTATTTTGAAATATCTTCTAGATTTAAATTAATATGAAGTGAATGAACTAATTCCAACAAATGTTTGCATTTCCCAGACTAAATTTTCTTAATGTTTGAAGCTTTCTATTTACCATTCTGTCAATACTGCTCTTTGCTGAGTTAAAAGACCTGATTGTCTGTGTATTTTCAATTTCTGTTTGAGTTTCTATTAAAATAGTCTAATTTGCTTTAACATTCACACAAAATTCTTAACTTTTCCTTAAATAGCTGTCATTCTATCTCAAAAAGAGATAGTATTTTTAGAGAACTTCTCTCATATCTTCTACCAACTTTTTTTCTTCAGTGAATTTAATATTTGTTAAGACTTGCCTAGAATTCCTGCAATCTCTAAACATTATTTACTACAGAAAAAAAGCATTCTGTAACTTAATGTTTAGGTTTTATTGCATTTTGATTTAGTTTCCCATAACAATGGCTGTTTAAATTATGTCTTTTTTTTATGGCAGATATTCAAACATTAGCAATAAAGAAATTTATGTATTTTATGTCTTTGTGTCTTCCCTATTCATAAAATATCTTACTGCATAGGACAATACTGTGTACCTACTGTGCAATTTATACTGTGGGAACCTATTTTTCTTTTTTTAAGAATAAAACAGGTTTTAGAATATGTTCTGATATTACATAGCAGCCCTTCCTGTTCCTATGACATCACTATACTCAGTGATATAGCAGGCATTTTTCTTGGAAAATGTACGCCCAGGGGAAAAAAAAATGCTGAGGAGAAAAAGTAAAAAAGGGAAAAAAACATTTTTACATAAAGTAGGTATTTTGATCGCCTAAAATCTCACATGTTTTCCAGCTGATTATAACCGTTCTCCCAGTGTTACACACCCTTCTGAGACAGTCCAGTCCCTCATATGTTATGTATACTCTGTTCTCTTCATCTGCAAAAAAGAGTTAGTGATGATAAACATAGTAAATTTTTTTCTTGATGTATCATTTTCTGCTATTTTACTGCCTTGAACACTGTTAAATGTTAATATGTTCAGACTGTCTAAATTTGTCACTAATTTTTATTCTGCTTTGTGGTACATATCTGATTTGTCTCTATTTCCATCTTTTCACATTTTTTCTACTACAGAGACCTCTAACAGTGAACTCTGTAATTAGATTGCCCTTTACATCTTGAAATCTGTATCTTAATCTCACTGTAAACAATTTTTTTATTAATACTTTTACTTGTGTAATTATACAAATAATGGCCTGTATAAAAAAATAAGAGAAAAGTTAGGTGAGGCAGTAAGTAACATACTAAAGTGATCCATACATCTTAAATATATTGTTTAATGATGCCTTCTCACATTTTTATCTGTCTGCTTATTTCTATTGCTTTTATAAATTATACACTGAAATTGTACACTGTAAATTGAAGTGGATTTGCAAGCTGTCGTGGTTTAGGAATGTTGCTCTGGAATTTGGTGCTCCCACTGAAACCCTTCAAATCATGTGCTACTCACTTGCTCTCCCTCTTTATCATCCCCATTTCCCCTGAGTGGGCTGTGGAGGAGAATGGGAGGCACAAAAGGCTGAGATAAGAATAATTTACTGGAAGGAGCAGTAAGGATAAGAAAATTAACAGTAACAGCAACAATACAAGAAAGTAATAATTCATGTAAAATCTCCAACAGTAGCCAATAGCCCAGTCTCCTCCACCACATATACTTGCCCTTAAAAGTACCTTTCTTCCTGGAAGGGAGTCTCTCCCCCCTGGCTCAGAAATGATGTGAAGTGGTATAGAATAATCTCCAGGTCCTAGCCATGCCCCTCCCAGTTACAACAACAATAAAGCCTGTCTTGGTCAGAGCCAAGGACACAGACTTAACTTTATTTGTGCAGTGTGACAGCAACTAGTTGCTTGTACTGCATCCAGTAACAGGTGTCATTTTTTAGTGTGAACAAGATATGTTTTAACATTAGAGGTATGATTGTAACTTGAAAAATAATTTCATACATTAACTTCATTTAGGGATTTTTTTTTAGAGTATCACTGTTTGACTTCTGACAATTTACCATTTTTTCAATATTGGATGAAAGACACTCTTTGAATGGTAGATACTGTGCCAGCATACATCCTATTTTTAAGAATTTCTTTCACTGCTATCCTAGGGAAAAGAAACCAAAGTGCAAGAATTCTAACTAGGGAAAAAAGTCAATCTACTTTTGTCTTGAAAAATTAAGAGTCTGGCAGACTGTTAAACCAGACATCCAGTCTATTAAACATAAAGCAAGCATTAATTATCAGTATTTTTCAAAACCAACTGAAGTTAGGAAGTGCTGCTTCCAACTAAGACATAGGATACTGACAGCTGCCTTTGCATGTACTTTCAAGTAGAAGAAGCATTTTCTAAATATCAGCAGTGTTTGAAATACTGTGAAAATTTTGCCAACAAAACAGTCTACTGAAAAATGGAAAAGTGCATATCTATTGGCATAAATATTGTTAATGTGTTTAGACTATGAGACCTACTAACTTCGAACACTTGCAAAACACTGAATGTCTAAGTTTCTTTTAGTTAAGTGAATTGAGTTGCTGGTACAGTGAAACATAAGACCATTATCCAGAAAAAAAACTCTTCTTTTTTTTTTTTTTTTTTTTTTGCTGACAATTGCAGATCAAATGAAATGAAATGAAACAGAGGATATTTTTCTGAAGTTTGAATTTTTGCTTTTTAGATGTTTGACTAGTAAGAAGTGGCAGTTAAGTTGTGATATCATAGACTGGATAATACATTAATACATTAAGAGTGGAACAAATTAATTCGAGTGGATATTTCATTTTTGTAATAAAAATGGAAACTAATTAAATAGATACAAGCCATAATTAGATTCCAAGAAATAGAGCTAAAGGAAAATTTTGAAATATCAGCAGAATCTGTAAGGATCTTAGGAAGACGACCATGTATATTTTTATTGCAAATGGAGTATTAATAACAGATTTTTTTAAAAATTGAGACTTGGTAAAGAAAAACTATGCTAGCTGCCATAATAAGCATCATTTTGTCATAGGCAGATTGACATATTGTATATTACTTCTGCTTCCTCATCAGGTTGGTTTAAGTGGAAGACAGTCAGCAAATTTCCGCTTTAATTGCAATGGAATTCCCAAATAGCTTAAGCTCATTAAGTTCTTCATAGCTTCCACTTTATATTTTTACCCTTTCTTACCTAATTAACTAATAGCTCTTTTTTTTTGCTACAATTGTAATGAGGTTACTTCATAACCATGTTACAAAAATAGTCTGTGCTGGATGACTCATTTTCATCAAATATCATGAATAGCCTTAAGAACACCAAGATCTTTTGAATTTAATGGAAAATCAGACTTTTAGCATAATTCAAATTTTCTTTTTTAAAGACATATTGGCACTTATTACAGAGCCCTTATTGTTTTGTTAGTATATAAATGATCATATAAACATCAGCAGTAATCTTGCTGCTTGTGTTTTTTCTTCCAGTGCATAATTCATCTCTGTTTTAGTTGGCTCTTAGCAAAATTTTGCTCTAATAAAATCATTCAGCCTTCAAGCCAAGCCTCAATATAAATAGCTTTTTTTTTTTCTTTTTCTTTTTCTTTTTCTTTTTCTTTTTCTTTTTCTTTTTCTTTTTCTTTTTTTCCTTTTTCTTTTCTTTTTCTTTTTCTTCTCTCTCTTTTTTTTTCCCTTCCCTCAGAAGAAACAGGGATCTAAACATAGTTCTGTCTGTCTTTTCACAAGGTTACAAGCAGAATTTACTGATCTAATATGTAGAAGCAGTTTTCTAAACTTTTAATAATAAAATGTATCAAATCAGGAAGTTTCATGTTTCATTGGTGCATTCTTTTTGTCTCCTTCAACCTTCATTTTCATGCCTTTGCTTCCAGGACTTTGTTCTGTTCTGGACTTCTCTTCCAAACTGTCTCATTTTCTCAAACATAATTACATTTCTTTTGCAACAAACACTATATTGTATGATTTAAAATTACAAGTAATACAATTCTTTCTGGTTCATAAGTCTTGCCAAATCAAATTATTTTTACTTTTAAAATGTTGCTGTGAATGTTATCTCCTACATGCAACTAACATTTTGTTAATTTCATTAAAACTGTTTCATTCAATAAAGTTTTCTCAAACAGTATTTGCAATCTGTTTACAGTTACTCCACCATTGGAAAATGTGATTTATTTCAGTATGTCGATTCCAGATGGTTGCCAGTGAAGCATATGTAGCTATGAATCTTTTACTATATTTTATATTGCTATAGTCAGTACTCTCCTGTATGCATCTTCTTTTCAACTATGAAATTTAAGAAACACTTATAACATCTTGAATCTTATGATCTACACATTATTAGATGGAGAGTCAGAAATATTAGATATATAGCTGTAATTACTGGTGTTGAGCAGGTTTGATAATATAAGAGATAACTTAAACCAGGAGATTTGTATACCAAATCTTTATCAGAGCACTGTGAGTTTCTCTACCTATGTTTTTTTCCTTGTCATGCTAATTAAAAAAAAAAAAAAAAAGCTTTGATGAAATTACAGCTTAAAAGCTGTTGAAGAAGCACAAGGGATTGTAAGTAGCATTTCCAAAAGGACAAATATAAAATTATATCATAAAATGAAAATGCAAGCACAGGGCAGTTTCAGAGGCTCCATGGACATAAGTAAATAAAAAATTATCAGTATTGTGTCATCAAAGAAATGAAGCCCTGGGAGCTGTTTTGTTTTCAGGGTTTGGGGGTTTTTTAAGAGTGGGGAAATGAGAGAGGGAGTAATTTTTGCCATAATGAAGACAGGAAAAAAATGTAAACCATAACACATGTAAAAAATTAAGATGCAACATGGCAATTTTAAGTAATGCAATCAAAGCAACTATGCTAGCTGTGTTACCAACTGTGAAAAGATTACCTAGGGACAGTGACTTCAAGAGTGAGAAGGAAGATATCACTGACATAAACACTATATTCCTCCTGCAAAGAGAAAGTAGATGCCACCCTAATCATAGTTAGCAGCAAACTCAGGACTTTTATTTGGTGCAGTTCCTTCTAGTACTCCCTCTCTGGAATACTAAAAAGTTAAAATCATTGGGAAAAGGCTTCAAAACTTGAATGTGTATTTCAGTATTCACTGAGCCAGTATTGGGAATTATCTGAATAACTGCACAATTTGAACTGCAAATGCTAATACAATTGTACCAAAATTACTAATAACCATAGGATTAGATTGCTTAGACTTAGGTTAACTGTAAAATTTGACTTTGTTTAGAATTGCTTAGGTGATTGATCTGGTACGAGTGGCCCAGAGGGCAGGCTGTTAACATGAATGCAATGTCATTTTCTTAACAGGAATAATATTTCTAGCAAGCAGCTCATATATCTGCAAGAAAAATGGTCAGGTGTGACCTTCTAGAAGCCGATAGCACATTTTTGCAACAATAATGATAATTTCCAGGCTTGGGATCCTCTCAAAATTTTCATACTAAGATATAACAATCAAATTTTACTGAAAACTGATAAATACCAGAGCCTGCTGAGGAACAATGTGTTTATGCATGAAGAGATTATTTCATTACACATATTTTTCTCATTCATAATTTTTCTCCATTCCCTGATATTGTAGTCAATGAAATTAAAAGATATAGTTCTCTGTGATACACAGAATTTGCCTTCTCTGAAAAGTCTACAATAAGAGTGATTTCATTAAAATTATAATTTTGCTATCATTCATAATACACTAAAGAACAATTAGGTGGAGGTTTTTTGTTTTTTTTTTTGGTTTTGCAGATTTTTTTTTAAAATACAGAAATTGTAGGCAGTGGTCACATAGCTCCTCAACAAATTAGGAAAAAGATAAATGGCAACTCTGTAAATGTATGCTGGAAGGATGAAGTTCCCTCTCCTGTTTTGAAATAGGCAGTGCCACCTAGGATTCTTGGGTGCCAAGCATTACTCTACTGCTGGATGTAGTGCTCCAGGTGGGCTCTCACCAGGGCACAGTGGAGGGGCAGACCTGCTGGCTATGCTTCTGTAGATACAGGCCATCATATACCATCCAGTGCTTGAGAACCACCAAGGTGGAACTGAGTCCTTGCTGATAGTGTCTCAGCTCCTTCGGGAATATGACCGATGAAGTGAGGAACACAACCTTCTGAAAAGTCTCAATAGAATTAGACCAGTTGTTTTCTATAAATGTTCAATAGCATCCAATAAAAATAATGTCAGAATTTCATCTGGAGAGACAGTATGTAGAATTAAAGAGCAGGGTATCTCGCAGACAGTATATCCCTGTACTGTTGTAAGGGATCACTAATGGCTACCTCACTAATGGCTACCCACACAGTGGGTAGGGTTCCTCTTAACTCTCTTTTGACCTCTGCAGATAGTGGATTATCTGAGACTTCCATTACAGTTAATTGAAAAAACCCAGCATCTTAAGTGACTTATCTGATTCTGAAACTGGTATTTAAAATCGCTTGTACTACAGAAGTAATTGTCTCCTCTTCTAACTGTAAAAGGATGAGTAGCAGAAAAATAGTATGCTGTGATTTTTCTCTCTCCCATTTGTGCAAGGTGTCAAGAAATTCAGTACTCCTTTTAAAGGTTTGCATATTTTTCTGTATGTATCAAAATGATATCCGGAAAAGTAATTTCCTATATATATAATGTAATCCTGGTAAGGGTAACTTCACAGCAGTACTATAATATATTCTCTGTGTGCTGCAATCAGTCCTTTGAGAGATCAAACAAAAATGAAAGGTTTCTCATACACTGGCAAATATTTAGAAGGCTTTCAACAGCCACATTTCAGCCCATTTCTTTCTTTCTTTTTCTTTCATTTTTTCTTTCTGAAATTGAAAATTTTAAGATACCTTTGTAATGCAAACTTTTGCATTTCCTATTTTTTATACCTATTTAATTGGATGTGTGTATCCCATTAAAAATCATAATATAAGGACAGGTTTCTAGGTTTTTTTGTCAGCTCTCTTGCATTTATAAGGACCTAAATGTCATAGTAATCCTTGTGTCTGTATCTGTATTGAAATAGGATGCCATTGGCTTTCTGGGCTGCGAGTGCACATTGCCAGATCATGTCCATCTTCTCTTACACCAGCACCCCCAAGTCCTGATCAGCAGAGGTGCTCATGCCCCAGCCTGTGTTAACACCAGGAGTTCCCCCAACCCAGATGTAGAACCTTGCACTTGGTCTTGTTAAACTTCATGACAATCCAATTGGACCCACTTCTGGAGCTCATCCAGGTCCCTCTGGATGACATCCCATCCTTCAGAGTATCAACAGCACCACTCAGCTTGGTGTCATCAGGGAATTTGCTTAGGGTGAACTCTATCCATTTGCCTATGTCATTAATGGAGATATTATTAAATAAGCTTGGTTCCAAAACAGACCCCTGAAAGTCACCACTTACCACTGATACTTGTGTTGATTACTACCCTGCGGAGGCAACCATTCAAGCAGTTCCTTATCCACTGAGTGGTTCACCCATCTCTCTTCAATTTAGAGAAGTATATTGTGAGGGACCATGTCAAAGATTTTATGGAAGTCTGGATCAATGAAGTCACCTCATAATAGAAGGCCACTGGGTTAGTTATACAGAACTTGCCCCTGGTGAAGCCATGCTGTCTGTCTAGAATCTCATCCATGTCCTCCATACGCCTTAGCATAGCCTCTAGGAGACTCTGTTCCATGAACAGAGGTGAAGGTGACAGGTTGGTAGTTCCCAGAGACTTTCTTTCTACCCTTTAAGTATATGGGTACAATACCCTTTAAGTATGTGTGTACCTTTTCCAGTCACCTGGGACTTCACCTGACTGCCATGATTTTTAAAATACCATGGGGACTGGCTTGGCAACTACATCATCCAATTCCCTCACGACTCTGGGATGCATCTCATTGGGTTCCAGAGGAACATTCAGGTTCCTCAGGTAGCCAAAAACTTGATCTTTACATACAGTGGGAAGCATTTTTTGCACCCTGGTCCCTGCTGTCCTGCTGTCCATCCAATCAAGAGGTGTGGAAAGAGAAGTTGCTACTGAAGACTAAGGCAAAGATTCTTGAGCACCTCAGACTTCTACTCATCTGTAGTTCACTTCTGTTTAGCTGTCAGTCTTATTACCTTCATGGAAGAAGGCTCCTTAATTCCTGTGAAATATTTCCCTGATATTTCCCTGGTATTTTCCTGGTTAGTTTGCAGCGTTTATTTTAACTTATAAATATTTAGTTTTTAACAGAAATTAGCATATCAATTCATTGAGATAACTGTCAATAAATTTTAATGTTTGTCAACTAGCTTTTTCACTTCAGCTATTTGAAAAAGCTTTGTAGAACAAGATTAAGTAGGTTTCCATTCTTAAATCTTGGTTAGCTGAATCTCAATTTCTTTTTTTTTGACCACTTTACCTCAGACTTGATGAAAGAGTAGCAGCTTGCAGTTACAAAGGTCACGTCCCTTATTTTTTAAATGGTTATATAATACATAAGTCTTCAGTCTTCAGGAAATTCCATCATATTCCAAAATTTATTAAAAATGTATATCATCATTTAATGTTTACAACATGCAGATATTGTTTTATACCTTTTTGCTCACTAATGGATTGGATAGTATTTTGCCTTCTTTGTGTGATAAGAGGATTCATCATGCTGTTTCCTTCTGAGTATAGAATAGAAACATTTATTTCTCTTCTATCTTCTTCCATCATTAACTGAATTACCATTGTATTCTAGCATTTAGGTTTTTTTCATGTATTCTTGCTTTCACATTTTTCACAAACTTATTTCTGTTTTCTCTGGTCCCACAATCCATTGATTTCTCCTTGGTAGTATAGGTTCCCTTAATCAATTTTCTGAAATGATAGCTGCGTTTTCTTTGGTAACTCTTGTATGTTTCTTTTTTAATTAATTAGTAGCATTTACCCACTACAGAAACAGGCTATTTAGATAAGTCATATGGCAAGATGAACAAGATATCTTGTTTAGATGTCTTGTATAAAACCTGGTAAAAGATCTGACCTTCCACAGCTAGTAATAAAATTTCATTTTCCAGCTCCCATTTGAGTCAGGAATGTAGTGTATTCAAGGAATATTTAAGGGATTGGTTATTTACAGTTGAAAGTACACATAACCTTCATTTAAAACCAATTGCCTTAATTTAAGATTTGAATTTTCTTTTTTGGAACTGCAAAGTATTAAGGATATAAAACTAGTTTTCAGTGTTCTGTATGTGCAATAATCTGGTTTATTTAATGTAGGGAAACTCACAGAATCAATCACAGAATCATTTAGATTGGAAAAGAACTCCAAGATAAAGTACAGTCTTTAATCACCACCTTGTCAATTATACCAGACCACTAAGTGCCACATCCAACTGTTTCATGAACACCTCCAGGAATGGTGACTCCATCACTTCCCTGGGCAGCCTGTTCTAGTCCTTAACAATCGTTTCATGAAGAAATTCTTCCTCATACCCAACCTGAACCTCTCCTGAGACAACCTGAGGCTATTTCCCTTTCTCCTATTGCTGGTTGCCTGGGAGAAGATGCCAATGCCCACCAAAGCCTCCTTTCAGGCAGTTGTAGAGGGCAACAAGGTTTCCCACAAGCCTCTTGTTCTGCAGGATCAACAACCCCAGCTCCCTCAGCCACTCCTCAAATTATTTACAGAAGAAGATTGGCTACTGCCATGTTACAGACTAATTGCAATCTTAGCAGCACAATCTTCATTCCCAATTCCTTTGCATAGTCCCAGAATGTAGTGAATACACAGCCATCATGGCAATCTTCCGTCGTACTTTATCGAGTGAGATTCTGGTATTGTATGCAGGATAAAAAGAACCACTCCTAATTAAATCATGGGCAGTTAAAATTCTATTTAGTATTGATCATGCATTTAACAGCAAAGACTCCAGGATACCAGATCACTATCTATTGACATCCTAGCCCCTTGAGAGGCAATTAACAATGAAGCCAGCAGTATCGGATTAAACATTTTCCCTGTGGTTTATTCTCTGTGTGGGATTTTCTTCTGGCCTTCTTTGCAAAGACTCCATTTGGGAATAAGCCAACAGTTTTAAGTTAAGGTGCCGTAATATTCATATCAAATAAAAGAGAATGTAATTTTTTTTTCATTAATTAAATAATTTTGAAATTTAAAAAGTATTTTTAAAAGTATTTTTTACTGTTTTTACTAAATATCTTGAATAAATAGCAATTTGTATATCTTCTAAACATTTATATCTGAAAATAAATTAGTGAGAAGAAATAAGTTTTGTATTTAGGAAATTTATTCACATTATTTAATAATCACAATGCAAAAACTTAAAGTAGCACTGTCAAGATAAGTATGTATATTCAATATATAAATATATTTAATTATTTATTTATTATTTTTAGGCAAGCAATGAAATGTTAAAAAGAGGCAATATATTCTTGTGATTTCATTTATCTCAATTTTGACCTGTCTTGTTTTGAGATTGATTGAAATACAGAAAAAGAGGAACAAATATTAGAAAAGTGGGAAAATATTACATACTTGCTTCATGACACAAGAATGATATGCAATACAAAGCTTTAATTAGATTTATAGTGTATTTAAAATAAATAGTTTATTAAACTTTAAAATTAGTAGTTTAGTAATAATATATATTTCAACATTTTCAATCATACCTCACAGAATAATTTGCCTGTCAAGAACTGGAATTTTTTAATAGCAGCCAAAATCTTATTGTAATATTTAAGACTGAAAGAAATAGGATAATAGAAAACATTATTATGTCACGAAATAAATTCATAGTTGAAGCTTAACTACTGTCTGATGTATTGAAACATGAAGCAGAAATAGTAGGAAGAAAAAGAAAGGAAAAGGAACAGGCAAAGATAAACATTATCAAATGCATCGAGCTACCTGTGAGGACTGAATAAATAGATTGAGATTCTTTAACATGGAGAAAGAGATGATTCATGGGTGGGCATGTTAGAAACCTAGAAACTCATGAAAGCTGTGGGGACACAGAACATTAAAGAAGTATTCATTGACTCTTCTACACAGAACTAGGTGGCACTAAACACAATTAGCAAGGGATAAATTCAAAATAAACAACACAAGGGAGTTCTTCAGACAAAATGTGATTAAAATTGTAAAACTGTTTCATCTGCATTCGAGCTATCTACACAGTTTAAAATCATGAAAGAAGATTTTATCAAGAATTTAAAAAAAAAAGTAATTATGCATTTAGAATCACTAAAGTGTGGATTGTGGTAGGCTGAGAAAATATCCTGGGGAAATATAATTACATACTGGTTCTGTTTCACTTTTTCCTACACATCACTCAATGGCTAACATAATATTATGGGCCATATAAGCTTCTAGTCTGATGTGGACATGCTTCTCTTTTTGATTTAAAAGATTTACTGATTAGAGATTTAATTATCACTGCCCAAGTCTTTAAAAAGAAAAATCACTCAATGGGCATTTAACTGAATTCCTGTAGGATCTTATCTGTTTGTAAAATTCAGGTAAAATAGATTCAATTAACTCTATGATAACTCTTCAAAAAGTCCATAATCACCGTTCTTTCCTAAAAAGCTCATAAAGCTTTAATTCCTTATTTTAAAGACCACTCGTAAAGACTGGAGAAAATGATACTGTCTCAAACCAGCTAAAGTATTTGTGTGTGTGTGTGCGTGTGTGTGTAGGGGAGGGCAGGACAAGTCCTGTATGAGTGGAATAGTGCATTGCTTCACACCCTACCCACCTGAAGCCTCTAGCCCAGCCACAGACCACAAGGATTTTATAGCAGGTGAAATCATGCTGGAATTCAAGCAGCCAGTATTTATCTCTCTCTCTCCGCATCTCTTTCCTACCCTCTTCCCATCTCCCCTTCTTTCTCAGAATCTGGTAACTTAGTGTTGAGTGGGTTAGAATATGCTAAGTCAATATTTTTTTTTAAAAGTCTTTATTTTGATTGAATGTTGCTGCAAAATTTACCAAGTACATTATCCTGTAATTATTGCTAATAAAAGTTATTTTAACCTCCTGAGAACTTCACCATGTTCTCCCTTGTGCCCACCTCAGGGAGTCAGAGTACCTAAGCTCCTTTTGAGAAACTTACCAGGTGAGTTCAAGGCTTTACAACGTTAATCCAAAATCATGTAAAACTTGAAGTGTTGCATTGCCTTCCCAATTATATTCAATTTATGTGAGTTCAGAAAGCATTTCTTCAGCCAAACAGTTGTGAGGTTTTCGTCCCATGCTTTGGTCTCATGCTCACCTTCATTGTGGCTTCTTTATCTTTTTTTCTCCTGAAGAAATGAACAAATATAGTGGTTTTGGTTTGCCAGTCCTGGGTTTCCTGGCCAATGCACCAATTAATGTAGTGGGTTGAGTGCTGACCAAATGCCAGTGCATCCACTAAAATTATTTACTCTTTTTTTTGCTGTGAGATAAGGGTTAGGAGAAGAGCAAAAGCAAGCTCAAATATTTAAAGGGCATAAGGAAAGCTTTATTAATAGAACTGAAAGAAAAAATAATAAGAAATTAGAATAAACTTTAAGAACACTTCTTTTCCCCTCAACTCTCTTTGAAGGAGAGAATACATCTGTCCTGAAGAAAGGACCGAAATGCCAAAACACCATCAGAAAATATCCTTGACATGTGGTTTTATTTTTCACTGTAAAGAGAAAATGAGGAAAAAAATCTGAACACAAAATGTGGAAGGGCCTACTGAAGATTATATTTAAACAAGTGAGCTGCTACATTGAAAACAGTTTCAAATATTTTAAAGTAAAGATTATTTAAGGAAAACAAATGTCATGGCTCCTAACAATGTATGTTTTTGCCTCTCCTTTCAGAACAATCTAAAAATCAGTATTGCAGATACTACATAGTGGTGTTTGGAAATAAACAAAAGTTTAGGTATTCAGAAAATTTCTTTATGCTTATAATTTCAAGTTAATTTTAAGTCATCTAGCTGAATTGTTGCTTCATAAAATAGGAATTAGTATTTCCCTATACAACAAAAATAGTATTATTTTAAAATTTTTAACTTTTTATATGTTCTAGTTGATAAAAGAGAAATTCTCATGTGGTGCCATTTATTGGTCAAATCTTACTCAGTTGCTCTGTTTCTTCCACTATTTATACCATAGATGCTTTCAATTTTGTACTAAATGTTTTTGGAAATGAGAGGCCCATTTCACCAGGCTAGAACTGTCCTGATTAATCCAGAGGAGATCCTTGACTTCCATGGAACTTCTGCATCTACAGCATATGCAGCAACACCAAATTTTAGTTCATTCTTAAGTCCAAAATATTCTTCTTTACAAACTAAGATGACCACAGAAAAAGAAATGGACTATATTGCATTTGACATTCATATCTGAGAAGTCGTATTGACTTTTGAAGGAATGTCTTGTGTGAAAACAAAAAGTAGATTTTTTCCCCAATCAAGCATGTTTTTAATTTTTTTCTTTGTAGGGCAACATGTAACTAACATTCTTAAAAGAACCGTACAGAAGAGAGGCTATTCTAAATATAGACTTCCTACTGAGATTGAATTCTATTTTTCCGAGCCATTGCAGCACATTTTATCTCTTCCTACTGAGATCTACTCTCCCTCCTACTGCATTTCCTAATTTGAACCTTTTTGTGGGTAAAAGTGACAATTCTGCATTAGGCTTGTAACTTTAAATGTCAGCAAATTATGTCAGTAAGCAACCTTTAGAAGGGCATTTGCATTATTAATTGAAAGTTTCCTATGAATAGAAATATGTGTAAGTATTCATCTGTCTTTCCATTGGATTATCAAACTTGGCATTTCAGGGATAAACACTATTCTCAGAATCTGAGGAGAACTGGCTGAGAAGCAGTTTATGAAATTTTCAAGTTTGGCATTTTTGGGCTGTGACTGTGTGTTGACCAAGATGTTATTTGGGACATGCTATTCACAAAAATATTAATGGCTATCCCATGCAACAGTATTTTGATCAAAAAAGCAAACAAAACCAAGTGTAGTTCTAAAGTATCTGAATGCAAAACTATGTCCCATGCGGAGAAACAGTGGACCTACTTTCAGAGAGGAAGCCAACATACATAAACATTAGGGGGTGGCAAGGACATCCAACATTTTGTGTTTTGTGCTTTGTGTGTCACATCACACAGATATAGCCTAATGAAACCCCCAGATGTAAAAACATGGGATGGCACTAGCAAGACAATCACCTGATCTTATCCCTAGATATTTATACATAAATATTTGGCATATATTGGCTTAATATATATTTATAGCATAAATCAGGCAAGTATTGGAATCTGTTTGCAATGATCGCCATTAAATCAATGAATAAGGTAAATAAGGAGGCATACAGACATTTGTTTCTTAGTTTGGAGAGACTAAAAGGACCCCATCTATTAATCTTATCAAAATGAAGAGGTGATTTGATTACAATCCATAAATATTTTCTCAGGCTCAAAATATAAGATTAATTAATTTGGCAGAAAAGGGCAAAACAAAGACAGCTGGCAAAAAGATGAAGCCAGACAAATTCAAGTACAAAAATAGAAAATTAATTGAGAGTATAGTTAATTCTCTAATAGAATACATGGGGGATTACTTCCTGTATCTCTCCTATTTCAATGAGAACAGTACCTCTTCTAAAGATAGATTTTTATTATTATGTTTTGTGGAAATCACTGTACTCATGATGTTTTAAAGTATTAATTTCAGGATAAATAAATTACTTTTCTTTGGGTTGTTTTTTTCTTATGTTTTTTTCTTAAGTAAAATAATCTACTTGTAGCAGAAGAAAATACTATATAAAGCCAACTTAATTTTTAATATTTAGAATAATTGTAATTTTTACTGTATATTTTTATTGTATTGTTCTTAATGTATGTAATTTCATTTTTTAATTTCATTTCATTATTTTTTAATAATGATCTCAAAATACATTATTTTTTATAATGATCTCAAAATACATTATTTTTCCATTTACAGAATTTTTAAAAATTAAAAAAATTAAACAATGCTGAGATAATTTTCTTTTACTCTTTTCTTTCCTCTTTCTTAACCACAAACATAACTGAAAAAAAAGAGAAGAACAAAATAAAGATGATTGAAATATTATTTCTTCTGAGAAGGCAATTTGGTCAAAATGTTTTTTATACTCTGGATTTTTAAAAGTTTTAATTTAGTTTGCAAATTGTTAAATTCAAGCTAGACAGAAATTTAACAGCAAGTCAAGCTAGTCAAGTTTTAGGATTCTCTTCGGAAAGTGGAAGAGTTTGTACTGGACATATTACTAAACTCAAAAGAATGAGGGATCCCTTTTCCAGGGATTACAAGTTGTTTTTCAGTATGGTCTAGTGTTCTGTTCCTCCTCTGTTAGTCCAGGCTAGAAAAGGCTGCAAGTCTGCTTGTGGAAGGGCCTAGGCTGTATGCATACAAATACTATTTCTCCAATAGTTAACCAGCCTTTCTGTTCATATTTTTACCAGAAATCTCAGATACATTGGCTTTTATTTTCCCCTCTTCTGAGTTTCAGATCAATACAACTGAGGTTTTCATTTGTGAAGCTACAGGTCAGATGAGCTGTAGATAATGCTGTGGCACTAATGCCTTTTTAAAATTCTGCTGTGCTGTACTTAAGTTAATAAAGCTGTTTAGTTTACAATCAATAGAGATGAAGGACTATTTCTATGATGCTTGTGAAGTGTTATGAAAGAAAGATGCTGAGTGATACAAAGGAATGAGTATTTGCTACTTGTGGCTTTCAGAAATAACATGGGCCAAAGCAACTTCTATCTGTAGATCAAGATGTTATTTCTCTTTCACTGTAATTCATTATAATCCTTTTAAAAATGAGGCTGAGAGCATTCTTCTAAAGAACTCTCTTCATATTTCCCAAACCCATCACAGTGGAAGAAATATTGCACAGGGTTTGCAAAAAGACTCAGAAAAGAGGAGTTTATAGGTAAAAAAGATTACTAGGTCTTAGAAGGATTTTTTTTTAATGGAAGAAAGGTCATATTTTCAGTGGAGCAACTGTATTCTTCTCAATTCATATACAGTTGTGGCTTCTGCTCCCAGTATTTCAATAAGTCTGTGGACAACATTTGAATTTATGTGAAAGAGAGTTAAAAGGAGGAATTGAGAGTTCCTGAGGGAATTTTCTAAGAGAATATGTATTTTCTAAGTGGACACAGGAAAACATTAACAAAAATTATAACTGAGTATAATATACTTCAGCTAGTGTTAGTTTTTAAATTGATAGTTCAATCCAGGTCTTCCAGGTTTATGCCAACGTAACCACATACAGTCCTGAGACAATAATTTGGGCCATTAATATATTATCTCAGATGATTCCTTAATGCAAACACACAAATTGCTAACACTGGACTGCGTTAATTAAACTATGTTTTATTAATTCCTTGTAGACTTCTAAAAAGGCAGTCAAATGTTGCAGATACCAGTTTATAATCTTTAATGATGCCTTGTTATAGGAAATCCTATTATGCTGGCATGATATCCTCTATAAATTGAATGCTTAATTTAATTGGCACAGCAGTATTACAGCTTCTGTTCTGAATGGATGCTGTTCTGATCTTGAGTTCTTTAGAAAATTTATACAGTCTGAAATGAGTGTTCATGATGAAAAATCTTTTTGACTTGAGGGAGATTCTCTATGAGAAAGATGAAGATGTCATGGCATTACATACTTCAGTTTCAGCCCACTGTAGCTAATCCCATCTTTTTGCCACTCTTTATCTCCCTGCATTGAAAGAGAATCTGCAATTACCCAAAATAAGAAGTTAATGCTAGCACTACTGAAGACCTATCAATGTGGTATTTCCATAGTGTCCTTTGAGATCCCTACTCTTCTTTAACATCTAGGGCATTTTACTATATTGTGTTATAAATGAGAAGGACCTCTTTTCTCCCAAACATTTTTCAATATAGTAATGAGAATAATTTTAAATTCTTAGCCTGCAATTTCTTACTACTTGAAGCTTCATGTTCCTTTCCACTCAAAAGATTCTCTCTATACAAATATGCAGTTATAAATTTTGCCATGTTAATTTAGTGTCTAACTTCCACATGACAGAGATCTATCACTTTTTTATATGTGAAAGAGGCAACACACACCTGGGATATAGTAAGATTCATTATTAAGGTATATTCCCAGGTGTCAGAGACTGAAATGGTTCATGCCTTAAACATTGTCCTGGAGGAGTTTTGCCCATTATAACAAAAAGTCTATGGGAAGCTACAAGCACAGAAGCCCACCACTCCTTAAAGATGCCTGACTGGGACTTTGGACTGTGAGTTAAGCTGCCTAGGTAAGATACAGGGGACACTATTTTTCAATCATCTTAGGTCTAGGGAGAAGTAAACAAGCCTGAAGGAAACAAATACATCCATAAGAAAGCCAAATGCAGCAAAAAGTTATGTCTGGATGGCTTTGGGTGGGGGAAGACCGCAGCCCACAGAGGCCAGGTTTACACAACCCTCCCACAAGTGAGTGGGGAGGAAGAGGTTTCAGGTGTGTGGCGTAACCTCTGGCCAGAGGCAGTGAACACCCATCCTCATCCTCCTGTACACAAACTGGCCCAGCTGTGGCCACATCCTAATCCCACAAGCCACATCCATGGGGCACTCATGTGGGAGGCAGCTGAGGGGGTGTCCTAATCCATTATAGACCCCCTGAAGTGCTTTCCAGAATCACTCCCGAGTCCTTGCACCCCAGCATCAGTCATGATACAAAGTGGTGCAACAGATGCAGAGGCTGCTGCAAGAGACTGTCAGAGTCCTCCCTGCAGGGGAGGTACCTGGGCATTTGCACCCGGCCTGAGTGCGTGTTAATCCATTGGAGTCTTTTTGGGGGGATCCTCACCACCAAGAAAACCAGCTGGAGAAAATCCTCAGGATGCCAGTGGGATCCATAGAGTGGTGACATTTCCTTTGGTCTGTCTCGGACACTCTCTTTCTGTTTCCCCACCTATTTTCTATTTCTTTCTCCTTTTTTTGTTTTTTAACTATCTCTCTCTTCCTCTCATATTCACTATTAAATAAAATCCATACTATTGACTTTGGCCTAGGGTCTCATTTGCCCCTTCATTCAGGCAGAGGCATTTCTAATAACTTTAAAAACTGGATTGCAACACCAGGCTAAGCTTTGTGTTCCAAAATGTTTTTTGCTTTTTATCCTTGAACAAAAAAAAAACATATATTGAGGTCATTTTGTATATATATTTTGAAATGAAAAAGCACATTCCATTTAATAGCAGTTATTTCCTTTTGCTCAGCTTGTATTTCTGAAACAAGTCTAGCAATAGATAGAGGTGATAATCACATGACAGTGCGAGAGAGGAAGCTGACCAAAATAAAATTTATTAGGTTTTGTGGAAGATTATAATAGCAGCTTTTTGAGATAGTAAAAAAGGATGGCTTTCAATGGTCTCCTTTTTCTTCTAAGTTTGAAGAGAAATGAGCACAGAAAAGAGTTTTGATTAGATGGAGAAAAGGATGACATATTAAACTACATTTTCCTGACATAGTGGGACATAAAAATCCAATTTATAAAATAGCCATTAAAATGATTATTTATAATTAATTCATAATAAAAAGAATAAGGATATGAAGAAAGAGAGAAAAGTTAAATTTAGATTGCATTTTGTATTGAAAATTTAACAGAAATCTTGATGTTTTGAAATTCCTATTTTTAGAGCTTACCAATTTTTCCAGAGTTCTGTGAGTGACTGCAGTTACCTCAATTGGTAGTCAGTTTGGGCCTTACAAACTTTGTTACACAATGCTGCCATGTTTTGAGATGGCTCACGAGGTTTGCACAGAGTTTGTAAGACTTCAGGACTGGGTTTGTCATTCTTGCTCATTGTGAACTTTTTTTGACCTGCCCGCAGCTTTGTTTTCCTTGCTTTAGCTGTGACAGCAATTTCTTTAATTGACCAGATGCCTAAGGCTAGCTTCTTTTACTTTTTAGCTGTTTATGTTACAGCCATACACAGTTTTATTGAGTTAGCAGTGCATACAGTTAGTTTTTTGCAGGCAGCAATAATGAGTGTGTGCTGTAGGAAGAATAAGGTATTTACCACTCTAATACAGTGATGTAGTGCAGAGACATACCAGCCTCATATTATATCAGGCTTTTGAGAAGACACAGCCGCACCTGGGACATAACAGCAAGAAAAAGAGAAGAAACTCAAAAATGTGTGTATATCAATTTTAACTGTATCACTAGTCTTTCTTTCTTTTTTTTTTGTTACAATTATATCTGGACTAATGATGATTAGACAGGATTTCAGTTATTATGACAATAGTTTTGGCTTATAGGGTGTGCTGCTGCTTTGCTGTTTTTAGCTTAATAATTTCTCTAAGATCTGATCTTGTAAATCCCACTGAGAAACATAACTAATGTCATAAACACATGACTATGTCACATGTGGTATACTTTTATAAATTATTTTAATGTATAACCTAGTACTTTTAAAAACCTAATTTTTAGAGATAAAGAATATTAGCTTCCACTTTTTTTCTGACCATAATGAAAAGAGCTTAGTTTTAGTCTTTCTTAAGTCACTGAAAACTCTTCCTGATCATAGTTAAGTTCTAAACAACAAGGAGGAAATATTTTTCAAAGTTTCATTATACCAACTAGTTCATTTTTCAAATATTTGCATTTCTTTCTTCTGTTGCTGGTGACTTCCCCTGAAAGCACTATGAAAACTTAAAATTTGATAAATGCAAGACCAAAACATTAACTTTCACTGTGCCATAAGCATTTCCCACATATGCACTGAAAACCACTTACATACACTTAAAATCACTGACTAGATCACATTAAATTTTTTTCTGGGAAACACAGTGAACACTACTTTCTGACATGGTCTCTTTCTAGGGTCTGCTGGAGTACCATACAAGTGTCTCTCTTGAGTAAAAAGACTGTGATAATTTTCTGCTCCCTGTCAGTAGGAAAAGAGGTAGGTTATGAAAGAGTTAAAAGAAAATAATGCATTTGAACATGGTATACTTGGAATAATTCATAAATTTCTCTCATGTTCTCTGGTGGACACTGTACTTTACAGACACTTGAAGCCTCGAATATAGGCAGACAGAAATGCCAGGAGGCTATTTTAATAGATTTGGGTAAAAAAAATGGTGCATTTCTTAAAGGGTTTAATCAAGCCAAAGTTTCTTCCTTTTTCTGAATGCTGATGGAAGGAGGATGAAAGTTTATCTCAAATGGAAATGTCAGATTCTCATATTATTTGCTTAACAGCAGTGCCCAAAAACCAACCAACCAACCAACCAACCAACAAAAAAAAACCCAAAAAAACCAAAAAAACACCCCACAAGGATCCAAATTTATTTAAGGTATTTTTGCTTAGTGTGGTAGCATGTATTTTTCTAAAGATATAGAGAGGTATTATTATCTACATTTTATAATGGAGTAATAGAAAAACTGACATTTTACTGAAATTATTATTAAAACCCTGACATCATATAAAACAAAAATCAAGTCTTTTGCATTCTCCATTAGCTCCTGTAGTGCCACTTGGAACTCCTTTTCAAATCAGTATGCTGAGTTGCATTGATTTTAGTGTCAGATTACATTGTCTCCAGAATCAAAATCAGGAGCCAAAATAAACACCTAGTTATAAGATCTGTGAAGAATCACAAACTTGATGCAGAGTATGGAAGAACTGTTTCCTCTGCTGAGCTGCAAATACAAATCCAAACTTACCAGTGCACTGTTGATCCAGTAAAAAAAACCCATTTAATTCCATGTAAGTACTGTTTTGTGGAATTTTCAAACTGTGCAGTTTCAAGTTAATGGATTGTCCCTGTGCTTTGCAGGGGGTGCCTGGTTTGTGGGACTAGAAACAGATTTTGCTAAGCTCTGGTGTTGTTTCTCATCATGCAGAAAAGGTTATTCTATTATGCAAAAAAAAAAAAATCAAAAATTGGAAGAATGATTCAATATTAATGAGTTAGACATGGAGAAATATTTTTACCATTCTTTCATCTGGAGATGATTCATTTATGTTAAATGGTTTACAGTTCAACTCTTTTATGAATTTTTGGCCCACTACACTGTTCTCCTTGCTTGGGTGCCAGGCTGTTGCAAGCTACAAATGTGGTCCAGAGAAAAGGATCTTTATATCCAGGCTTCTATTTAAGTTACCTGAAATTCATAATTTTCTTCTCATTTGCCATTTTTCTATTGTTATTTAGAAAACATGATTGGATGATTTATATACTCCATATTTTATTCAATTTGTTTTTATTTGATTTAGCCCAAACTCCCAAATAATCCAATAGGGTTATCTCCTCTTTACTTTTCTTTTTTTGCCTTTTATTTTGAGTTATTGATTTGTGGTGCTTTTTGGTGGTTTGTTTTGTTCTTTGTTTTTTTTTTTCTTGTTTGTTTTTTTGTTTTGTTTTGTTGTGTGTGTGTGTGGTGGTTTTTTTGGTTGTTTGTTCATTTTGTTTTGTTGGGATTTTTTCTACTATGCATTTTATATAATGAGGTTTGGGAGAAACTTTTGGTGGAATTTGAAATCCATCAAACATTTTGACTTAAAATCACCCCTTGTGTGATTTCACTGCATTCCTTAGTGCTATGCCAGAAATTAATTTAGCCTCCTGAGTTCTTATTTTGGCAATGAAAATAAATTATTAAGATCTGTAGTCCTGGAACTGTTTCTTACTGAAATAGGGTAAAAAAGAATATTTAATAATAACTTTGCAAATTAGATTCTTTCAGCATTATTGTTTCTTCAAACTACTATTTAAGGGGCCGTTACAGAGAAGGTCATAGAATCAGCTGGATTTTTCACCTGTATCTTGACTTTCCTTTCTTTTTCCACCTGATGTAACCATCCCACATCTCTCTCATGAAACACTAACAACAGTATTTTCCCTCTGTTTCAAACATCAGAAAACATATTGCACTTCTCCAGAGAAGTTCACACTAGAGATATATGAGAAACAACAATGTTTTCTTTGACATTCTGTCCAATGATAAAATCATGTCATTTATCATTTTCCTTTCTTTAAGTGAACTATATCAGGATTTTTAATCAATAGTTGCCACCTCTAATTGCATCCTTTGTTTTTCCCATCTCTATGGATTCCTAATAAATCATTTAAAAGTCATATGCTATACAATTACTTATAAGACTACCATGAAAATAGTGAAACCCTTAGGTATCTTGTAAACAGATGGATAGAGACATAAAAGAATGGCACATTTTCAAGGTTTTGGTACAAGTATGTGCATTAACTTTTTTGTTAAGGTTAAGGATTATTTTAGCCTTACACTAAAAGCACTAATAATGTAGACTACATGCTGATAATGATCTCTGGGAGAAGGGACTTCAGGAAGGGAGATGTTTGTTCAAAAAGTGACAGTATAAACCTAACAAGCACAGCTGCATGTATTTCTACTTGTTGAATATTTTTTCTTGAAAATTAACTTTTTAAAATAACATAGCTTTGAAAAGGTAGAAGAACTTTACCTATAGTGGTTTCTTATTTGGTAAGCATTATTCCCACCAGGGTGCAAATTAAGTGTTTGGTTTTTTTTCTCATCTAATTTGATGCTAAACTTTCACCAGTGAAGCATGATCATAAAATATGGTCAGCTGTGCTGTAACAAAATTGTGAGTTTGAACCTCACAATGAAACACGAACTCTTATATATCATAAAAAATATATTGATGTCTGTGAATTAATTACCTTCTTTTCCTGCTAATTCACCAAGTATTATTTATAAAGGCCAAATGTCAATGTATGCCAAATGTTAATATAATTTGATCATACTACAATAAATTTACTAGCTAGTGATTTTATGAATTTTTTATTCTGGATAAAAATGTCATTTTTTTTTTTTCTTATGAAAGGGATATGCCTGCATCTAAAGAAAAGTTAACAATAATATGTGACAATGTTAAATCTGCAATGTCATGAGAACTTTGGACTTTTAAAGTCACTGTTGCACATTGGTAGTAGTCTTGCAAAGTTCAAATATACTAAGATGCATTAAATTTTAGCCATAGATTAAACAATAATATTTTTATTCTCTGTAAAGCCCTTATGTAAAAATCTATAACCTTATTACCAGTATCGTATCAACCTGCATTAATTTACCATATGTTGGCAATTGTATTTTACACTTTAAATAACATACTGATTTTATATACTGCCTGTGATAGATGCCCACCAAAGCTACTTTATCATTCCCCTTCTCACCTGGACAGGGGAGAGAAAACACAACAAAAGGCTTGTGGATCAAAACAAGAGCAAGCAGAGATCACTCAGCAGTCACCATCATCCAAAACAGACTTGGGAAAATTAGTTTAATTTACTATTAATCAAATCACAGTAAGGCAATGAGAAATAAAACCAAATCTTAACACGTTTCCCCCATTCCTCCGTACTTCCAGGGCTTAACTTAACTCACAAGTTTTTTACCTCCTTCACAGCAGCAATGCAGGGAGATGGGGAATAGGGGCTATGGTCAGTTCATCACATGTAGTTTCTGCTGCTCCTTCCTCCTTAGAGGGAGGACTCCTCAAACTCTTCCCCTAGTCCTATGTGTGTCCCTTCTGGAGGCTGCAGTTCTTCAGAAGCAGACTGCTCCAGTGCAGGTCCCTTACAGGGTCACAAATCCTGGCAGCAGACCTGCCCCAGGGTAGGCTCCTCTGGCCGCAGTGCCACCGCAATAATTCTGCTCCAGCGTGGGCTTCCTATGGAGTCCCAGCCTCCTCTTGGCATCCATCTGCTCCAGCACTGGGTCCTCCATGGGCTGCAGGTGGATATCTGTTCCACAGTGGCCTCCATGTGCTGCAGGGATGTCTTCACCATGAATCTCCTTCAGAACCTGAAACACCTCCTTCTCCTTCACTGACCATGAGCTGTCGCTCTCACATATTCTCTCTCCTCTCTCCAGCTGCAATTTGCTCTAGGATAGTAAAATTTCCTCCTCCTTTATCTCTGTTATCCCAAAAGCATCACTGATGGGCTCAACCTTAGCCAGTGGTGAGTCTTTCATATTGTGACACATATTACATCATATCATTGTCTTTCCATATTCATGCTACTAAGATAAAAAATTAGCAGATAGAAAAGCTTTTTTGAGGTTAAGAATCTGAAAGCATTTTTAAAGCTGAGCAAAACAACTGCAGCTTAACAGTATTTTCAAGTTTCTGAAGTAAGAGAATGCTGAATTAAGGAATGTAGATTTGAGATATGGGCTAATAAGACCATCTTCCTATTTATATCATATTGCTCCTTATAGTGAATTAGGTGTCTCATTTTGCTGATATTTGGGGAAGACCACACAAAATGAAACTTAAACCACTAAAAACTTTATGAATCAGTCAAGACAAGGTCTTCTGGGGACATATATTCTTATAATAATGACACTTTATCTTTCATGGTAATGTACAAAAACCAGAAATAAGTAGATGTATAAAAACATGATATCTGCTGGGGATTAACTGTTCAAAGAAGGAAAGCAGATTTCTGAAGCTCTTGGTAAGGTACATCTTTGTTATTTGTGTCTCTCGCTCAGATTTGTTTTCATGTTTACTGTTCACTGCTACCCCTAAATCTCTTCGAGTGTGCCAGCTTTCATAGTTCCCCCAGTTGTACTGTCCTGGTTCTGGTTTATTTTTCCCCAGATGCATTATCTTTATCTATTTTGTTATTTCCTGCTTGTGCTTCTCTGACTTCTCATGTCCCTGGGATGTCCTTAGCTGAGTGTATAGTACTTCCCAATTTAATACTATGTGTGAATTTAGTTCTCCTTATCTTCAAATAATTAGTAAAAATGTTAAATAACAACAGACCAAATATTACACTTAGCACAAAAAAATACACAGAAATTTCAGACGACCCTTCATGATTTATTGTCGATATAGACCATTTATGTCAGTATGAAATTTTTTGTTTCAGTTACAAAAATATGTGCAGGTGTAAAGTTGCACAGATGCTATTTAAATGCTTGTATTAAAGACACACAAATATTATAACTCTTCTGTTTCTGCATCTTAAGAAAAAAAATTACCTGCTTCTGGATGGATAATTGAGCTAGTAATTACTTTTGAACATGTGGGTTGGTTGTTTCCTACTTGAAATAATTACCCAACGCAGCTTATACCAGGGCTACCAGCAGGAAGTTAACAACTGGTGTATTGGTGAAAAGAGTTTATAAAGCACTCCTATACTTCTTTTTCTTAATTTTCTTTTTTTTTCCTTCTTTGCCAGACGGAGGAACAGATGGATGTGTAATGCACATAAAATCTAAGTACATGATCTCAGCTCTCAACCAGCAGCCGCAGTGAAATGTACAAAAATCAGGTGTAGCTACTCTGCAGTTCTTGGCTGCAAAGGAATTGACCCCTTGCCTTAAAACAAAATTCCTAAGATTAGTATATCAGTTTACATTTTCCAAATTTCAGTTAGAAAGTTTATTTCTGAGCAATAGAGGTGCCACCATCGTTACTGGGATTTATGATTGCAAATCATCAGATAAGTGATAGCATGCTATTTCATTAATTCTTTAATGTTCTTTTTGTGGCTCTCTATAGGTGTTCTGTACTTGTATTCTGCTTCCATATTTCTAAAATATATATCTTTAGTTTTTATTTGTTCTCAGTGGTCATATGCACTATGTTTAGAGTGCTGATTTTTGGCAACAATAGTTTAACTTTCAAGCATAATCATATATGTTAATTTTTTTCTTCTACACATGCACTATTCCCTCGTTCCCAATATAATTGACATTTCAGTTTCAGCACAGTAAGTACACAATCATAGTTGTAAATGCATTGTCAGATTATGCTTTGGTTTGCCAAAACTGTTCCTATATTTATTTGGGGTCATTGACTGTTAACAATATGAAATGTCATGAATATGAACTAAATCAATGTGATTATCACAGTGGAAAAATTAATCACCTAGCTTGTCTTTATCATTTGACTACCAACAGATAGGAATCTATAAACATAAAGGCAACTAAAAAGCAGCCAGGTATGCTCTTGCATATTTATACTCTTGATAATAATATCTTTGAAAAGAAGGCTGTAAAGGACATATTCAACTTTTTATGTAAAAATACTGAGAAGTGAAAATATATTAAGTAAATGAACATAATTTACTATCAATTTTCCAGCTCATAATAAATATTCATTATGCTAGGTCATAAAAAACTTCAATAAAGAGTCAAGAAATAAGTAGTGAAGGTGTAAGAGAATAAGCAAAAAGGAAGGCAGAAGGTTTTATGCTGGTAAAATGGTGCCTTTTTTGTTTCTGTGATCACCTGCAGAAAGAACTTAAATATGCACTACAATACATGATAAGCGTTTAAGGGGATTTTATTTGGAAAACAAAGCCAAAAGCTTTTGGTAGTATTTGTGTTACAATGTCTGTTTAAAAATATAAAAAATATATTTGGATTTCTTGCTGAATGGCAAAGCCAAGATAATAACATAGAAGGATGATTCTGTATTAAAAATAAAGGGATTTTGAAAAATAAATCTCAAAATGTCTAAAAGGAGATAAGTACTAGATTCATCATAGGTGCACAATGGTTCATAAATAAATTCTCTTATTTGTATATGAAATGTTACATTGTTGTACACATTGCTCAGTGATAATTTTTGTGTTTGGCTTTAATTACTATAAATTAATCATGTGCTACCTTTCAGAGTGACCAGATCAAGATGTATGAAAACTGCCTAAACCAAAGTCATAGGAATGACTAGCTATAAGAACATGTGATTATATTTGACAACAGGTATTTCCTGCCAGAATTGCTATCAAGTTAAGTACTATAAAAAAGGAACAGTGGAACTTGACATCTGAAAAATCAAATAACTGTAGAGTTCATATTAACAACATCAGCGATACCTACAGAATTCTTTAGAAATACAAAATTAATGTGCCATATGATAAAAAAGGAAAACTGAGAAAGGAATCAATACAATTTTAATATATTATTAATATCCTTAATTTTATAATATTTTATATATTACATGGGCTGCTAACATTTTCATATCTTAGTCATTGAAGAATTATTGGCAAATAAAACTTTTTAAGAGTCAAAATATGGGAAACTTCAATATAACTTTATTTCTAAATCAGAAGTTGAACAGAGTTTGGTCTCTTTTTGAACAAAGTTTGGGACACCTATGTTTCAATTTGTTATGGCATCTTGTGCATAATTTGGTAATCATATTTTACACAAGATATAATTTAAACACTGTGGGAGTTTGTGGAAGGAAAATGCTGCATATATTGTTTTCCTGTAATGCAATAGAGTCAAATATTTCAATTTTAAGTATTACACTGATAGATTTGTTTGCAAAAGAACTATGAATTGTATACATTATAATTTTCCTTTTTTTCTGGTGACTGCTTGACCTAAAAATATCAGAATCTCTTTCTTGAAAATTATAATAATATCACTGATTACTCTGAGAAAGGCAAGTTTATCTATATGCATTCAGACAAGCCATTTCATAGACTAAATGTGTTCTCATACGCTTTTTTCCTATCCTGTCAATTCAAAGAATAGTTTGTAAAACTTATTTGCAGTATCAAAGACTAAACTGGTCCTTTTTTATTAATTGAAAAATAATAATAAAAATACTTATTTTATTCATAATTTGCTTGGGAATTGCTATAAGACTCCCCTAATTCAATTGTATGAAAGTGCTTTTATATTTTTGTTGCCTGGAATCAAAAGACAAAGCTTTCCAAACAATATTAATGGTGGTAATGTAAAGAATAGTTCTTTAATAAAACTTTTCAGGTGCACAAAATATGTGTATGTGTACTCATGGCATTGCATTATTACAATTTTTATAAATGGAATTAATTAGTCTATCTAGCAAGTACATCCAATAGGAAACTGGTTGTCCTGGTAACCCAGGCCTGGGATTGCCCCTTGAAGTCTCTGGAAGGATTCTTAAACTCTTAACCTTACATTTTTTTATGTGTCCCAACTGCTAGTGCAAAACAGAGTGTCCTTGTTAGACATTCTTTTTTTGAAAATGAAACTAAGCAGAATTTTAAGAAGATGGCACTATGTATGACAAAGGGTCATCTACTATTCTAAAGTGTGAGAAGTGTTTAAAACTATACAGCTATAGATCAAAAACCTGAAAAGCTACGAAGATATAAAGAAGGTATAAAACGCGAAAAGTCTTTAGGCATCAATTTAATATTAATCTATTTTTCTACAGTCTCTCATTAAACCTAATCAAAATATCAGAATAATATAAGCAAATTAATTGGCATATTACTAGCAACAGTATGTAATTGCTATACCTTCTTTAGAGCTTTTCCTCTTCCTTTTACTTTCTATTATTTTCATGCACCAAATTTTAGTTCAGGGTTTCAGAATTTCTGTGTGATAATATTTAATGCCATCAACACTCCTGATAATAGGAAATTATTGTAAATATTATGGTTAATTGCAGGCAGTGTTTAAAAAAGACATTTGGAAATGGGCAAATGCTATTTCATATCTGTGATTTATTGAATATGTATCTGAATATAAATTTCCTTCATACTTCCTCTAGAACATTTGCCACTAACAGCATCTATTCCTCTCATTGTCCTTGTACTCTGCATGTAGTTTGGCTTTACTTACAGAGGTTCAGTTTAGTGAAACTCCTTTTTAACAATTCTCAATCTTCTTAACTTACAGTAGTTTTAATATGCCATATACACAACTTACATTGATAACTGGAGACTAGGAAGAGGCTAAAAAAAAGAAAATCTATATTTTGCCATCCATAATTTCCTCTTTTATTAATAGACCTGTATGTTTGCTTTTTGTTTAAAATGTTCTCAATTCTAGTTTTAGTTGGCTTAGAATATTTTAGTTGGCTTAGAAGTTGGCTTAGAAGCAAGCAAGTGTAATGATATTCAGGGAAAATAGATAGCAGGTTATTTCTGCAATAAACTTGAAATTACATATCTGTAGAAAGACTACATTTACCTTTCAAAATCATAGGTAGTGCAATTTACTGGAAGAAGGATTTTCATTAAAGCAGTAGCTTTTGCTACTTTGTTCATATTTCTCAATTAAAGGATTGTAAAATGGTATTTTGACTATCAACAACTTTAAACATAGAGTTAATTCCTTATTTAGAAGCTAGTGAAAATTTTGAAGATTATTACAGAGTAGAGCATTTAGTCATACAGGGTTAGCATAATCTTTCTTCATATTTTCATTAAAAGTATAACTGCAGGTACATATATTGAGTTTTTATAAACAGTGCATTTCATATAAGATGGATTTCAAATCCCTGAGTCAGAATCACATCTCTTACACAAAATCTTTAATGATGTAAATTTGCTTGTATGAAGAAACCCTGAGTTAGAATAAAAAGCAGAGTTCAAGTTTCTATAGTATTTCTTTTCCATCCTTTTAAACAAAGGCAAAATAGAGCTCCCTTTCCTCAAACTGATGTTACTAGCTACTGCTGAATCCTGTAAGATCAACAGAGAGAGGTGCACAAAGGATGATTTATATTTAAAATTACCTTTCAATTATTATGATGGACAACTTTTGTGAAAGAAAATTTTCTGTGGAAAAAACCCCACACATTGTTTTGAAAGCCTCTTACATATTCTGTATGATGTGGGATAAAAAGATATAAAATATGGCTCATGTAGATATAGTATTTATGTCTAGTATTAATACTGAACACTTATTTGTTTAGTCTATTTGAAAAAGTAACAACAAACCAATCATACTTCTTCATATGGCTTTTCAGAACAAATGATTCTGTTCGTCTCATGGTTTCAGATGTGAGTCTTAAAGGCAAGATACTGGTTATTCTGGTAGTATAACTACCTATATTTAGAAGTATATAAGTTCCTCATAGTGTTTCTAGAAAATCTTTGAGTCTACAATCCCCAAATGAATACAGTATTATGCAAGTTATCAGGAGAAATTTCCATTAAATATTTTCATCATCAAGCAAGAATTCAATGGGTTTCACAAATATTAATATAAAAAACATTGTCAATTGTTCTCTGCAGATACACTATTTTTGTTCAGTCTAAAAATTAATTATACATATTTTTTCTGGTAAATTTTATGAACAGTTTTAAAATGTATGCATTTCCCTTTTTTTTTTTTTAATCTCTTAACTTTCTGGAAGGTAGCCAGAAGTATTGTTAACAAACAAAAAAGTTTAACATTAAAAAAGTTTAACATTTAAAAAGTTTTAACACCTGAAACCTAGGACTTCTGGCCAGGAGACAACAATTAAAGAACAAAATTATGGAAATAATTTGAGAATTGAAGTGAAGCTTCCTTTAGGTCTATAGAATATGTAATTTTTTAGGAACCATAAACTGCATGAACGAGGTTTAATAGAAGTTAATATGCATTACTAGTCCATACCCAAGACGTTAATTTGAAAAAGGTTATACTTTTACTTCTGTGAGATGCCTTTTAAATGAAAAGTTATTTAAAGGCTAAAATCAATTGGCTACAGAGTATCATGTTTTCTGATGGGAAAAATAGAGAAACGGTGACTGAAATGTGTTTTTTACAATGATAGAGTTTTTACCTCTGATTATTATCAGCTCATACATTCATCATTACATACTACTCTTTTTTTATTATATTGATTTATTTTACTGCCTAATAAGTTTGTACTTGCATGAAATTCAGAAAACATTGATTTACTTAAATTATTCAATGCTTTACTATATATCTATTATGTAATTTAACACTTTAGACAAATCAATACACAAAAATTGCTTTCCGTATTCAGAAGATTTACACATGTACTTTTCTGGACTCATCCATTTGCTATAGGGTGATGATGTTTTGTACATAATCTATTTTTAAACTATAAGAGGTTATATATATATATACACATATATATAAATATATAAATAGCATAAGTAAAATGAATAATTTAACTTGCTTAAAACAAAATGTAATATAGAATAAGCCTTTACATTTATGACATTATTCTCAGACGTATCATGATACGGCCATATAAATCTATTTTGTTTAACTTTCAATCATTGCTAGATGTTAAAGCTGTTCCTTCCAGTATTTTAATGACCAGAAATTTTTACTTTTGACAGGGAACAACCTTCAGTTATCTGGAAAGTTCTAAAGTGGTAGATACGTCTTGAGCACTAACGGATGTTTGCAGTTGGGTTACAGATGAGAAGTGTGTGATCAAATAGGACAAGTGAAAACATCACCTACAGGTTGATAACTCCATTGAAAAGAAAAAAATCTGTGCCATGTTCTCTTACTGAAATACACAGTCCTGAGACAACGTTTTTGTACACTAAAGCTATTGATCCCTTATTCCACGTACACAATCATGGTGCCTAAACAAAAGTTATTTTAGAAAATAAAATTTTCCTGTGACTAAAAGAGGCATTGATTCACATCAAAAGAATTCATACTTTTTAACCAAATGAATTCTATAAAAAAAGAATATATTGAATAAGCAGTTTTTACAGCACCATTTCTCTGCAAAAAAATCCTTTTCACCTGCTAAATGATACAATGAGGACCTTAGGTTTAATCCTGACAGGATTTGTTATTTAAATTATATTTATATTAAGAAATGTATTGACAATGGTATATAAACTTTCATATTTCAATAGAAATTTAGTATTTCATTAGGTCAGCTGTTTAGACCATGGTGCTAATAACACCAAAGTAGGTGTTATATCTACATATGGGCCATTCACTTTAAAACTAGATTTGGTGATCCTTGTGGCTCTCTTCCAATGCAGAATATTCTGTGGTCTGTGAACATTACTATTATCTCCTTCACTGCAAAAATATCCAGGAAAAACCAAAATCCTACATTTGCATTACTTATTGGTTATTTACTTCTTTAAAATTAAAGTGCTTGATAAATGTTTTGATTGGATAGTTCAGTTTTTCATTGTCAAGTTGGAAAGCTGATGGATTAGCAGGATATTCTTTTTTCTTCTTGTTTAAAGTTCCTTTTTTTTCACATATTTCAATCACAAGGAAAAATCCACTTTGCCAATTAACAGCTTTACTTCCTTTGGCTCATTCCTTTTCTTAGCAATGTTATCTCCCATAGAGTTGTGTTAAATCACATTAACACTCTGGGCTATCTTATATCAATAGTAGTATACAAAATTATTTCTAAATCTTAAAACTGTACATGCAATCCATATGCATAATTCATTTCCACAGAGGTTTAAAGTTCAAGCTTTCTGCATTGCAAGATTCCTTCTGTTTTGCTCCAGGCTCCATGAAACTGTTTTAGATCTTGAAAATAAAAATACTCTGTAGGTAGAAGTACATATCAGTTTATTCAATAAGTGTCCCATCTGAAACTCTATAATATGGCCATTAAGAAACACCTTTAAGAATATCAAACAACCCCATTTCTAGAGGTCAGGATGCAGTTACATTGAAACAATATTGCTTTAATTCTGAAGTAATTGTCTAGGATTTTCTGCAGTAACATATATATTTTTCTGCAGTATTTGCCATATTATTGATATTTTTTCAGATGTAGAAATATTTTTACTGGAAGGGTAGAAGGGCTTATACTTCGGAATTATTCAAGTCTCATGCAGAATCATATCTCTTTATCCTGTGAGGTGCTGTAAGGAAGTACCCTACTATTTCAAGTATCAGACAAAAAAAAAATACTATTTATAGGCTCTTACTGTGCAACAGGTATATACACAATAATGAGTGAAAGATGACTCTGCCCATGGCAGGTGGGACAGACTATCTTTAAAAGTCCATTTCAACCCAGACCATCCCATGATTCTGTGATCTCCCTGATGGCCATACAGAAGTTTTTCCTGACTTGGGAGGACACAGAGAGGAAGTGCCAACTCGAACTTCCCTCTGCCTTCTTCTACCGAAGGATGGTCCTAAAATGATTCAAGAATCATGATTAGAAGACCTTCTCTTCCAAAAGATAGAAAGTGTAAGCTACAAAATGGGTATATAATGAATTCTGTGAATTATATGCTTATACAAGGAATGGAAATTTAATGATAATAATTATCAGTCTAACTGAGAACACACTGCCAGTTTTACAGTGCTCCAGAAGAGACACACAGATTTTTTGCATCTTTGCTGGGCATGTCCTTCAAACAAACATAGAATATATAACAATATATATTAAAATATTCATGAGCTCTTAGGGAGCTTTACTTTTTACTTGCTGAATTAATGGTTTCAGGAGGAGATTCTACACACAGGGTAACAATGGTCTTGACTGATTAAAACAGAAAAATCCACTGACATGTCATGGTGAGAAAACCATGAAGATATGAGGAAGAAAGTGGAAACTATCATTCTACCCCATAGTGGTGTGCCCTAATGTAATACAGATTTAAAAACAAGATGGGAATAGAAGGCTCATCCAAACCTTTTAGTAGAGGAGTGGAATGATTACCTGGATTTCTAACACTGAGAGACATTGACTGGGCAATTCAAACAAGGACACTTACTTCCTATTTCTTAAAAATCCTTTCCTTATAACCACAGCATTCCAGAGGACTGACCCACTGGAATGTCTCAGTAGCCTGAGCAGCCTGGTTCATTCCATATGTAACAATCAGGACCTAGTGCACCTAATTAATAAACAGATGGCAATAACCCTGTGGGTCTTTAAGTCAGTAAGGGCTTTTGTGCTCCACTGGTTATGTCACAATATCGTTTCTTAAGGGATGCATATGCCAAGACTGTATAATGGCACAACAGATGCTTCATCTTGGTTTCAGCAAGGCAGGAAGCCTGCCAAGATCCCAAGGTAGTGTCCAGACAGTTATGGAATGAGCTTAATCTTGTTACAGCAGGAGGCAGAGTCTGCCCCAGCAGCAATGAGGAGAATAATTTAGCGTGGAAGTGATTTTGCAATTCAGAGAATAAGTAGGATTATAATGGAGTGACCTCTTTAGGTAACACAATGCATGACCAACTTCCTAGAGAAAGGTTTGGCACCCTACACTCTTATAAGTGTGCTGTGGACCTTTCTAGTTTAGTTCTGCTTTGTGGCATCCCCAGATACTTTTTGGGGACAGCAAATCAACACCAGCTAGGAAGTTTCTGTCCTAAGATGTGGGCACAAGAACGCGTTAAGTGTCATGTGGCAATAGTGAATATCTAGCTAAACGTGCATTAGCAGCAAGACTGCTACCTCTGCCTATGGTGGAAAATATGGTTATTATTTAATTTTGGATTTATGATGTCATTTTTTTTTGGCACACTCAGCACATATGATTTCCAAATTATTGGCAATTAATATTTTAGTTGAAATTGTGTAAGTAAATATTATTCTTGCACAATGGAAAAATTGTCAAATATATAAAAACCTAGCAGGTTGAGGTTTATTAGCATGCCTATTTAGATGACTTCTGTACCATTCTAATATTTAAAAAATACCTGGGGACACTAGTTGTCAAGTAGCACACTGTAAGAGAACCCCTCTTTTCTGATTTCAGTTTCCACCAAGAAGAAATATCTGCAAGTCTTAATGTCACTTATAATGTCATCATGAATTCATTCTAAAGAACTGGGTATGTCAGTTTCTTTCTGTTTGTTCACAAGGGATCCAGCTTGTTGGAATGGCTATCCAGTTGCTACAGGACAGGCATTTGATCTACAATGATTCCTGCTTGTAGCAGTCCATGAGAACTGAGACGCAGTCTTGTTCCTGACCACTCTGTAGCTGCAGGAACTCCTAAAGCAATGATTGCTAGCCACAAACATGACCAAAGGTATCTGTAATTATTTAACCCAATATAATACCAGGATGAGCCAGATTTTGGGGGGCTCCCTATAATACAAGCTCGACATGGTTTTTCTCAGACAAGTAGAAAAGCCATTTATTTCTGGTTTTGCCATTCACAGATGTAGTTCATGTTTTACAGTCACTTTTATTAAATTTTTTGAGTAGTTGCAAAGGGACAGAAATGTGACTTTTTAAGCAGCTACTGTGCTTTGTGGCAAGCTGAATTAGACTATATAGAGAAATCTTTCACTGAAGAAGACTTGTTACCTGGAATGTCTGCTATGATTTCACTGTTACAGAATTGCAGTAAATAAGGAGGACAAGCAGAAAAGCCTTATCATTTTCTACCACATCCTAAAGAATCCACTACTTCAATAGCCTTTTGCCTACGACTGAATAACTTCATCAAAAGACTACTGAGTTTACTTGATACAAGTACCACCCACAGAGTCATAAGTGACAAGTACTGTTAATGCCATAAAGCTCTAGAAACATAGTGTGTGACTAGTTCCTTCCTTTGCTATTCAGGGAGAAAATTCCACCGACTCATGTTAAACATTCTTTTACAGGCATGAAAAATTCTGCTTTGGTTCTCATAATCTTTCTGCTTTAATTTAAATTAATACTGTTGACTGATTCTCTTTAAGAATCCTATGCAAAATTATGCTTACAAGTCAGCTTTTAAGATCTGAAAATTGCTTAATGTAGCATTTGGGCACAACTGTCTTTGGAATGGTCCTGTAATCACAGGGGAGGATAGAGTCCATCAGTTCCCTGTACTAGAGGAAATCCTCTCCTTTTTTTTTTTAATTTCCTTTTCTACAGATGTATTAAAATCAGAAAAGGAGCTAGCGTAACTGGTAGTGCTTCAGCAGACCTGGGAGTGTATCTAGACTAGTGCTTTAGCTGACACCAGTAATGCAGTTATGAAGCAGCTGTCCCCACCATCGCTCTTACGGTATACTTGGTCTCACATTACCTTGCAGCTGCAGAGCACATGCACAGAATCCTTCTGGGAAGAAAACTGGAAGACACGTTCCAGGAACAAGCCTAATGCTTTTTACAGGCAGTCTGTACACGAGACCAGGCTGGTATTAGTCTGAAGTAATTGATTTGATTCTATTTTCGTTATAATGTCTTTATTGACTTCTATTTCTCCACACTGGTATCATAGTCATATGGTAAAATCTGTTGCTTAAACATCTTTTTGGCATACCTCTGTGAAATTCCATTGTGTCCTTCCCCATTGCCTTTTTCAGATGGTATGCCATGATGGCAAAACTCAAATCCCTAGCCCAATTGGACAAGTCTAATCACAGAGTCATCATCAAATGTCACAACTTCCACCTACTCTTTCACTTTGTTTGAACAATATCCTAAACTGTCTAAATTCTGCCTAAATTGCCTAAATCCTAGCTACCTAAATAGCAGGCTCTTTTGGCTGCCCTTTAGAGTGACTGAACACATTAAAATCTATGGAATTTGGCATATAAAAAAGGTACCATCTCCTCTCAATTCTTTTCTATTGCCACCCTGAGTTTATTTTATTAACTACATTTTCTTTCATTTGGTGATTTCTAAAACCTTCAATTTTTAAGTAGTACCAAAAATGTTCTCTGATCAAGTAGGCGCCAGATGACCTAAGATAAGATTATTACAAAGGGAGGGTGACAACATCTTAACAGAGAGATTTTTGAATGGGATGTCAAATATCAGGGGTCCTGCTTGCCAGTTGTAACTGGCAGGAAGACAAGAACAAGAAATGGGATTCTGAATCCTAAGAATGAAAATATTTTGTTAGATATTGGACTTTGGCTATGTGATACTGGTCATCTGTACAATACAGATCACTTCAATGCTTAGGTTTAATTTCTTCAAAACCAGGTTCAATGATATTTCAAATGATTCAAAGGGAGGAGAAATTCACCCACTTGTTGGGTGTCTCTATTATCAGTGGAACAAAGGTTGCCAGTACCAAACACTTTTAGATCACTCTGACAGAAATAGAATAGGGAGAGAATAAGCTCTAACCAACAAGGAAGAAATGTGGTTGTGTTGTTCTTTAATGAAAAATAACACTGCTATCAAACACTTCTCAGTAAGGCAAAGCTGGAGGTGAGTCAAGATATTCACGGTATGCTGGCTCCTGCCTTTATACCAATTAAATGCATCACTGAATTTTGTTACAGAAAATTTACAAGATATGCCTTGTGCTGTGTCTCCTAATGATTATTTGGGCTTATCAATGAGATAAATACATGATCTTCATAATATCCCTACCATAGTGTGCCTGATAATCTCTCATAGCACAACAATCAAGTGGCTAAAAGAGGCTTCTTATAGCCAAGTTCATTTTTCCAAGGAAACCAGACAAAGATAAAAGGTTTAAACCAGCAATGAATTTTATTTGTTCCCCCTTACCTCCAATTTACACTTCCGTTTTAAAGCTCCCAACTACCTCTATTTCTGATAGAGCTGAATGCAACCTCTCATTACAATGAGCATTTTAGTACTTTCTCTTCTTATTTGTCTTTTTTTCAGGATGAGAAATCATTTTCCCTTGCCCTTTCTCTCCAAATCAGCAGATCCAATACTAAATTTAAGTATTCTCTTTGGTTCTTGTACCTGTGTCTGGTACAGGGCTCCAGCAAGGGGCTTCTTTCTCTTTAATTATTTGATTATTATTTTCAAAGGACATGTGATACAAAGATAATACACCATACTTGGCAACATTCTATTTCCTGTGTGTCTCCTTGTTCTTTGCCTCCTCTGGCTCAGTGCAATACTTTATTATATTCATATTGACTTGGTCCTAAGAGGGATGGTGAAATGCTTTGATATTAACCTTAAAATACCTTAAAAACACTCCAGTTCTGTATTCTTGCATTGTAAATGTATATAATTCATTAATTTAATTTGTAAAGGGGTTGCTTCAGAATAATCTCATTAGAGATGATCATATTACCAGATTAATTTACATAAGCCAATCTCATTAACTGTGCCTCAGGATGTCATTTAAGATATCTCTTTTGTACTCCTGATATAAATTCACTACATGCTTCAGATTGGCTTCAAACCTTAAACTGAAAGTGTTCTGTATGATGTCTGTTAACCAGGTTTAGTACATTTGGGTTTGCTATTTGTGGATATAGATGCTTCCAGTAAAAATTTAAAGAATATAAATGCAAGTAGGGATTTAAAGTTCTGCACAACCATATACTGGAATTCCTTTCTGTCTTGCTTAACATATGCAATCCATATCTTCAAACACTTAAGATGATGTTGCTCAGACTTAGTTTGTCATCCACTTTTTTATATTGCTGCAGGTGTCTAATATAGACTAGCTGAAACTAGTAATATATAATTCCTGTTGATTTTGAGAGGATTTAAAATTAGCCCTTCTTGTTCCTGGTTTTACAAAGAACATTCTAAACCAAATAAGACCAAAGAACCCCCAACATCAAGCGATCCTCTGCTTATTGTAGGAGGAACAGATTTCTATTCCAAAATATATGGAGGAGGAAAGAACTGTGTTATGTATAATTAGGAGAAATTTCAGAAATATGACCCTTCAAATGAAAAAAAAATGCAATTATCAATCCTTTTTCTTTACATTGGCTTTTAAATGCAAGAACCCAGCAGTCTTCTAGATATTCTTCTAGAATAAAGAAGAGTAACATTTGGATTTGAGCTGTTAGAAAAAGAAGGTTTATACTGAACTAAGAAAATATGAAGAATTCATCCACATTCCTTGACTATGACTTTTTTAAAGACTTAAAAATATTTCCCTCAGCATTCTGTAAAGCTGCCAGTGAAGTATAGAGTTAAACTGCTCTGTCAGTTTTTGGTGGCAACTGAATCTTTGGTGCCAATCTTTCTACTTCACTGAGCAATCTGGAAAGGTTTGTCAAATGGTTATTTCAGTTCCTAAACTAGCAATCAAATAGACTGGCTTCATTCCCCCTTCAAACTTTTAACCCAAAAGGGTGGTTGTGTTCATTTTTCTTTTTTCATCACAAACTAATATATACATTGAGGATGTGCTATTTACTTTTGGTTAATTGCCACAAGATATAAATTTTAAATTTTTTGTAAGAATAAACTTCTATAAGAACATACAATATGGTATAATGTCACAATTTTAGGTTATCACAGATGATTTACACTTCAGAATTTTGTTCAAATTGTACTTCTGACATGTATGAAAGGAAAAGATTACAGAGCAATGTGAGCTTTGCTTCCCTAGAGGAGGGCAGTGCAAGTATGAGAAATTGCATATCTACCACTAGACTCTTCTGCAGGACTCTGAAGTGAGATCTATGATTTTAGGCTGCCATTCTGAAAGTCTGCATGCAGGCAATGTTAGAGCTGTTCCAGTGACATACAGGCAAGTGCCCACATTATAATGATAACATATAGCTCTGCTTTGTTTTTATCTCACAGAAGACTGCCACTACCACAAGAATGGTTAAAAGTGCTTGAAAAGCTGTTCTTGATGAAGAATGGCAGACTGAAGCAGTACCACAGCAAGACAGTGATTATAGTGGAAAACAAAGGAAAGAAAAATTGCAGAAATGTTCTAATACCCTGTTTGGAAAACACAGAGAGCTGCTCATTAATTTAGTTTAAGGTTTACATAAAGCAAAGCTGAATTCCAAAACATTATATTCTATCAGTTCTGGTTGGCTGGGAGACACTGCTGCGTTCTGGAAACTGGGCTTGTTTTGCAGTATTTATGTTTGTTACTTTGTCAATTCTTGGCAGGGCCAAAGTAATGCAATGTGATGAAATTCTAAGCTAACATGCTGGAGTTTATCCAGCCATCCCAGAAGTGTGTGAGAACAGGGCAGCAGAAGCTCTCATTGTAAAATATTTTGTCCAGTGAGGCCGGTACTTGAAATTTGTAACATCTAGTCACCAAAACTGACTTTCTTAATTTATTTAATAGTATGATATTATGGAAAATAATTTTACTTAAGAATGACTCAAGTCTTTCTTTTTTTATGAACATATTTCAGACAACTCTGCCTATGTTAGCTCCAGCAGCATCGTGGTGGGAAAGACACAAGTCAGAGAAACTGTCAAGCCACATACATTTGTGCAACACCAAACAGTGTTCTAAATCTACACTAAATACACAATAGACAAAAAAAATCAGCAGTAATTTCAGAAATGAAATGAGTGTGATGTAGTACAAAGCTATGTAACATGCTAGTTCTATTTGCCTCTAATTTTAGACCCTGTGTGGATATGAAGTTCAGCCTTATAACCTTGATCCAAGAATGGCAGCAGAAAGATCAATACTGGAAGAAAAGACTGTAATATATTACTGAGCTATGGAGAGAGCTTAGTGAAAGACAATGACCTAAAAGCAGGAATAATTAAACACTGGTGACTGATAGCAGATGAATTCCACTCAAGCAGTGTAGCTGAAATTATCATCTGTGTTCATGGGAGAAGAGTTCCCCTATTTTCATTGAATTAACTGATTTCAAATTGTAATATTATCTGTAAAATGCTAAAAATGTGAGAGAATTATTCTTTTAGACAAATCTCTACATCTGGCTGAATACCAAGGTGGAGACAAAGCAACAGCATGTATCTGTCAATCCCCACATAGACACAGAAATGCTTTTTTCCCTCCTCCCTCAGTTACTGGGGAAATGCATGCCCACATTTGAGAGCATATTAGGAACATCTGCCTCTCTGTATGTGTGAAGGCATCTTAGCTTGCTCTGTAATTATATTTTCTCATATACACTAATAATTTATGTTATGAGTGAATAAGATGTTTGATTTTGAAGTACAGTTCACTAAATGAGACTCAGAATTACATGCTCTGTTCTAGCATATTATGCTGGAACTTTATCTGAAATATCTAGAGAAAGTTTAATATCAAGTTTTATGGTACAGGAAATGACAATCTCATTACTTTAGAGAAATAATTATGGCAAATTGACATTTCTATAAAACTCTTGAAAGGAGGTTTACAAGAGAAATTCAGTTAGGCTTTTAATTATGATAGTATTAATGACGAGTGTTAAATCGAAAAGAATTGGGGTCAGGAAGCTAGACTTCTTAGTGAGCTCTGTTGAGGGAAGTGGCTTTTAGCCCTTTTGAGATGATGATTATTAACTCTTGAAGGAAAAATGACTCTTAAGCTGATAAAACAGAAGCAGGAAAACCTGACAGTACTTACCCTTGGTGCTGTGCAGTCACATGGTGAAGTGTAAGCAGCTCCATGAAATGCAGCAGGTGTTTTGAGGGGAAATACCATCAGCACAGGTCATCCAAGGAACACATGGCATGTTTTTGTTACTCTGGTTTAGGTCAACTTATTAGAGATATTCTTCCTAGTACAGTACTGCCCTATGTGAGTCATGTATTAACACTGGCCTTTTATGTCATGAGACAGCATTTGATTATTTTACATAAAAGAACTGAATTTTGGACTCAGTCCTGTCACTCATGCTCCCTAACTAGGAGCACCATTGCTAAAATAATACTACATATTTGGAAAATGCCAGAATTGGCACTTTTTTATGCCACTGTTACTCATAGAAAATGGAATTTTCTAGTTCACTAAACTAAAATTATGTCAAAATGAATACATAAATTTATTTAATAATTTTCAAGGATTGTGTTGCATTATTGCGAAAGTTCAGTGAAATTGTTTGCTTAAGGGTTCTGATGAGATACTCTTTTGCTACACTTCCTAGTTTTTAGCCTAGAGTTGTGCAGTAATTACAGTATATCAATATCTGAAGAATGGTCTGGGAGCAATTGTAGTTTTCCCTGTGGACTTGATAAAAAATTGAGAATCACTACCCAAAAAACTATATTATCTTTCTTTACATCTGCAGAATTTTTCTATCTATCCAAAATGTCAAAAGGAAAGAGCTTTGAATTGTATCTCTTGCTTTTAATAATTTAAATCTCAGAAATATTTTTTTATAAATAAAACAAAAACTGTAGCAGAATACTGAAACTTTAATGTCATTGTAGAGTGAGCTCAGTCTAACATACTCTGTTTGCACTGTTCTGCAGAAATTTCTATCTTACCGTGTTACTTCTTGGGCAGCAGGGCAAACAAGACAAACAGTTTTTTCAGAAACTAGTAGCTTGCCCAGTCAAACTTCTTCCCAGGTTTGCCCCAGTTCACCTATACCTTTATATTTATTGTCAGGAGACTCCATGGCTTTCTTTTCCTCCCTAGCTTTCAATATACTATATGAACTGGAATCCTATTTACTTCTGTTTGCTACAAGTTCAAAGTTATAGTCTAACATCTGTCTTCATATGTCCAGAAGTATAACTTTGATCACTCACTCAGCATTTAATTTTATTTAATAGTAGTAAAAGTAGGCACAACAAATAAAAAAACATATTTCAGCTTTATGTATCAGCAGTGCCAGTTGTTTGTTCTCATGGATGTTGGCAGCTGTCTGGGTTGGTAAAGCTTCGTTGTCCAAAATAGCATGGCTTGTGTTTACTTATTTATTCATTCTCCCCACTTTCAATTCTGCATTCTAATTTTCTATTACTAGACTTAAAAAATTATTACACATTTTTACATGTTACTGATGAATTGAAATGTTCATTCTTTACCTAATTCTAATTCAGTTCTTTTCCGATCAACTGGCTTAGAGAAAAAGGAATAGTCAAATCTTGAAATCTCATCACCAAATGCATATCACAACCTCAGGTTTCACATTTTGGGAGATGTAAAAATAAGCACTTTTCCCCTGAAATCAGAGCTTGGTCCATAGATTAAAAATAAAAATAAAAAAAAATATAATATAAAAACCTATCAGAGCAAAAGATATTTTTGGTCATCTGTGTTTAATATATTAAAAAAATTTAATGATGCTAAGAATACTGAAATATTGTGTCTTATAATTATCTTTTTCCAGCATCTTGTTCATAGTGGGTTTTTTAATGAATTTTATGGAAAACTTAGTGCAGTTGCAGCTTTGAAACCTGATACAGGAAAGGAAATTGAAGCTTCTAAGCTAAATGTTCTTTATGTATTAAGCCACAGATTTCTAATATTTTTATTTGATACTTTTGGTATAAAATACATGAAGTAATATGGACATTGGTGTTGACTACATATAGAAAGAAAAAAGCAACAACCAACCCCAAAACGCACCTAATTACTTGAAAACCCACATCATTACTTTCTTTGATACATCGTTGCTCTTGAATATGGAATGATTGCATATTTTACTTTTTTTTTTTTTTCAGAGCTTTCTAATAATTTAGCAAACATATAATACACTCGCAGGAAAAAATATTTGTGTGACTGGTAATACATTCCAACAGAAGCAAAATTTCAGATCCAACTGCTGTAGTCAGAGATCTAATGTTTTCATCTTTTTTGTCTCAGTACTGAACCTTTCAGGCAAAAATTCTCGTCTGCACAGCATTGTCCTAAAGCAAGGAAGAAAAAGCTGTGTTGCAGGTGGAACTCTTGTGAAGGAATCTAAAATGATGGAAATATTCTGCAGATTGTCATCAGCTTATCGGTTCTGTTACACAGGACTGCAGCGTTAGCTGAGATATTCACCTGATAAAGATGTGGGTTTTGACAATGCATTACTCCTTTTATATGCCAGATATTCTCTCAATTATCTTGGCCGTTTGTATGGGGTCATCAGATCTCAAGCACTGAAAATCACGCACTAAATATATATAGAGGTATATGAATTTTTTTGCATATGCCATAAATTTCTGAATGATGCATACTTCCACATATACAGACACATTGACAGTTAGCAAAGTAAAATGAATATTAGCAACACATTCTCAATTCCATTTTCTCCTGAAGGTGTTGAGTTTTTTCATTTCAGTAGTCACAAAGGTTATATGAGGAAGTGAATAAAATTATTTTGAAAGTAACAATTTGAGCTATGCTAAAGTATAAGAAATAGGAATATCACTCTGGTGGTTAGTGCAAAACATACAGCATTCTTTTCATTTTCCTTATTGTAGATTTGCTCAGACAGAAATTAACTTTTTTAGACTGATTAGACTTCTATTTGCACTTGCAGCAGAAAATATGTTATTTTTTTTAGGATTTATTACTTGACAGCATAGTCAACACAGCTATTTTATTGATTTAATTATTTATTTCTTTATATCTGTGAATATTCTTTACACATAAGTCTTCTAAATTCCAAAGTTCACTCAGGAAGGAAAGAAATAGAAAAGGAGGAAAATGCTTGTCAAAAAGTACAAGTTCCCTGTTACCATGACTCCAATATTTCCTTCTATATTTTTTTTATAATGGTACTTTAATAATTCCCCAAATGGTATTAAACCATTGTTTAGATTTTTTTTTTAGTGCAGTGTAATAAACCCCACACCTTTCAGCAGGGAATTAATCATAAAAAAATCGATAAGTAAAACTTACCTAGGTAAATTTACACAGTATACTATTTTCATGGTGTGTTCTCTGTAAATTTTGAAGGAAGCAAGAAAGAACTTAACTGTAGTATGCCTTACAAACATTACATTTGAGTTATGCTTTGACATAGCTCTTTGAGAACTACAGAATGAGAGAGGATGAATTGTTCTTTTGCCGTGTATCTGTCTTTAACAATCACTGTAATGCTTTCTGTTTTTATATTCTATTATAATTACTACTACTTAAGTACCAATGCATTTTTAACTACATTCCTATTATTATTGTTTAAAATGTTTCTTAATTTCAAAAGATATGAAGGTTGGCTTATAACATCCTTATTTGATTTCTGCTAAAACCCTGTAAATTTCCATCCCCATTGAAAACGGAAAGATTTGTTTAAAGCACTCTCATCACTCACAATATAACCTTTTTTTTTCCCCTCGCTTGCGATACCTGGCACACATGGTCTGCAGATATTTCAACAAATGACTTCAGAAGAGATATAGTACAAGGGTGATTACTGAACTGTTTGATTGGCAAGAATCAGAGATTAATTCCTTCAAGTGGCAACAATATTGTAGATATAAGCCACTGGAAGCACTTGCATGTAAATATGATTTTCTTATAGTTAGATGCAGTAGCCAGGACTGAATGTACTCTTTTATGTTTATTATAATTATGAATACACAAATACTTGACTGCTCCAAGTTTTCCTAAATGATACAAACACAGATAAAAGCAGCACCCTGCAACCCATTTGCAGTCACAAGAGACTTTTTAATTAGCAGTCACATCTGTGTAAGAATACTATATTTTGCAAAGCTAGCAGCAACCTAAACTGTATTATTAAATTTTGGAAAAGAGTACAAATCTCAGTAGACCCATTTAACGATTCAAGAAGTAGTGTGGAATGATATCTCTGGCCTCCTGAGTCTAGTTTGAAAATAGCTAAATCTTCTGTAATGATGTCATTAAATATTTAATAGTGTAATATTTTGAACACCTTTCCAACATAAATGACATTAAATTTTAACCTGTTTAAACTGTTAAAGGTTATCTGAGAAAATTCCATTAGAATGTATATTTTAAAGCCAATTAAAGATACCTTGATATTAAAAGATGCCTTTTGTGAAGAATTAATGTAAACAATAAAAAATATCAAAGTGAACAGGTAGATTTTAATGAAGTATTTCATAAGGTTATGAATTAAAATTATGAAACATTTTTTATTTTTCAACAGGTCTCTGTTGATTTTTTGTAATCCTGATCATAGTGTAGCTGCTATGCATCCGAACTCTATTTAATCAGAACAAAAGCTATAAAGCACTATTAAGATATGAAGAAATATTGCCATTTTAAGATAAAGCAAAATTTCATTACATGGAAAAATCAAAAAATTTTCAATAAAATAAAACATTAAATATGAAGAAAAAACTTTTTTGTGTGTGTTCAGGGCATAAATTTCCCACTTGATTTTGCTTGCAGATACTGTAATGGCACCCTGTGACTGCAGCTTTCATTTTGTATTTATTTTTTTAATATCACATATCTTTGCTGCTTCATCAAAGCCCTGATGGCAATAGGCTGTGAGAAGGCACAAGAGATTTTATTGGGGCAGTACTGCCTTTAGTGTTAGCAGAGTGAGCAAAAAGCAGCTCATCAACCAAGTGCCTGTCTTCAGCTTGTTGATGTCCGATAATGATGGCCAGCATCTCCATGTAATGGTTTGGTATTTCACAGAATGGACAGAAAACAATTGCAAATCTCACATCAGCAGTGCAGAAGAAAAAAAAAAAACAAAAAACATTCATCCACAAGGAGACCATTTCAGCATTTCAGCTCAGCATATTGTTCTGACTTTAAAGATTTCCATCAGTTTGCAAAAGTGACCTTCATAGTGAACTTAAACATTTTATCTTTAATTTTAAGTAAAAAGTGAGAATCTTATGGTAGAACCTCAGGTCCTTTAGAGGTCTTTTTCTTGGAGGAGAAATAAAAAAAATGTTTAATAATAAATTATTTTGCTTATGACCTGAAATACAGTTGCATATATTACTGGTTTGACTTTTAAGCTGATATTGGTCAATTAAAACAGGACAAAAGCAAACCTATGTGAGATTTCTGTTCAATAAGACTTGTAGTCATTCTTCAAATATTTATGTATAAATTCAATCTAAATAATTGCATTGACTTGAATGGGTTGTTCATGCATACAACCACCAAAATCAAGTTTTATTATTAAATCTATAATGTAATCAAAGATCCATGATATTAGGTGTTATATAATGTGCAGAATATTACAGTCATTTGTTTGATAGCAAAACTCTGTACATTACAGTCATTTTTGTTTGAAATGTAAAGAGGGGAAAAAAGTTTCAAAATAATCATGAACCATGTATGACACTCACAGCAGTACCAAATGGCATAATTTTTAAGCTCATATAAAATAATTCCATTTAATTGGAAAATCAGTCACAACTTTGAATTCTGTTTTCTTTAACTTAACAGGAGAGAAGCTGGAAGCAAAGAGCTTGTGAGACTTGCTACTGCTAAAAATTGTACAGTACAGTTTAAATTCATTCTTTATGGCTCCTTGTAGGAGAATGGGTTATCACCAGTTTCATGTCAGAGACTGTGAAGGTCATAGCTGTTAGGCCAGTCAAAACACTGGGTTTACATTTGATTGGTAGATGGAGACATATGAAAAAGCACTGAAAAAATTAGTGTTCTTATTAGTGCCTATTACAGGCCATTTTCTCTGAGAGCAACCAGCCTCTTAAGAGCTTTGCTTTTAGCTGACACAATATTTTGTTTTCCTTTCCTATATTTTAATTTGATGAAATATTGCTGAATTTATGAATATTTGATGAGATATTGCTCAACCTCCTTGGGTGTTTGGAACACAGAATTTTGTTTGAATAAAATATGTTTAAGAACTGACCACAGGCAGAAAATCTTTTTGTAAGGTGTATAAGAAATTTGAGTGACTTTAAGTGGTAAAGCAACCAGATAGAACCTCCTCATATGCCTCATTCCTTTTACCTTTATATTTGTTTCTGCTAAAATATGTATTTTTTCCTGTGGGAAGCAATAATTCCTTATGGATAATAGTCTCCATTCTGCAATTTTCTTCTTAAATAGATCACAAAAAGAAGCAAGAAAGATAAACCATATTTTGATTATGACTGATCTCTATTTTTTTTCCTGATTGACAAATACCTTTCTGCAGCACTTTTCTCAAGCCATTTTCCTATTTCTTCATGGGTAGCTTCTCTTCTGTACTCACTACTCTTCATCATATTTTGACTCATTAACTTCAGACTTTCCAGAAATAAATGTATTTAAGACAAAATTAAAGGGGTCATAATGCAGTTTTAGTAGAGTTCAGAGCAAACAGTACTGTTGAAATTTGGGCTTTCATTTACTCTACTGAATCCTGCTTCTTCAAAAGTTGTTGTTTGCAATAAGCCCTTCTTACTACAGTCTTTGTGAGATTTGGTGTTTAGCGTGAGAACTTGCCTCTAGCTATATAAATCTTTCAATTTTTTTTCTCTCTCCCCTTCCTGCTTTTCTTACAAAAATATTAATCTGCCTGTGCAACTATTTTGACATTAACTTTTTACATATATATATATATATATATATATATATATATATATATATATATATTTGGAAGCAGTTTTCCATTATCCAACCCAGTCTTTCTAAATTTATTTTTGTTTTATTTTATAAAAGAAATTGCCTATGTTGTTCCAAGTTAGCATTTACTCTAAACTGAATTCTAAGACAGTGAAAAATCAAACTCTTCCTTCATTAAGTAAACTTATTTGTATTTATAACATATGGTATTAATTATTTATTAGACAACATGTCATATTTTAGTCCACAAGAAACTTAATGAGTTTCACACTAGGGTGTCAGCATGGGGTTTGCCTAAGGGGAACTTGATTATTTGAACAAGACAGAAGACCTATTGATTTAATGCTCAGGACTCCAACAATTTATCTACAGCATGATACTGAAACATTGTGTGAGGCTCAACATTAAACTGAATTTTAGAATTAACCAGCAGGCATAGGAAGAAAAAAGGCATGATATTAATTACCTCATCATTTATGTAATACAGTGCTTATTCACTTCAGCAGAAGTCATATATGTAGAAATAGATGGATGACACAGGGTTTTAATTTTCATTTTTCATTGTATGGCTGTCTTTATTGTTGAACTAAGCTTTTGTGAAAAAAAGTAGCTTTGATTTAATACTGATGTGTAGGAGAAAATATTTGAGATGTTTTTGCAATGATATGCCAACTTTGAAAAGAAGTAAAATATTTTAAAACACAGTTTAGATTTTGTTCTATTTAATTATTAGCAATATTTAAGGCAGGACAGATTCCTCATTTTTCAGAGTAGCACAAAGTATATGTTCATATGTGTAAGTCTTGTGGTCTCAAAATTACTCAATAGAAAAATCCAGTATTACTTTTACCCCACAGATATTCTTATAGCTACTACTATGCAGCTGTAAAACAGACATGGCACTTACCAAATCCCAAATGACAGTGGTCAGGAGCTTTTGCAAATGGGGATGCAACCTGTCTGTACCTTCTCTCTCTTCTGTTTCTGTTTACCCCTGAGGTTAGAATGATGAAAGTAAGGAGAATGGGGATTGTAGCTTTAATAACTCTAATATGTAGGTAGCTTTATCATGTCACATTATGAGATTAGTAGGACAAGACTGTACTTAGTTTGGCATTTCAATATAATTTGATTGGCAGATTGCACTTATATTCCTTTTTGCTTTTTTTTTCCCTCTGATCTTGGAGAAAAAGAATACTCAGATCTAAATACAGAAACTGGTTTCTTTTTTTCAAAACACTCAGCCTCAATTATTCTCTTTTTATGAATGGAACTCTACACATGCACAAATGTTTTCTTAAATCATTGATTAACACACGCTGTTTCTAGCAACTGCTACTTCACACTGCCACTTGTTAATTCATAAATTGGTTCGTTGAGTCTAGTACAACACAACCACAGTGGTCATATATTTCTTGAAATAACAGAATGATACACATCATCAATCTCGAGACTTTCTCTCTTCTTTCTGTTGTAATTCAGTGCCCACCAAGCTTCTGTAAAAAAATGATTCAGACCTTTTTCATAGATCTAGGCACTATCATTAGCATCACAGGCAGTAAATTACACTGTCTTCTATCAGATTGACAAATGGAGGTTCTGATAAAGCATCTGGCATGCTTCTATTAAAAAGGAGATGCTTTTTTTCAGATGGAAAAGCCTTTCAAAAAAGTCTATCCATCATAGATGAGTTCAATGCATCTTGAGTTCTTAGGTATTATATACTTATTCTTTTCACTTTGTTTTGTATTGATTACTGTTCCTAGACCCAGTAAGTTTGTTATAGTCTTTGAACACACTTATTTGTATACGCTCCTATAGAGTGAAATTTTTGACTAAAGGAGAAGGCATTAGGGAATAAAATATATTTATTCTCCTTTAAAGAATTTTTGATGTAGATAAACAATTTCATGTGAGCAACTACCACAGAACATGACTTAGTGTAGTTGTTTTCCTCTATCTGTGATGAACCAGTTAAGTCAGTGTGGCCTTAAAATCCTAAGACTTTAATGCATGAAGAGGAGATAACAAACTTTAAAATAGTTATCTCAGCTGGAGGTTTCTACATTATCTTTACATTTGAATAGTAGCATCGTTTGGGATATGCTATTAAAGATTATTCAGTAATGGGTCTTACTGGAAGAGGTTAGGAATGACATTTCACCTCTATATATGAGCTGAGTGACAGCTGCCATGATAGTGCAGCTATATAAGCACATTGTATCTTCAAAATGTAGTTTTATATTGACTAGAACTACCAAACTCCACTGTGTATATATCCACTTGAAAAAGCCCCTCAGGAGTTTGACAAGAACTAGTAACTTTCCTCAGTGGCAGGTTTGCAGGAGAAGTAATTCTAAAAATGAGTATTAGGACATTAGGAAGATGTCAAGTCCAAATTATGGAATTTTAAACACCCAGGTGAATTCTTCACTGTAAGTTTTGTATTTTGTGTTAAGTATGTTCCACTGGCTGAACAAATTTGGGTAGCTCTATGCTACCACAAAATTACAAATAATAACAATACATGAAATTGCCAGTGATTGTGCACAGTAGGTGACTGTACAGACTGAACATTTACCATAAATAGAAAAATACTTTTTGTTTACATTTTGAGTATAGAAAATGTAGCCAAGACTTCTGTAAGAAGGAAACACAAGGTTTACAGGCATTACCAAGAACAATACACCTGTCCTCTTCTTGTGTGATTCAGAGTGGTTATAGACTTATATTTCTTGTGGAACAGATATTTTCACAGGAATTCTTGCAACCAACACTTATTATTTTGGCAATGTAAAGACCACCTGGTTCCAAAAGCTTTTTGAATAATCTCATCTGTGCCATTGCATTCACTGCTTCTTTCGTTACATGTGTTATTTAAACATACTTTGACCAGTGTTAAGGCAGCATCTCTTTAAAATTAAAATAAATCAGTTCCCAATATATATTTTCCAAATAATGTATAATTTCATATGCTAAGACATAAAAGGGGAAAATATTGTTTCAGTGTAGAAAAAACATTTTTTTTTACCTTCCATTTCTGCAATATAGTACTGTATTCTCTTTAGATGCAGAATACATAGGTTTTAAAATTAGCTGTGGGGTACAACAATTTCATGTATGCCTTTGTTGTGAATGTTACTACTAGTTAGAATTTTACTTTTATTTATGAGAGAATAATAAAAAAAAGTAAGAAGAATTGTTGGGTCAAGTGGAAATAGTGAGAAATATCACATGACTGCAGTTATATATGCTTGGAAAGAAAAGGTTCAAAATACGGATAGGCATGAGTATGGCTCAGTATAGAACTGGCATCCCTAAGTTTATGCAGCATCCTTGCTGTGACAAGAATGTAGCAGAGATCTGGGACTCAGTTATAATGAAAAGGGCCTAAGAAAGAGAATTCTGAGATTTCTGAAATTCATAAAGTCAAAAAATTAACCAAATCCAGGCCTTGATAAAAGAGGATCTCCTTGGAGGGACAGAAATTTAAACACTTTTACCTGTTCTGTCTTGCAATTTTTTTTCAAATTAACTTGTGAAATACGTGGAATATTCTAGTTATATTTATGTATCAGCTGATTTCTTTGGGTGTAAAATCCTCTTAGGTTTCCTTAAAAATGTTCAGTTCAGACAGAAATTGTTATGGTTTGACTCCTTTCCTTACCACAAAGCCTGGTATCTATGTGGAAATTCACAGTGTTTGGTCTTGCCTTGTTTGCAAATCAGTGCTGAGAAGCAAATACATTTCCTGTGTTTGCTTGAAGTTTGGTTGGCATTTATGTGTATCTGAAATTAGAACTTATTATAGGGAAAGTTTTCTAACAGTTTCCTTAATAGATATGAAGTTACATTGCAGTTTGGGTAGATTAACAACTTAGTATTTTAATGACTCTCAAGAACTATCTTCACATATCTGGAAAGATACTATAGTAACTGCGATAAAAACTTGACCAAGAAGCAAAGGTCAAAACTGGTCAAAACTGCTTAGGTAAGTTAGGACTAGTGATCCTAGAGGGAGGTGTTTGCATTTGAATAAATTACTAGAAACCATTATGCAAA
>QUSF01000005.1:14742553-14878417 GCA_003676055.1 Chloebia gouldiae | reverse complement strand
CCTTTCCCTTTCCCTTTCCCTTTCCCTTTCCCTTTCCCTTTCCCTTTCCCTTTCCCTTTCCCTTTCCCTTTCTTTCCCTTTCCCTTCTTTCCCTTTCCCTTTCCCTTTCCTTTCCTTTTTTTTCCTTTCTTTTCTTTTGTGGCTTTGGTCTGCCTAACCAATGCTTTTTCCCTTTTTCTTTACTGGCAATTGTATGCAAATAGTTTCCCAGATAAGTAATTAAAAGAGAACTTCATTGCTTTGGTATGGCACTCTTAAAATTAAATGTCAGAACTTTTCCCAAACATTGTTATTGTATATTACACCAGAGGGGTGTAAAAGGCAGCATGGTAACTCTCACAGGCATGGGCAAATGAGAGGCCATACCCCAAAGATAAGGTGTGTGAGAAATGTAAAATCCTTGAATACTAAAGGAATACTAAAGGAATCTACAAAAATTACAAAAATACATTGTTGGTACAGTTTAAGATTTTAAAAATAATCTAGTTTCTGTAATTATAAAAGTAAGAGCTAAATTAGGCAGCATCAGTTTATTTCTAATGCATTTTATGATTTCTTTTCCCTCTTTTAACCTTTATTCAATAAATGTCTTTTTCTTTTTATATATCTCTGTATCCTTGTATAAATATGCATCTATTCAGCAACACTAATGTGTTATTTTTTACCAAAGGCAAAATGTATGTTTCACAAGTATTGAAACACTCTTGCAGGATTTTCTCCTCCTAGAAATTAATTCCCTAGCTGCAATAAATTCTGGAAGCATGATAGGACAAACAATACAGTAGTTCATTATGTTTATTTTCTTCTCCCAAAAGCACATTTTTAACTTACATTCTGTTGCTTTTGGAATATTTATCTACCTTAACAAAATATAAAATACTCAGTAGCCTTTGGAAAAAAAAGTGACAAAATCACCTTGTGATTTGAAGGTAGAGCAATTAAATCTTTACTAAATCAATGATTTGATCTTCTCCTGTCTCTAATGTAATATTGATAGTCAGAGGAAAGTGAAACTCTACTGATAAATTCATCTACCTGTTAAAAATAGATGAGCTGGATGTCTACTAAAATACCATGCAATAGAGTTAACTTTAAAATGTTTTTAGTCTAAATAAATACAGTGTCTCACTGAAGAGAAGAAGAAGAAGAAGAAGAAGAAGAAGAAGAGGAAGAAGAAGAAGAAGAAAAATGGAAATATTTCTAAGAAAATGAAGAACCAGATTTTGCAAGGAAAGAAACAATCTAATATTGGTATCCAGCAAGAATTTTATATTAAAGCACTTGATTCTTTTAAGGTCAGCCCTGCATCAGCTAACTCAGTTATCCATTTTCCAAAAGGGAATTCCTACACCTAGGTTAGTTTTCCAAATATACTGGACCATTTATACAAAGAGTCCTCACAATGCAATTCATATTCAGAGCCATTACATTAAATGTCTAAATTATCTTATCTGGACACATGAACAGGTGTTAGGTAGAGGAGGCGTTCAGTTTCACTTGCCTCAGGCTGACTTTATTGCCTTTCAAGACCTTGAAGTATTTGTTAGATGAGTTCAGCATTCACACAGCTTCATGGGGGTTCATGTATATCTGTTCTTTCTACATGAAAGCAGAAAGTTTCTGTTTTCTTTTAAAAATTCTGAGGGATGGAAGTGCAGTTTTGCAGAATGAGCTGGTGTTAGGCCATTCTCACACGTACTTCAGTGCTGCTCTTTGTGTTAGTGTGTTAAATAAAGTCTGTAATTTCCTAGAACAGGTAATGATTAGACTTCAGGTAATTTTCCTCTCAAAGCTGTGCCACTGTGCAGAAATAATTTAAAGCTCATCATACCATAGCTTTCTAGCTCCATGAGTAGAGCACTTACCTGAGGGAAGGATAGAGTCGGATTTTAATTTCTCCCTCAAGCTAGTTGTGAAGTTTTACTTCAAATAAATATTCAATAAAAGACTGAAATGCACTTGTTCAAAAGATGAAAAGCTAAGACTCTTAAAATGAGACCAAGAGCCCCCTGTCAGACTAAAGCAGGTTACTTAGGGTCCATGTTGCTAAGCAGCTGAAGGATTCCAGCCGGGGAGATAGTAGCTGTTGACCTGTTCTATCTAAAGTTGAGGAAAAGAATGAAGTTTAGTTTTCTTCTGCCAGATCAAATTTCCAGCTAGAATTTTCTTTTTCAAATGAAGAAAGTGTCACCCTTATAGTTCCTCCTAGTTTGGGGTTTTTTTTTTTAATACAATGTATTGGGTTTATATGGCCAGTTTTTGTTAGCAGGGAGTCTGAAGGAGTGGCTTCTGTGAGAAGCTGCTGGAAGCATCCTCCCTGTCCAGCAGAGCCAACACTAGCTGGCTCTAAGATGGATGCACCACTGGCCAAGGCTGGGCACGTCAGAAATGGTGGTAACACCAATGGAATAACATATTTAAGAAGAAGATTAAAAAAAAAATAGTTTAATGCAGATGTAATTGCAGCCAGAGAAGGGCAGGGTGAGAACACATGGGAGGAAGGACTCTGCAGACACCAAGGCAAGTGAGGAAGGAGGGCAGGAGGTGCTCTGAGTGCTGGAACTGATATCTCCCTGCAGACTGTGGTGCAGACTGTGGTGAAGCAGCTGAAATCCTGCTGCCCATGGAGATCCATGGGGATGCAGAGATTCACCTGCAGCCTGTGGCCAGAGCCAGCGGATGCCTGAGAGGAGGCTGTGTCCCTATGGGAGGTTCATGGAGAGAGCAGCTCATGCTGGAGCAGGTGTCCTGGTAGGACTTGTGATCCTGGGGAGGACTCATGCTACAGAAGCCTCTCCTCAAAGCACTCTCTGTAGAGATCTGTTGTTAGTGGGATAGACCCACGTTGGAGAAGTTAATGTAGAATGGAAAGAGCAGGGCATGGACTTCTCTGCCTGCGCAGCAGGAGAAGGCATGGGTGCTGAACTGACTGTAGCCTGCATTCCCTGTATCCCCCCACCACTGGTGGGTAAGAGGCAGACCTGGGAAGGAGGGAGCAGAGGGCTGAAGGTGTTTTTAAGATCTTATTTTACTTCACATTATCCTGTTCTGATTTTGTTAGTAGTAAATTCAACTAATACCTCTAATTAAAGTCTGTTTTGTCTGTGATGGTATTTGGGGAATGATCTGTCCCAGTCCTTATCTTAACCTACAAACCCTTTGTTATGTTTTCTCTCCCTTGTAGGAGGAATATATTTTCTCTCAGTTGTGGAGGGGAGTAATAGAGAGGCTTTGGTGGGTCATCCAGCCTTAGCCCACTACATACAAATACCTTTAGCTGCATCTTTTATCTGGAGCTCAGTGAATTTAAGATATTGTAGCTGTTCTCAGACCAGGTTAACTACTCAGTCTTTCAGAGAGAAAGAAAGAAGACTGCCTGCTTTGAAAATCACAGTTCTCCAAAAATTGTGCTATTCAGAAAGTGAAATGATCATTGTATGCTGTCCTTGAGAAAGTGCTAATGGATAAAGCTTGAAATGAAAGAACTTCTGGACCTTTAGACCAAGGTTTCTATTTAAGTACTCTTGACATACTTCTTTCTGCTCGTTTTGGGCTACATTCCTTATTCCCTTTGACTTCAGCAATATTGAAGGGCACTTAAAAAAGTAAGAATTTGTGAAAACACGTCTTTCTTGTAATTCAGTGATTATAGCATATCTCCTTAATATCAGTGTGGTAATCAGAAGCAGGGTTATGTTGAGATTTCCTTATAAATAATTTTGTTATTTATATCTAAATAAGTAATATGACTGCAATTAGATATAGTTGTAGAATTTATTTTCCACTTGTACTCTTCAATAATTATAGCTGCACACAAATCACATCTGCAGAATGCAATGGCTTCCTTCCAAGCTATGCTTGAGTTTCCCTGCAGGACAATAGATGCAGTGAACAAGCAATGCCTAAAGGCATTACCATGGAGTTCAGGACATTCTAAAGATGCTCTCCAGAAGCAGTAAGCTTAGATACCATTATCTACAAAAAGCTTCTACTAAACAGGTTTTGATACATTTTCATAAACTCTGTCATCAACTCTATGCTCTGAACCTTCTCAGAAAATTTGACAAGCTGTCACTTGGACACAATATTTATGAGACAAACATTTCTTGCTTGATGATCTAATATTATTTGGCTTGAGAAATAAAGAGCTAGGGGGAAGAAAAATCTGAAAAGTAGAAAGTTTTTAATTCTAAACTGAACTAGAAAAAATATTTCTTTCTCAATAATAAAGAAAGATAGGTCCTATGCATAGTACTATCCTAGAGATAAATAAATGAAAGTGAAAAATTCTGAAACTGATGTAATTGCAGAGCTTTATTACCACAAATGTTTAGGTAAGTCCTACTATTTTTTAATCTTTTATTTGTAACCACCAATAAGAAGTAATTTTTATGACTATTGTATTTAGTCCTTAATTTTGTACACAGTGTTTTTGGCCCCAAATTGCTGCTTTGATCATTAAGATGAAATTAATAAACAGAGCCTTCTTTCATCTGGAGAGCTTTAAAAGGAATGCCCAAATGTAAGATGTGAAATCATAATTCAGGAAGCAGGGGATCCTCTTGTGTGAAGGGGATCTTAGAGGAAGAGTTAAAATGTTGTACTTTAGAATAGTATAGTTTCTGTCACAAGCACAGAAATTAATGTAGCCCATGCTATGGAGACCCTAAGAAATCGAGTCTATCTCCAGACAGAAGTCAAGACAGGATCTATCTGTACTCCAGAAATCTGCCACTAAAGTTATTCCAAAATAAGGCTTCAGATTCAGGTACCACTAGACACAGTATGGCTCTAAAATACTGATCAATTGTAATAAACTTCCTATTTTAAATGTTGGGTTATTTTAATGTGAATTACCTAAAACTGGAATCTCCAAAGCAAAAGCACCTGAAATCACCCATGGAAACTAAAGCACAGAGTATTATTAAGGACAACAGTTTCAAAAAGTAGCTATATATTTTTATATTTGTTTGGATTTCTAGATAGCTATGAAAGTACTTATCTCCCCCTCTCTATCTATCCAGATATTAAAGGCACATTTCAAGACATAAACCCAATAGCAAGAAGCATAGTAGTAATTAGAATTATTAGTGATGTCCCAGTTTGCCTCTGCATTTCCAACTGTACACAGAGTTCCTGCTGTGAAGTAGTGTATGGGTGAAACCTAGGTATTAATGACTGAGTTACAATGAAAAAATAAAATTTCATATTGCCTTAAAACAGCAGCACCTCTATTTCCTGTGAAATACCATATATGCTACAGAAGAGTCAATATATAGGTGGTATCTTTTAATAATCTTTTATGATATTGCATGTTATTTCTTGAGATAGGAACACACCTTTTTATTTATCATAATTTATAAACTCTTTGTAGCTTACTAGACTAATGTGTAATTAGCAGGTTGTGATGTCCCACCCTTAAGAGGAAGGGAGTATCCATGGTTTGTAGGCACTTGAAGTCACAAGGAATGACGGCAGTCAGAGGACACACAAAGTGTCACAAGCTTTATTACACAAGTGTGTAGTAAATTACACACTTGGCATGGGAAAAGGTATTTTAGTCCTTATAATATACAGATTTAAAAAAAAGAATTAAAAAAAGTAAAAAAAGATAAGCTATAAAATATTGTCTGAGGAATCATTAACATCATCTCTGGGAAATAAGAGAAAAAATATATTAGAAAGCACAAAAACTGTTATATTTATTACCTACTTTGATTTTTTTTTGCATCAGATATCTTTAAGGCAGTTAGAAGATAACTGTTGCTCTTTTTCCCCTTTTTAACAACACATAAAAGTAGCTGTGATTTACTCATCAGCCATTCTTGGAGTCTTCTGTGTTTAGTTTTTTGATTTTTTGTATTTGCATTCAGTTTTGAAAAAAGCTGCAGAATGATTTCAGCCTGAAAAATGAAAGAATCTCCAATAAGCAAAAATTCCATGTTACCTGCAAAGTGTATGTTAACTTATTTTCTGAAATAAGTGCACCTTATTACAATAAAAACATTTTTAACAGCTGCATTAGACTAAAATTAAAATGTTCACTATGTGTACACTTAGTCTCTGTATATAAAAGAAACTGTATATAGATTAATTTTTTAGCTTTTTTGAACTGGAAGTGTCAATTATCATCAATATTAGACTTAGTTTGTTCACATGACTCAGGAGCACTATCCACATTGTGCAGTGATAAATGTGATTTTCTAACCCTAGGTGGACAATAGGGACACAATGTTATCATGTGCATATTGGATATTAAACCCCAGGGTCAAGGATGTCAGAGATCCAAACATTTTTTTAGGCATCAAGATTTAAAGGGAAGGCTGTCAGGGAGAAGTAAGCCACCTGCTCTCACTACTTACCTTGCATTGCTATACAGAGATTATGGCAATTATTAAATGAAGGGAAAGGGAGAATTGTTAGAATGACTTTTGCTATTTCTTTGGGTTTAAGATCTCATCTTGAGAAGAAGTGATAACACTTCATGAAAAAATCTATGATTTTGTAATACTTATTATAATATCCCTCTGGCAGACTTTATTGCTGTTGGCACTGAATCAAATACGAGCAGTCTGGCCTTGCCATTTCTTTGCTCGTTTCCTAACAATTTGTTCCTGCTGCTTTTTGAGATACTGCACCACAAAATTCACAAATCTGTACTGGCGCTCACATATCCTTTAAAGCTGGATCTAATGTTCAGACTGAAGTGACAGAGAATGTACTTTGAATCTTAATGTAACAAAACTAATAAAGTCAGTTCTATTATATTAAGACACAAGTAGTGATGTAGAGGGTCACTGTACACATGAAGTTCCTCTTTGGTAGCTGAATACAGAGGAGTACTAATAAGAACTGGGATTGTTGCATCTCACCACTGCTCTTATATTCTACCTGAGGGACATAATGTGAAGTAATTTAGTTAAGATAAGATTTGGTGTGCAAGCATTTTGTATGCAGTGGCAAAAATTATAAATTCATTCAAATATACAATATTCAGAGAAGCAATAAAACAGCTAACATTGAAAAGGAAAACACAGTGATGTACAGTGAACAATACCTTGTGGCAGTTCACTCTATGATCATATTACCTATATAATTCTGCCAAGGTCAGTGAGAGCTTAAGCTACATGCTGCAAAAGTACTGGAAATGTAAGTTAAACTTCCTCCTTGGTCAACTACTATCACTTTTATGCTACTTTGTGAATTTCATCTGTGAATGAGCACATTGTGTAGTGCTTTCCCCTTTTGCTGAATCTGTGGGTCAGTTTCATCTTCTACCTTGTCTCATAGTATGGAGATCTGTCCATACTTCTTGCTCTGTCATAAAGAAAAACCTAAGGAAACCCCAAACCTTGCTGTACTGGTGAATGTGAAGTTGATAATGAAAATACAGTGCACATTTTGTATTGTTGTCATTCAGAGCATGTTTATGGTTCTGGCTTCTTCTGGTCAAGTTGAGGAGAAGGTCACTATCACTTTCATTTTCCTATACCAGACCTATTATTTGCCTAAAGGAGGTGTGCAAGTTTACTGGTTTGTAGCCTAGCACACATTCATTGTTTTTCTGGATACAGAAGTATGCCTGGGATTTTTTGGAAGGTTTGACAAATGGAAATATAGCTGTCTTCAGCACTTGGCATCTAAGAAAACAAGATAGTGATTCACTTCCTGAACTCTATCAATATTTGGTGGCAGGGTCTTGTGCTTTCACCTGACTTCTGGGCAATGGTTTCTGTCTGCCAGTTGCTTAGAGAGGGAAGAGGAACTTCAGCCTAGGGAAACATCTCATTTTTCTCTATTTTTTCTTTCCTATATGACTGAGAATTAGAAAAAAGTGTCATCTATGAATCTGTATTCTCTTTGGTACGCAGCTATGAATGAAATATCTTGAAAAGTAGCTGCAGATTCAAAGTGACACATTTTGGGGTTTGTGTATGGTCAGTGTGAAATAATAGTAGTGATCTGCTAATAAATATGAGGTACTCTACAGAAATACATCAGAGTGGCCTTCAGACACAGATATCCCAGTAATTTTCTGGGTGGATGTGGGAGCTGCCTTTGCTGATGCTGACATTTTGCAGAACCAATTGAGAAATAATGGCCTGCTGGAAAAGTTACATTAACACTTTCTTTTAAGTTGCCTGCATCAGCACTACCACAGAGAAGGGCTGTCAGGCAAAGGGCTCTTAAAAAAAGTCCTAGTAGCATTAACATTTGCACAGGTGAAATATGAAATGTAAAAATAAACACTATAAAAGCACTCAAGTACCAGCTCCTCGATTTACAGGTCAAATGTGAAGAATGTACACAAGTTTTTCAGAATTCCATTTTCAGGGTTTTTTTTATTGCATTATATGTCTAAATACATCAGCAGTTCACTGAATATCACCAAGGTCACTTGCTCAGTTCAATTAATATTTGTTAATATTCCCCTACTATCCTTTTATCACTCAATACTGTTATCACAGATATTGAGATACTTGATAGAAAGGTCATTTGATTTTGAAACTCTGACATATTTTAGTATACTAAGTGTTCCTATGAATCAAATAATTAATGTGTTCTGGAAGCTTGATGTGAATGCAAACTGCAGCGTCCTGGCTTGTTTCTAATCAGCATTAGAGATGTGCCAAACTGTCAACAGCTCATGAGCAATATGAACACTACAGTTCTTCACACCCCTTTGAGTTCATATCAATCATTTGAAAATAACATTTTTTTTCAGGATGAGCTGTCACTATCAATTTGAATAGTAGCTGTTCAGCTGGAATTTGTCCAAATTTTTAGCAAGCCATTTGGTACATTATGTCATGAAGCAAACAACTTGCAAAAGCAGATTCTTTTCATGATGCTTGTAGGACAGAAATGCATGTTTAAGCATTTCAAGCTTCCTTTGCCAGGTGAGACTCAGCTTTCATCTGTAAAATCTAGAGATTATTTAAAGAAAAGAGACTTCTGAGAGGTTTATCTTGTATATTATGATGCACAGATTTTAATTTTTTTTTCACTACTTAATATTTTGATAGAACTAACAAGGCAATAATCAAATAAGAACTCTCTGAAATGGCATATATTTCTTCATCTTGTGCAACATGTAGTCTGTAAATTATTTTAAAAATCAGTTTACCAGATACTTATATTACTCCCTAAGAATGTAAAACACCCCAAAAAAACCTTACTGGTCATTAAACTTCTATACTCTGCAGCATATATTTTATATTTGAAGAAATTAGATATATTTTAATAAATTTAATGCAAAATGGGACTTTTTCCTGCTCTTTGCTTAATGTCATGGGCCTTTTCCTGTTTTAATTTCCCTAGCTCTAGTACATGTTAACAGTTACTGTCAATAAAACAATGTGGAAAGAATCAAAATATTTATCCTTGAAGCATACCAGAAAAGATATTTTATACCTTTCCAAGAGACATATCAACAAAAAATATTAAACTGATGAATTTTCTTGCAAAAATTTTGACATTTGTTTATCTTTGTCTCAGAGAACAATGTTCTAAACTTTTCTAACAAAATGTTTTCATGACTTCTGTGGCATTTCTGACAGACCACAGAAGCAAACCATAAGGAACTTTTTCATTCTTTATCGGAAGTGAAACATGGATTTGGACAATGTAAGAAAGATTTTGAGGTTTTATATCCATTCTTATTTAATTTATTTTTCCAGCTAACTAATCTAAGAAGCCTGAAAACCTTGAAAATACTTTAATGACATTAAAAGTATGACTTGTTTATCCTTTGATACCTCACGAATATGTGAGCTAACTTCTAATTAATGAATTTGAACTTTTTTGTTACAAAATCTATTTTATCAACATTTGTGAAGAAATCAACTAAGAATTATAGCTCTATCTATTATGCCTTTTTGAAAAGGAAAGGAAAAAGGAAAAGAAAAAATAAAAAAAGAAAATAAAAGATACCCATTAAAACTACCAAACTTCAATGAACTACAGAATCTGATAGCATATTTCTTGATTATATGAGTTTACAAAAATTGATTTGTACTTGGGCATCATCTTTTCGTAAGCAGTCTAGTGCTTGATTATGCAATACTTGTGAATGCCAATCTATGATTTAACCAATGAGAATAAATGCAGATTGAAGTACAGAATCAGAATTGAGGTTTAATTTTTATTGTCTCTGTACTAATATTTAGCTAACATTTAGCTATGTTGACCACATGAGAAGGTTTACTGAGCATTTATGCTTTCTGAGTGCAACATAAAAAAGATTATTTAAGAAATTATCCCACTATAAACTTCTCCGAAGCAAAACTATTATACACCAAGAGCTATTGGAATACAAGTGGTAACCATGATTGTTAAAGTATTTCACCAAGCTTTAATCCAGTTTTGCCTGATTTTGAGCATCAAAAGAAATGTAGAAAACAAGGTATATGATAAAGCATCTAATTAATCAGGTTTTCAAAAATAAGGATCACTAAGTGTGTGCATAATAAAGTGCATTTTCTCCTCTCAGCTCTGTCCTCTTTGATTATGAAAATGTCTTAATATATTCATGTCAATCTGTTATTGATTTAATAGAATTGTGTTATATTTTCAATAAATATTACAGTGATTGCTGAGTGTGACACCTTAAGGCAAACTCCCCTTGCATTCCAGCTATTAGATATGATTTGTATATCATCAATTATTGATTTACTGTTCCATCTAGATAGTGTAATAGTTGATTTGAAATCTAGCAACCATTATGGAATTTATTACTGTCAAGAGAATACAGTAAGTAATAGGAAACAGCTTAGTCAAATAAAAGAAATACAGTCTGCACTTCTTCACTAAGTGAAAATTCCTGTAACTGCTCTTAGGACAGTGGTGAGTCATGTGATGCAGTAAGGTCATACAAGATAGCATCATCCCAAACAGCTGAACAGATATATGGAGATTATAAATAAACAAAATGTCTGTGCTTGCTGCAAGGCTTGAATTCTAACATGATGTGAAATTTCAGGAAACTTGGCAAACATGCAACAAATAAGTTAGCTATTTAAAATATGAAACAAGGAGCATGTTGGAAAAAGCAGCAGGACAGTTTAAGATGAAATTCTGAGCCCTGTAAGTTCTCAAATGGTAAAACATTGGTAGCTGGTGGCAAAACCATTCAAATTTTCCACTGCTAGTCTGCAATTTTGTTTCAAACAGTTCTGGAGATTTTGTTGTGCCCTTCAGGTACTGGCAGCCTCTCAGAGAGACACAAAGAGGAAAATCCTAGGGCCACATAAGTTTTTCAGGGGATGCCTTCTAGCATTTGAAAATGTAGAATTACCATGACCCAGGTTCTGTCCTGGGTCTCTCTTGTGGGAAAATACTTGTGTGCTAAAGACAAACAGTACTGTGTGTGGAAACTGTGACAATCTTGCCACATTGTTTCACTTCTGCCTTTTGTATGTTTGATCATGAGGCTAAATAACAATATATTTTGAGAAACTTAATATTGCAGTGAATTACTTGCAACAAAAATTAGTGTTAGTCTGTCTCTATAGGCACTTTGCATGCAGAATTCCTTCTGAAAAAATAGAACTAATTGCTCAGAATTGCATTCCAGTGGAGTGTCTAAGACTTTCACAGTGCTTGCTTGTCAGAAGGTATTTTTACTGGGAGTAAAAGCTGGGTGACCATACTCTATAAGGGTATTTTGTTATTTTATACAGTTTATCACTCTATGCAAAGTTGCTAATTAGAGGTATTTTTAAACAGCTAAAATTCTGCACCATCTCACTGTTTTTTCAAGGTTAAAAAGGTATCTTTGTAAAATACTGTCCTGGTTCAGAGGATAGTAAAAGTCACCCCAGGACAGATACCAGACTAGATTAAAAAAAAAGCCCAGAAACCAATAACTTCCAAAACCCCAAAGGCACTCTTTGGATCCTCTCTGTATCATAGCTAATCCTTTGTCTGCTCTTTTAAGGTCATTTATGAAATCGAACCTTGACTCATTGAGAATAATTGCATTTTTATAAATACCTTAGTCTGTGATCAACTGGAAAAGATCACTATGAGTTTCAGAGGACTCCTCTCAGCCAAAGGATCTCTTCATGCCAAGGCAATTAGCTCTCTGTTCTCAGAGCATCTTCACATCACTATGATTAAACCTGAAAACAGTGTAGTTCTAATCTTAGAATAAGGAAATATACTAATGACACTAAGAAAACAATTTATTAGTAAAAAAGGATATTGTACTAACATACTTTCTATAGTTTTATAGCAACAGAACAGTTAAAAATTCTGGTAGGTTGGTACTATTAGGACACATCATGCTAGGGTGCATTATTCATGTTTTTTTTATACACCTGCAATGTAAGAAATTTTTTGTCAAATATATGAATTGACCTTTTCCTAATGATGAGCAACAAGTCCCACACCCTAATTTTTGTGAGACTCTGCCTCAAGGGCCAAAATTTTATAGATCTAGGTTGCAATATCTAGATTCCAGGAAGTTTTTGGTATTTCAGTAGAGACACGTGTTATGTTGCTTACAATAGCTTAGTATAATCAGGTGCCTTAGTGTAATAAGGCTTTTAAATGTCATAACATGTAACAGTTCCCTTTCTTTCTTTCACAAATTATTAAAACAAAGTCTGCTTACTTTCTGTCTTTTAATGCTTGTCATGCTGGCTTTCAGCAATCTTCTCTTGAGGATTTGTTTGTTTGTTTGTTTTATTGTTGTGTTAGGACTTTTGTTTTTGTTTCTTTTTTTTTCTTTTTGGTTCTTTCAAAATTATTCATTTTCTTAACTCATTGACAGTTATACTTCTGCATATGTGTCTGAGTCACTATTTCTCATAATTATACAAGATATAATTTGGCCTATTCTTTTCAGTCATCCAGTTTTACTGTCTTTACCCACATTTTTGAACTGGCCATTCCTACTCTCATCGTGCCATGACAACACTTTCCAAAATGCTGCAAGGATGTGTCCAATTGTTCTCTCTGTAGCTGATCTGCTGACACCTGATAGTCTGCTTATTTAAACTTTAGCCTGTTGTTTTTCAGATGCGCTTGCCTATTTTGCACTAGCCTGGCTGGACTTTTTTTTCCATTTGCATTGGTATTTTCTATTTGTTCACCTGTTGTATTGCATCTGTAGATGCAGTGCTGAAAGTCCAGATTTGAACCTCAGATGATGAGATGCAAGTCCAGCTACATGGCCCTGAAAGTTAATGGATACCAGGGAAGAAGATTTCCAATCAGAGATTTCTCATATTAATCAAAGAATACTCAGTAGCTGTCTTTGTTGGAGAAAGATTAAGTACGAAGTAACAACTGATATAAAATCTTTGCTGCTTCTGCTTGAAGTGATATGAAAAATTGTGCTTCATTTATTAAATGGAATTTACAAAAGCATTATATATAAAAAATGAAAAGATAAATCTTTCCATTGCAGGACAGCTGATGAACACCCTGGTGGTGTTTAGTAACTTCCTGAATGGTGATATACAGAAAAGGCTTTGAGAACATGAATTAGAGTTACATTTAAATAAAAGCAGCTCAACCATTCAAAATTGTCTTGTGCTCAGAAACTGCAATTTCCACAAATGCAATAAATATTCATAACTCCACATTAAAACAAAAAATAATACACTATGTCAGTTTCTTGCCTGCATTCACTGTTGTCTCTTGTTTCTTGTGCAGTTTATATTTCATAATAAATTTCTGATACGCTGCAGGGTTACCAACATCGTCTTTAATGTAATATTTCTCTTTTGAGGACTGAAACCAAGTGGTATCTCCAGGGCTTCATAAATCTTAGTTTTCACTTGGAATGTAGAAACAAGAAAAAGTATAAAACAATATTTAAGCTTCAGATTAGACTAATTTTCAATATAAAATGGGATTGTTATGGCAGTAAATAAATGAGCAGACAAGAGTAAAGATTCTCCAATTTACAAAACCCTGCCAGAAAGAGAAAATAGGTAACCCTGGAACCCCAGGGATATTACATGATAGAGCAGTGTCCAGAAAACTGAAATGCCCCACAAGGATTTATTAATCTTTTTGAGGTGTGTGTGCGTACAATTGAAAAGTGCCCGAGTTCAAATATTCTGTTTAAAAGTCTAATGTAGAATATAAATAACTTCTATTGTGTGTCATACAGTGCATGATATGGTTTTAACAGATCACAGGCACTTTTGTTAAAAATATAAAATATCTATCATGGGATTTTTAAGAATTAGGTAGTTTTAGATGGTGCTCACTAATTGCAGACACCATGGTGATAAATTTAAGGCATTAAAGCACAGGAGGAGTCTTCTGAGACACAACATTTTCTGTAAGGCCTTTGAACAATTTCACTAGTTTAGAAGCTCTTGGAAAGTCAAGAAAAATAAAGGAAAACAAATCTTCAAATTGCTCAGGTCCCTTTTTCGGAGACCCTCTAGGGTTTCCAGCAGATAACAAAAGCAGACAGGCTCACAGTCATCAAAGAGAAGGCTAGAAAAATCATCTTTTTGATAAGATAAGAAATATGTTTATGTTTGTTTAAAGTATTAGTATGTGTCTTAGCAGTGGGAATACTTCTAATAATGGTGTGTGAAAAAGCATGTGTGTGATGGGGATGGTGTAGGCTTTTGTGACTCACTATGAAAAAGACCCACCATATTTGGTCTCATTTTGTACTGCTGGAGATTGCTTTCTTAATTTGTCTACCACTGTAAAACAAACAAAATCTAAGGTGGTTTTATTTACGTTAACTGTCTCGGTTTAAAGGCTCATTGACAAAGTATCTTGCACAAGTCCAATTTTCAAGGCTGCCCAAAGATAATTGATAGCCCTTGGCCTGCATTATTTCAATCATTTACTTTCTCCCACACTGAATTATTTATTTGGATTGAAAAAAGTTTTGAGAGTTGCGAAAGGTTCCTATAAATTTTCTTCAGACCACATGCAAAGGTACTATTGATTCTAAATTCTAAATACTGTAAAGAGGAGAAATTAAAAGATTTTCATTTACGATGAAAATTAAAGAGGAAATATTCAGTTTGTCTAAAAGGAAGAATTGCCACTGAAGTAATATAGGAAGATATATTACTTCAGTGGCAATTTTTATTTTTTGCAGGGAATTTAAGCAAAAACATGAAAGCAGTGGATAACTACAATGGCATCATACATGAACCAATAAAAATTAGGAATTGCTCAGATGGACTGAATGTGGGTTATCATTTTAGGTGCAACAACATTTTTAAGACTACAGTTTTAAAATCAAATATATTTATTAGTCTGTGTTCAGGATCTGAACTAAATATTAAAAAGGAGAAAAAAACCTAAGCCTAATCCAATCAACAAAAGAGCGAACAAAGTGAATAAAGAAAAGAATGCAAAGGAAACAGTAACAGATTTTGAGAAGCTATTTCGTACTCAAATGACTCAATTTGTGTTGGAATGTTACCCATATGATCTGCAGGGTGTCTGTGAAAAACAGAGCAACAGCTGAATAGGAAATGGCATCTGTGGCTCAGGGAAAGGCTTGGCAAGAAAAACAAACAAACAAACAAACAAAAAGGTTAAGAAATGCTAAATGGCCACAAAATTGCATTCTTCTGTGAAGCATTGGGGTAGTCTAATTTCTTAATTTTATTTTCTGCTTTTAAGCAAAGTCTGCTAGATAAAAAGAGATTCAAACTGCTATTTCCACTGAAAAATAAGATTCTAACATATTTTCTGCAGATACTTTTTAAGGTTTATTTTATGCTTGGTAAAGTACACCAGTAAGGAAGACAGTTGTGTCGCTTGAGAACACAACACACAGAAATGTAAATATTTAAATTGTAGACTGTGTCACCACATCATTGTGTATGTGTGGAATGGTGGTAAGGAAGAGCAAGAAAATCAGATAAATGGAAGTGTATATAAAGTAGGAATATAGCAATTATTATTCCTGACTCAGTTGTAAAAATCAGTGTAATGGAAATTCTAAGCTGGCACAAGACCCTCAGAGAAGTGCACAGTACTTTTAAATTATGCTGAAAATTTCACATGAAAAACAACCAACAAATCAAACAACAAAAAAACAAGAAACAAAATTTTCTAGTAAACATACCAGCACCAGCAAAAATTTAAAGCTAGTCATAAATCAGTGCTGGGAAACTATACTCTCTTATTTCTTTGGAGTTCAGCAATTTTGACCATGGAGGGTAGATAGCTGTCTTTACCCACTGCAGCAGCAGGACCCTGAACAGGGTGTGAGGAGACCACAGATTTGTTAGAGGCCAGGAAGAAGTAAATTGCAATAGCAGCAGTATGATATAATGAAAGCTCACACAAAATCCTATGTGTGTGTGATATATCTCACCTAAATTCAGCCAGATACTTAGGATGAGGAACGGAGAGAGTGCTCATTCAATCCACATATCAGAGGTGTCTCTATTGGCATTTTATTTCAATCTCTGGAGAGACCTATTGCCTTCCAATAGCTAGAGCAATTGTATAGACTAAATAGATAGCATTTTGTAGTGGGATTCAAAATGCACTCAGTTTTTCACTAATAAAAAGGTTTGAATTCTTAAAATATTATTTAGTTGGCTGCAGTATTATATGAAAATATAAACATTAATAGATATAAAACAGAGAAAGCAGCACAGACATCTGACTGTGTCCATTGAGGGTGTAAATGAATACAGCATTTTTATCCTTATCTTTCTTTTCATGACATGCAAATATTGGAAAAACAATATATATGATCCAACAGCAAGTGCACATCTGCCTTAACTGTGACTGTGAAAACTTGCACAGAACCTGAAAAGAAATTGTATGATAAATGCAATACTCCTACTAAACCAAAAGACTAAAAACAAAGCTATAGTGTCAGTAAGTTGACATAATATTGACCAATGCTGAAAAATTGTGGTTTTAACCCTAGTCATCATCTGAGTAACAGGCAGCCACTCACTCCCCTCTGGTGCAATGGGAGAGAGAATTGGAAATGTGAGAAAACTTGTGGGATGAGATAGGGATAAAGAGAAAGTCACATGTACAGGCAGAGCATCAGCAGAAAGGTGTTCAGCCATTTCCAGGAAAGCCAGGCTCACAGATAACAGTTATTAGGGAAGGCAAACGCTATCCCTGCAGACATTCCTCTTCCATCTTCTTCCCCTTAATTTTGCATGCTGGGCATGGATGCCACTTTGGTCAGTGGGTTCGGCTGGCCTGGCTGTGTCCCTTCCTAATTCCTGTATACCCCCAGCCTCAATGCTGGTGGGGTGGAGTGAGGGGCAGGAATGTCTTTGACACTGTATAAACACTGATCAGAAATAACAAAAACATCCCTCAGCTGCCGAAACTATTTCCAGCACAAATCCAAAACAGTACCTCATACTAACTCCTATGAAGAAAATCAGCTCTACCCCAGCCCAAACTAGTACACAAATGTAGGGTCTCACTGGTTAAAGAAATTGTCTTTGTAGAAGTGTGAAATATGTTACACATTACAAGTTTCTTATCAATATAGAAACAAAAGCCCTTAATGAGACAATATCCTGACAGAACCATGCCAGTAAATACATAAGTATCTAATTCATAAATTTAAATTACAGATTTTAACAGAAGAAAATTCCTTTGCCCTTCTAGAAGCAATAATGCACCTAAAATATCTGACAGAAAACACTGAGAATAATGACAGCAAGTTAAACTTTCATAGGTTCAATGAGAGTGTTTGATGCCTGAAATCATGTTATTTGGTCCATGCTTAACATAGTAGAGCAAGCTTCCAGTTCCCTGTTTGTTGGTGGTATGGCAATCAGTTAAGAGGGCTGGGAAAGCACAGCCTTTTGCAGACAGCAATGGTTTAACCATATGTGATGAATGACTGTGGAAAAATGTTAGTCATGGCATTAAAAACTGAATAGGAATAAAAAAGAATCCAATTAATTTAATTCATGAAGTTTGCAGAAAAAAAAATCAAAAAAAGGCTCCAGGCTTCTAGCAGATCCATTATCATCTGATCATACGTGAAAGATACGTATTCACATTATTGGAAAAATTGAGAAAAAAGTTGATGGCTTCCACATAAGTAGTGCAAATCTGTATGACTCTTACAAAACAAAATAAAGTTTCATAGGAAAAAACCCCATATGACACGTATGCACTTTTTACTTTCTTCCAGCCTTTAATTTCCAAACAAAAGCTATATGTTAATGGTGAGCATAATAGGAAATCCTATCCCTTGTGGCTTTGGGGAATTTTAAAGTTATTTTTGGGTATGTATTTTTTCCTACATATTAAAGTTACCTTTTTGTATTACTTATCATTTTCCAATGAAAGAATTAAGACTACAGTATATTTCTTTGATATTTTGACCCCAACTGTAGCTATGTTATTTTGATACTGATGCTGATATTCTGTCACTGTCATAAGCCAGCCTTGTGCAATAAAGTAGCTATATTATCTTTATTTTTAAAACAAATAAGCAAACTTACAAATCAGGAAAGGTAATTTCCTTGGAGATGAGACAAAGTTTATGAATTGATTCAATTTGACTCTGAATCTTTCAAAATGCAGATCAAATTATGATGTTTAACAATAGTAACTACACAGTTATCCCTTATTTGTGAATTACTTAAATGAAAAAAATCCTTTTTGTGAATATTTGAGAAAATGAATATAGCAGAGTTCACATATAATCTATATGCATATGTATCTTCATATGTATAATCCATCAAAGATTTAAATAACAAACTGTATTAATAAAATTTATGAGTGCTCAATGACAATTTGCAACCACACTCAGAAGCCAAATTCAAAGATTCATTATTTTCAATGAATTATTCAATGTATTCTAATTGTATGCTCTTTAAATGAAATTTTATGTTATGAATAGTTTGCTGCTTTGCAGCAAATTTTATTTCATTTCTTACTTTTAACTGTCTGTACATTCAAATTAATCAGATTCATTTTGAAAAACAATCCGAAAGACAAAAGCAAGTTAAGTTCATATTTGTCACTAGGCCCTTATAAAGAAAAGGTTTTTTAACCAGTCCCTAATAAAATTTATTCTATGGGGACAAGCATTTACCTATTTAGTGTTTCTATTAAAAAAAAAAAAGGAAAAAGAAAGGAAAAAAGAAAGAAAAAAAGAGAAGCTCCTTCATATTATTGCTTGTACATGAAATAAACCTAACCTGCTGAGTTTTTTAATTAAAGTTTTATAGTTTGTTTGGGTTTGATTTTCAGTTTTTACTTTCTAATTTATGGAAAGGTTCCGTAAATTGTATTCTGTAACTGCTATGTACATAATAATAAAATTAGAATTATTAGTGTTCAAATGGAAGTAAGAAATCCAAAAACTCCAGCTCTAATACAGAGAAATTGCAAAATTTAATTTAGAAGAGTGCATCTAATTTATTCTGAACATGTCATTTTACTCTTTTTTACTATCATATTCAGTAATTTCCTGATAAGTAACTGTAATTTTGCACAGTTCATTTGAAGAAGATTAAAAAAAAATTTACATTATTTTTTTTCATTGTCTACCACCCTTGTAAAATTCTGCAGTCACAGTAATAATACTATATTTTCATAATATATTAGACAACTTACTGCTATGTTTTTCCAGAAATAGATATGGTAGGCATTCAAGTGTTTTTTAGTTGTTTTTTTTTTTCTGGTTTTATTTAGTAAGGAAGATGAGACTAGGTTTGAAACCAGTACCTCCAGTTGGAACACTCAGAGTCTCAACCCCCACATGATATGTGGGGTGGCAGGTACCTTCATCCATCGTCAAAAGTACAGTAATCATCTCTGGTCAGAAAATGATTTAAAGACACTGTGTTGTGCTCTAGTTGATGTCTTTATTAGATGACCAAATGTTTTCTGGAAAGGTGGAAGCACTAAGGAAAAGACACTTATCTTTTCATTATTCATGCAACTTTATACACATTCCCCAATATGACTCAAGCTGCAGTACAGAAAACATGAATTTAAGTAAGCTAAACTGTAAAAGTACAAAATAGGAGACATAGCGTCTACTTTAAAAGGAAGATGCTCAAATGTTAAAACCAATGATTGAAAAAAAGCATGTGGAGAGTAAGAAAACAAAACTGTGTAATGAGAAAAAAAATTTGTGACCTTGGCAATTAAAGCAATGTATTGTCAGTACTGGAAATCATAGATCAAGTGACCAGAACTGCAACACTGAAAACAAATGCTTAGAATTGAATTAGACTGTTGTATTGTGTTAACTAAGTTGTTCTGTTTCATTAACTTCTATTAAGTTCTTTAGTCCTGCACCCCCTTGTAAGTGGTCCTGCCTTGTAAGAGGTCCCTTGCCTCCTCCCATCCCAATGTCAATCCTTTCCTTCCTCCACCCCTTGACCCTAGAGCCTGCTGAGTCATTCCCGCGACCCCGCCCTGGGATCTGTCTGTCACTCAACAGCCCTTCCCTTCCACCTAGAAAGTTCCATCAGGGGTGTCCAGTGATAGGCCGGATACCAGCATCTCCTCCTACCTCCCTTCCCCATTGGTCCTCCTCCATGTATCTTACCCTGACTTCCACACCCCCGTTTGATCCCACTGGTTCACTGTAGAGCCATCCCCTGGTTACCACCCCATGGTTTCCCCCTCTCTCAGCCCCTAAATTATCAGGCTAGCCCAGAAATACGAGGCCCTGAGAGGGGGGAAACATCAGGAGATGGGCAAAGGTTCAAAAGAGGCTCTCACCCTGATGTAGCTGTCCAGCTCTTTTATTCCATGGTCCAAGAAGGAAGAGCGGGGAAAGAGAGAGAGCGAACAGGAAACATCAGGGGTTTTTCTGGGCTCTGGACAGAGAGGGCTTCTTGGCTCTCTGCCAACCCCGTTGGGGCATGAAGGAGGGGTCCAGGCTTATCTTGATCAGAGTCACAGGGGTCCTGTGGAATGGGGAAAACATGGCCTGAGCGGAACGTAACACCACCCTGCAAGAGACGACTCCTCGCCGTTGTCAGCATGGCCAAAGTGTCCCTGGGACTTGGGGATCTGAACCCAAAGCCACCCTCCCTGTCTCACTCCCTACCTCCCAAGGACCAGGAAGGTGGCCCGTGCTAACCTTGGTGTACAGCAGAGCCGGGCAAGCATTTCTTGGGATAGACACCACAGCATTAGACATAACAACAGCAGCACCAAAAATTTGGTAAGAATGTTTCAAAAACCTTCAATAGGACTAAGTCACCCTCAGCCATCAGAGAGACTAATGAAGATGCGCATAGGCCTTAAAAACAAAAAGGAAAATAGGAAAGACAGAGCCAGAGGCAAGTGTCTAGAAGATATTATGCCACTAAGTGACATCCCTGAAAGGTTTTCTACAAAGATAATCTGACAAGAGTAGCAGACCAAGCAAGCTCTGCATCACTTAATTTGAAACAAATTTTCTTGAAACTCACGGATTAAGCCCCAGTATCCCACTTGGAGGAAAAAAATTGAAGAAAACAGAAGCTCACCTGCCTGTTTTGCACACTGAAAAACAGGAGTTGTTCAGCTTGCTTCAGAATGTTGTTCAGTTGTTCAGAATGAAGTAATGTTAATGTTAGGAAAGTGATCTGAGTAGGAATAAAAGCCAGCTGTAACATGAAAAAAAATTAATTACATTTCTTAAATGTTTTCTCAGTGATAGTGTATAAGATGTGCGTGCAGTGCAGACAAGTTTTCTGTTTCAGGTGAACAGGAGACAGCTGCAGGTGGACGCATCAATAAAATATTTTGAGCAAGATATAAAAAAATACCTGTTTTGATGAAGAGTTTTTAAAAGTCATGACCATGTATGTCTACAATAGAAAGGAAATTTTGGGACTTTGTAAATAAGGTGTCCACTCTCAATAAGCCTTTAATGGAGACCATCCAGCACACCAGCAAAGCCATTCAACAGAATTAGGAAAGCATTTTAAGAGACCTAAAAGAGTTTTAGCAGATAGGGGGAGCAATCGACATCAACACAACAGAAAAGCACAACACAATAAGCCCAGGAAAATGACACAACACAGCAGAAAATGTGGTCTCTGCCCTAGGCACCTCCACTAGCTTTGGCAGGATGAAATGTGATAAACTATAAAGACACACTAAAATGAATGTGACAGGTCTTTAATCCTGATATGATTATTTTGTGCTACTGTAAAAAGATCAAAATTCAGTCGAAAAGGACCAGAAAAGTAATGTCTGCTGGAACAGGGTCTCTGCTGGTATTTTCAATGGGCTGCACACTACCCACATGTGTAGGGTCTGTCTCTGAAACACCGGATTCTCAGTGGATTCCCAAGAACCACTGATTAGAGATGTCTAAAACCAGAGCATCTTCAGAGGTTTTCCTGCTTTTTGCAGGAGTCACAGACCCTTTGGTAGCTTGGGGCCTCTAGAAAGTTCTGTTATTTGTGCTCAACTACCTTTTCCCTCTCCAACCTTGTGGCCCTTTGCTGAATGTAATTCAACTATGCTCTAAGATTATTACCCATAGTTTTAGGTGATCATGAGATTCCCAGTGACATTGCAGAGCAGTGAATGAGTAAAGTGGGGGAGAACCAGTTGAACGGTTTATGGTGAATTTCCTAAGGCTGTATATATCCATTTATTTTAGATATATTCATTCAGTGAACATAGAATAATTTTAAAATGAAAACCAAACAAAACAAGTGGTTGAAATACATCTCAGAATTTCAATGATCTTTTAAATCTTAGTCTGGAAATCTAGGTGCTCCCTTTCACTAGATATTCCTAATGTCTGTTTCATAAAGTAGATGTCTTCTGTCTCACAGATTGCCTTTTGCATTTTGAGTATAGGGTCTCACCAAGCAGCCAAGAAACAATGAAGTACTCAATGTGTTTTACTTGATCCAGTTTATTCTGCAATCAGGATTATGTTAACTCACACAAATCTTAAATGCTAAAGAGGCTGTAGTAGCTATTACTCTATCTCTTCTGAAGTACAGCAGGAAAGTGGAGCCAAATTCAACTGTGATGAGATGGATAGTGTCAGATCAGCTTGTGCACTGGGCTAAATTTGTTTTAGAGGATTAGCTAATTGTGAAACAAAATAACTAAAGGAGTTGACTTACATTTCTAATCCTTAAGAATCTAGGAATTGAAAAGGATGAGAAAATACATATGACCTTAAGCCTATTGACATATCATATTATGAAAAGAGTTTCATTTATATGCAACACAGATTTGCTTTCATGCACTCATCATGCAAAAATACCAGAAGTTATAAGGTGAGAAAAATAGTGTTTAATTTGAACTATAACAGAACATTTTCATGAAAACTACAATGTTTTCATTTTATAATAGAACAGTATTTATGTAGTTTTTTTCTAAGCTCGATGCATCTTTATGGAAAAAATGATGAGAAAGAATGTAGATTTTTTTTTTAAATAAGGATAATCAATCAATAATTCAAAAGTGGAAATCTTCCCTAATAAAAATCTAATATTCTCTGAATTTTTTCATGAAAGCTTAACTTTTTAAAATTATGTTGCATTGAAATAAATTGAAATATAGCAAAGGATAAGATGGCAGTATGTTTTGACTTCTCACTTGTTTCTACTACTTCAGTATATGTCATCCCTGAAATTATATCCTAGTGCTAGCAACTTGCTGAAGGATGAAGACTCATCTCATCCTTGTGAGACAGTCTTGTACATGTTTATGACAGTTTAATATATTTAACTTATAATTAGTTATATGTTAATAGTTAAGAGGCCAAATATGAAGACCTGACCAACAGAACTTGTTGCAGTGCAATATTTTTTTATTTGAAATATGAGTTTTTATCTACCTAGGTCTTTTTCCTGGGATAAGAAGCATCTCTTAAATGTGAAATTCGCCCTGAGTCTCTGCAGAATAGAAAATAACAATTAAGCATATCTCAAAAAGCTGGGGGAGGGGGATGAATGTGGAAATGAAATGGTACAATAAGATTATAGGGCATACAGACACTTAAGAAATAGATTTTATATTAGACTTTCAAGACAGTCAAACAAGCTGTGATGGCCAGGCTGTGGCATATAGTTGTAGAAACAGAATAAATTTGGAAAGAAAAGGAAGACAGAACAACAGAGTAGTAGATTTTAAACAGGAGATAAAGAGATTTTTTAAAAGATGCTAAAGAGGATTTTGAGATTCACATTAATAAGCAAAAATAAGTGAAAAGAATTTCAGATCTAGAAAGGAAGGTGCTACTAACAATGTAGCTGCAGATGGCTTCACATATGACAGCTCCTTTACAAGATCCATTTTCACTGAATTGCCTGACAGCCATCTATCACTGAATAAGACTTATGTGACAGGAATTGAATAGATTTTCAGAATTGTGTTCTTTCAAAAAACCACAGGGTTGATACTGCTCTGTATAAATTGGTCACTCATAGCTGCTGATAACTTACACTCCCCTTAAACCTGTAACAATTACAGACCTCTCTAGTGGACGCTCTGTGTATCCTTTGATGATTCGAACACAGCTTGGTACAATATTTCTGCGGAAAGCAGTGAAAGTTATTTTAATGTCTTAGGTGACAACCAAATAGAAGTGAGCCAATTAATGTGCTTCCCTTTATGTTCAACTTCCACATAGATCTCATAACTAAAAATAATAATTTCTGCTATGAGATGAACAGACCAACTGCTGACCATTCTACATGCATTGACAATACAATTAGACCACTGGATGGTGATATGAATGTGCTATGACACAGTGTGCCTGCTCTTAGAAAGGATTGGACCTGCAATTCAGCTTTGCCCTCAGCCTGCTGTTGACTGGCTGCCTTGAGGCTGAGTTCAGCAAAAAATATAAGATGGTTTGATATTCCTGCCATGAGCATCAAGACATTGCTTCAGTGGTTACAAGTTTTCCCATTCCTCTTTTAAAAGTTCTTTGAAGGCTCTCTTGAGAAACCACAACAACATACATGAGATTGACATCCATTTTGGGACTAAGTAGGTGATCGAGGACAGCTCTTCTCAAAGACTGGAAAAGAAACAAGCATGTGAATGTCCTATATAAAAGATGAGGTGTTTTCCTTGAGAATGATTAAGGGGCAGTTGTGATGGGGCTAAGTGCCAAAACACAAACTGTTCAGCATGCAGTATGAATGGCTTTGGGATGCTCTGCAGATAAAGCTTACAATGAAGTACTTAGGCTGGGTGCCTTCCATTGAAGCATCCCTCAATCTTTCCAGAGCTGGATGTCTCTATTTTTTTTTAATTATGCTTCTTCAATGTCCTGTAAATTAGCTCTTCAGTAGTTACCTCTGCTTTTTCTCATATCTTCCTGCCTTCATTCTTTTTTCAAGGTCCTTCAAATTCTTCTATTCTTAAAATCTGGTTCCTTCTCCCCATATAGTTCCTTCTTCCCGTATGCCTTTAGATGAGACATTCAGCTTCCAGATGTTTCCTTTCAGCTCTCTTGCTCAGCCACAGAGACATTTCAGTACATTTCACACATGTAGACTTTACTTTTTCCTTTTCTCTACAACAGTGATTAAGTAATCATCATCATTCTTCCTAAATAAACAACAAAAAAGTTTCTTTTACTGAACTACAGTTTTTTTCTTCCAGCAGTTAGTGCATGGGATAGTGACTGACTCACTCAGAGAAGTCTGCATGCAGTTTTGATTTGAAATGGGTTGCAAGAACATTTCATGAGACCAAAGAAATGAATCTGAAATTATGAAGAACTCACTGATTATGCAGGTATCAGAAAGATTGAACAAAACTGGTTTTTAAAATCAATATTTATAAATTAGCTACTTCTATTACTTCTCTTACTTCCTAATCCAGATGTTGTATTTCCACTGTGTAGCCCTCTGCATATTCATTCACACCTGTAAGTGGAGTAGCCAAAATAATACTAAACCTTATTTCATATCCATTTTGAAACCATTTAGATAGATAACTGTGGCATTAAAATGTTCGTGTATGAATATTTGCATATTGCATAAAGATGTATTTGCTTACCAAGTGATAGAAATTTGCTGAAGGCAAAACATTAGCATAAAGAAAGTGCTTTCATTCCATGTACTGAAAAGACAACAGAATGTGGCATTTCCTTAAGGTCTTAACAGAGGATGTTCCCTGGGTACTGATGCCACCTATGAGAAGAGCAGAATATCAAGGTGTGTGAAACTTATTGCAAGATTGTTAGCAGAGTTAATAGGAACTTGGAAAACTTTATATCGATGAGTAAAGATCAATAATTAAGATTAAACCAGCACTTTATTGATCATAGACCATTTTCTTCTATTAAACAATAAAATAATTTAATTTAATTAGGTTAGTAAGTGAGAGTGCTGAAGACAAACCAACCTGTTGGAGATTTTGACTTTATTACCACATCTGTCCAAAAGTCACACTATTCTTAACCTGCCAACTGTCTCTGTGAAGTCTTGTGTTGTGAAAATCTGTTTCAAAATCTCTATGACAATCAATATAAAAATACCTTACTTATTTCAATTCTAATAATTTAAACATTTTTATACCATTCTTTAAGGAAGGATATCACCTTCCTCCTAGGAAAGCACTTGGGTTCCTTAAGAGTCTTTATCCAGTATATCTATCACTAAGAATTATCCTCATGATGATGTTCTTAACTGCATATATTCATTATTTAATAAAGTAGCTATTTTTATGATGGAAATGATCTGGACATGACAAATAAATTATTCAGCATTATAAGGATATTGTCATTGGCACCAGGTGTGAGTTAAAATTTTTAAATTAGTCTGCTAGCACTTTTGACAGATCATGCATATGTTCTGTAAACTTTTTGCTTACTTTACTATTTTTACCAATTCATTAGTTTCTGTTACTATGATCCCTTGTAGAATTGAAGAAACATTTAATAGAAACTATAATATTTTGCTGATTCTTTAATTACATTCTAATGTTTTGAAAGAATAAAACATTATTTTTATAATTCAGAAATCAATAACTTAAATTAGAAGTTAGGACATGTTTAAGAGGGGACAGCAGAACAAATATAGTAATTTTATTTAAAATTTTTCCCTAAATAATTTTGCATATAGATATAATCCTTTATATTAAAGATTATCCTTTATGTTTCACTTTATGCATCTACTTAATTTTGCAACTGAAATAAATCACTTTTGTATTTATTTGGTGTTGTAAGATAAACAGTAAACCAGTAAAGGACAAAGAGGAGATCTGGCTTCATTGTCCTACTCCTACCACAGTCAAAGATGAGATTTACAGTGGAATCACTGGATCAGCTGCACTGAACTTTCTGTTGTTCTTGATGGTCTACTGCTCTGTCGATATTGCCATTGTGCACTGCATCTGAGAAAAGCCTGGGGCAGGCTGCCTTATTTGCTAACTCTCCCTCACCCTGAGTGAACTGGCTGCTTGAAAACTTTATAAAAAGTACATTGAGACTTTTCTGTGTCCCAGGTGATTTGCTTTTGTCCCTGAGGCATATATATATATATATATATATGTACCTAATAACTATGTCTTGAAGTTTCTTAGAATTAAGTGGGACAGTAACAGTAAGACAGCATGAGGTGCCCCACAGAAATGCTTTTAGGGTGACAGCCCAGATATGTACAGGGAAGTGTGGGGTACACTCTGAAGGGTTATGAAGGTGCTGGAGATGTGCAAGAGTTTGTGGGATTTTGGAGCATTGGGAGGACCGGGATTTTGTAAATTGCAAAAATTGACTCTACCAGTCAGTAGATGTCTTTTCGGTCTTCTGTGGCAGTGCCTTCTTAGAGGGAAGGAATCCCAGTGGAGATTGTGAGTGAACTAATATTCATGCAGTGTGCATAAGGAAACTGCAGCCTGACCAAAACTAGGAGTAAGTCCTATTGACAGTATTGACACCTGCACAGATAGAACTGTGAATTTCTGAAAGAGGCAAAAAAGGGGGAAAAGAATCGGGAAGTAGTGAAAAAATAGTTGGGGAGATAACAAGGGCTCTGAGGAAAAAGGAAAGGTAACTTTCTAATTATTCTAATTGTCTTTCTTCTTGTCTACTTCATTGCCCATCTTCTGCCTGTACTATTAGGAAACATGTGTCCATGACTATTGAAAAATGGCCAGCTATATGACATAGAGATTCCTGTGTAACACATTTATCATTCTGCGACTGTGACAGCTGTAGGACTGTCTGTTCATTAGTATTTAAATCAGTTCATAAATATTTCACTCTAAAATCCGGCTTAAATAAGCCTTACATCTGGTCAGGGTAATGCTGTAGTTTAGCGTCTGTTGTAAGCCTTAATTCTAGCCTGATATAATGCTATTGTGTAGTTATGCCATTTCATAAGGGCACTTATACAATAAAACAGGGATTTAATGGAGCACTTTATCTTTTAGCAATTTTTAGTTTCAGCTGACCATAGCAAGTGAAGCTAAAGGTTGTATAATATTGCACATCTCCCTCTGGCAGAATGACTCTTTGCATAGAAAAGTCCTCCATTTTAAGAAAAGGATGTGAGGTTTTGGAAAGTCTTAGTGAAGATTTTTCCCTAAGAAATTGGAATGCATTTCTCTCATTTTCTTCCAGTTTCTGTCTTCCATTTAATTTTTAATGTTTTAAGTGATGACTGTGAAGGTGTCAGAATGATGTGAGTAATGCCATTTTCAAAACACAGAGAATCCTCAGGACAAGCAGATACAAAGGATATTTTAGGTCAGTACAAAAAATCAGAAACTGAATATAAAAGAGTTACCATTATATTTCCACATTACTCTGTGTTAACCAGCACTAGAACCTATTCCACTCAAATACCCCAATCTCCATAATTTTCTCATTCTGTATGAACTTTGGGAAAATAATTAATGGGAGGACTCTGAATTTGTCAAATGAAGATTAGAAAAGAGAATAGCAGAAATGTCACCATTTTTCATTAGCAGTCATATAAGTGCAACTAGTCACTTCAAAAGAGCATAGTAGAGGAAAAACACTGGTATAGAAAGGTCAGTAGCCATCTCACTTTACAGAGGACAAACGCCCGTAGAAGGCTGCCAGGTGTTTGCCTTTTAGCTTTGTTCATTATCACACATTACAGTATACCCAGTCCAGTGATTCTCTCTAGGTAACTCAGACATGTTTGTTTTTCTGTAACCTGAGGTACAAGGAACGACACTAATATAAATTCAGTGCAATAAAATCAATAAAACTGTGTTATGTAATACTACTACTGCTACCACTACCACCACTACTACTACTACTACTACTACAACACTACTCTCTATTTAATAGCATGTTCCATGTAAGAATCATAGGTAATTTTAAAACATTTAGTCAGTAAACTCTTGTGTCATTAGTGCAAACAGAAAAGAAAACAAAGCAAAAAAAGGGGCAACTTGCCCACCAAGGTATGTAATTTATCGTCTTTGACTTAGTCTATCCAAAAATTAAATGTCCAGTAAAAGCGCTAAACGTAGGATTCTTCTATAATCAAGACAGGGAAAGAAATATTTTCAGCATTGGTTTATGTCATCTGTCTATTAGGTAGTTATTCTCTGGCAGGTTTTCCTTCAACATCTACAGCTAAAACTATAGACATCATTAAGGTGAAAATAGTTAAGTGATATGAATCTTCAGTAGCTAAATGGCAACCTTTTAGATCTTTATTTCCAATTTTTTTTTCTCCAACTGCTAAAGAAAATTGCTGCTTGCCAGGGCTTTTCAATGTCAGCCTCTACTCTAGTATTACCCTAATTATAGAAATGAAGTGCAGTAAGTCAACACCAGATATTTATAAGTGGCTTTTGAAATGGTTGGGACATACTTCAAATTGCTGGGAGTCATTCATCCTCTGGTAAAATATTTTGAAATTATTCAATACTATTTTCGACTGGATTTTTATGGTCTGATTTTTCAGAATTGCTAGATATACAATCTGGTGAAGTCTTATGTAAACAGGCTGCTTAGTCTGATACTAAAAATGGGAGATGAATTCCAGGGAAATTCTGGCTGAGAATATTAATGCTGAGTTCTTTTTAAAATACTAGAGATCTAGAATAATACAAGGGTTAATGTAGCTGAAAATATGCAGAGCCATGAACTACCAGTGCTTCCTTCTTGTAAAACCACCCTTGTTGAAACAGGAAGCCTCTAGTGATTTTTACTATTTTCAAATAGAATCAACATGCCAAAGTTATCAATATCCTTTCCAATATTATTCAATTTTGCTTAGATTCTAACATAGATTTGGTGCATTAACTTTGCAGCTGAATGGCTGGAACTTGGTGGTTTAATTGCCAGTTGCTCCATGGTTTAGTAGATAAACTCAGCAGCTGTTGTTTTGTGTTGGACGTGGTTTGGAGAATTTGCAGATACTTCAGCTATTCTTTGAAAGCCAAAACACTTTGACCCAGCTGCACTATGAAAGAGAGCTGCCAAAACTTCTCTTCAAGCAAATATATCAAATCATTCAAACTCTACTCACAATATGTTTGAGACTAGACACTGAAACAGCAGAAATACATGATGAATAATAGACTAAGATCAAATGAACTATGAGTAGTATTGGCTTTCTTCATACTTTCTTCATTTGCTCAAGAAGCCATGCCTTCTATTAAGACTTTGGCTATTTTTGATGTCTCTCATGGAGCTATCCTTTTGAGAGTGAATTCTGATATTAAAGCTGTCCAGAGATATATCAGGAAGACACTTTACACATAAAGGAATTTTTTTAAAGTGAAAATAAAATCACTATAGAAGTGCAATAGCTCCAAAAACTGTGAGAAAAAGCATGTTGCTTATCTGTTTAGAAAAATGAACCTGTAGTTCACTTCAATGAAAACTTGGAAGGAATTAAGGATGGCCTACTATGGAGAGTGATAAACATTACATAAGTAGTCTTATGCACAGAAAACATTTGCTACTTCTTCTGAAAACTCCAGATATAAACAAGTTTCATAAGCCTTGTAGTATTTCTAAGTACATTGTATGATAATAATATAATAATAACATAGTATTATAATATTTTGGCTACCACAATACACTTTTGTTCCACAGTCAGTATTGAACAGCTGTAGGTTCTAAGATACTTAACAAAACTGAAGCTTTTTTTTTTTTATAAGATGCAGAACGTTACAAGGGATGTATAGATTTTAAAAGTTAATTTAGTGTGTTACTTGCACCACTAAGGTCAATGAGTGTTCCATAACTAAGTCAGTAAGGACCTGCCATCTGCTTGCTGAGCTGTTCCAGTGAAATATAATTAGAGGATTCTTGCCATTACTTGGGACTCATGACAGATTACTTTATGCCCTGAACTACTGCTTTTACAGAATAAAAACTTAATGCCAGATTTACAAACTCCCGATGGGGTTCTTGTTGAGTTATGGAACCATAACCTGAGATGTACACAGGTACATTGAAAGTTGGGTCATAAGCAGGTTGAGCTCCTGTAAAAATAATTTGCTAAGAGTAAGGGGTTTCAGAATAATAGCTAGCCACACATTTGATGCATTTTGAATACAGCTAAAGAGTTGTGAAAGCAATATATTAGTCTTGTGTAAATTCCAGTGATTCTGAATGAATTTGAGGTTAGCTCTTGAGTGTACAGAAGGATGCAATATGGAAGGAAGTGGCAGCTCCAACTACTGAACTCTTTTTCCCACCTCTACTGCTTGGCACAGATTAACCTTTGAGCTTGTCTTTCATACAGTGAACAGTTCAGTTTTACCTTTATTTCTGAACAAACCAGGCCCAGATGATAAAACTACAGTTTCAGCTAGTGCTATGGCCTTTCTCCAAAGTTTACATAAAATAGAAAACACATTAGAGTGCAGGTTAGTGAAATATACACTTAAAATCAAGGAAATGATAGGAGACCCGAGGTCCTTCAAATCTTTCTTATGTGCTGTTACATAAAGTTCCTGCATAAGTTTCAGTATTGTTCCTGGGAAAAGAGGTATAAAAAGATTAATAAGAACTTGAAGTGCATTCACATTCATAGCATAGAACTATTTAGAAACAGACTGCAGAGGATTTACATGAAGATGATGAATGTCAGAACAAAAAAGTATGCCTAGTTTATTGCTTGAAAAAAATGGCTAAAAAGAATCTCTGCATGAAACTGCACTGACAAATCAAATGTTTTATTGTTTTGGAAAGACATAAATTCCAAAATTTAAGGTTCAGGACCTTAGAGATGGCATCTGTTTCACCTCTGCTGCCAAATGTGTAATAGAAGTCCCCAAGTTCAAGTGGGAGTTGTACAGAAATAATGTTGATGGTTTTTCTTGTTTCTGAGGGACAGATTACAGTAGCAATATTTCTTTTCATAAAAAAAATGAGTGAAAGTGCATCCCAGCAACACAATTCTGAATAGAACAAAAGAATCAAGAGAGAAAATAGAAAACAGTGAAACAAAACACAAACAGTCTAATAAAATGGGGTTTTTTTATGACCAGTTGTATTATTTAACTTCATTCAGACTGTATAAGTTATGCTAATACAGTTAAAAGATAGAATAAAATCTCATTTTCTCTACAGAACAGGAACATAGAAGTAAATATTCTGATCATACAATCTAAGAAAATGATGTCTGTATCTTTCCTTTAATTATTCTGAGGAATATGATTCTAGGAAAATTTCTTTGTTTTACAGAACCACAGAATGAGTTTCCAGGTTCCTATCTGCCAAGAGGTTGTTCTATGGCGAATTCTCACTACCCAGGTTTTTAATATTCCCCTGCAGATGTAGTACATGACAACATTTTTCTACTTCATCTGTTATATGTTTCATTCATCACATAAAAAAGGCATTATGCAGGTTGTGGAACTGAGATCCTGAAGTAATTTATTTTGTCTGTTATGTGAAATGTCACATACATGGAGTGAAAATCTGGCCTCACTGAACTTAGCACAAGTAATTTCTATTGGCCTTCACAGTGGCAAGATTTTTGTCCATAACCATCAATAAAGATGTCAGTATTTACTAACAGTTATAAGGCAGCTTATTTATTTATTTATTTATTTATAATGACAAAAAAACTGAAGAAGCTTTGGTAACTGTGAAAATTGTTGTAAAATAGTGACATTTTATTAGCGACTCTTATACTGATCATGTTAAAATACTACATATATTGATTATTTAATGTTTTATCTTTCTCATTAATGACTGAGACAAAGTTTTGATTGTGTTTTTCTTTGGCATTTAAATTAAATATGTGACAGTGGATAATTATAATGGATGCTGAAAAATTTTATTTCCTGAAAAAATCACATTATATGATACTTTTTTATTTTAACATTTTTCCTGATTATCTTTTTTTTTTTTTTTTCTGATGAACAGCACCATTTTTCTATGGTCATATTTGAAAGACTTACGAATCTGAAAAATAGTAGGTGACATGCATTGGCCTGACAGTTGTTCAAGTACTTCAATTATAAATATACATTAATATGTCATACTGCAATGACTAATTATATTGAGAAATGTTGATTAATTATCCCATAAGATTTCTACACTGTAGTATTCTCACAAGGTGACATCTGCAAATGCAAGCATGACAATTTGATAAGGAAAGTGGCTTGTAAATGGAACCTGCAGCATCAAACAGTTGCCCTGAACAAATCCATTTGAACGTGTTTTGAGTTTTCTGTATCCTCACAAGACTTAGAACCTTCCATTTCATCTTCTTAAATTTTGTTTTCCCATTCTTTTCAGTGAAGCACCTTGTAAAACCTTCCAAACTTAAGAAATGTAACCTCTGTTCCCCCTACCATCCCAGAGAGCCTGACCCCACAACAAAGAAGTAGCTAACATTTCTGTTTCAGGAAAGAGAATAAACTTTTTAAATTATCATGTCACTGTCAATTATGTGCTTATGTTACTAACCTGAAAAATCCAATAAATAATCTTCCAGTGTTAGGGTTTTACAATGTAAAAAGCACCTTGTTGATCTAATCCCTATTACTATGTTCACATTATAGGATTCAGTGCAGACTCTTTAAAAAATCTCAAGTATTTTATCAGATTTGCAAAGACAGAACTAGTGAATGCACTATTTTCCATCAAATAAATTCAAATAAAGTGTGGTGATATAATAGTTTTTAGCTTAATATTCTAGCCTGATGCCTTGTGAAGGCTGACCTAGAACAGAGGCTAGATGGAGCTAAAGAATAGAGAGTATTTATTAGAAGGTCTCAATGGATGCACCCTGGGCAGTAAAAGAGCCCATCCAGTGCTACACCCAAGATGAACCAAAATGGTCATGAAATGGACAACTGGTCATGGGTTCTCCCACCTTCATAAGTTCTGGTCTATTAGCATATTGAAGTTAATTGTGCAATTATAGATTTAGGTTATGAAGTCACATCCTTCTTGTTTTTCTGTCTTCAGTCCATGTTCTTTATGCTTTTGGACCTGAAATTTGTGTGGTTGTCCTTGGTCCCAAGCTAGGAAAGGAATTGTTTTGCTTTACTATCCCTTACTACAAAGCTCAGAACTACACACTAAAGCAGTGCAGAATCTGAAAAATATAAAAGCTAAAACCTAATGCATCAGTCTATGTGTATATTATGCAAAGCCTCTATTGATTAAAAACAAATGTTTTGTGCAAATATATACATAAATAAAACCCCTAATGATTAGTGTGCAATAACAACATAATATTAACACAACATCAGAAAATCAACAAAATATGATAATATTTTAATAAAAATGTATCACAAGGAAAGCAATCAAGCTATTTAAAGAACAAAAATGTGGTTTATTTCATGAACTTGATATTTTTGCTTGAACTTGCTTTCTCATGCTATCAACTCAAGATGTCAGTGTTCATACCTTTTGTAGGGGAAAAATATTCTAAACACCATCAAATCTGCTCAGTTATTTAGCAGATTAAAAAGAATCATCCAAATTTCATAATAGTTAACATCCTTATATAACTGAAATTAAATCAAGTAAGTTTCTGTAGCTTTCCTAAGGTGGTTGGAATAAAACTATATCTTTAATATTAATTCAAGAGGGAAGCAGAAATTCAAGAACAGGGGAAAGTGAATAAAGAAGGGAAGAAAAACACAGATCAGGGTTATAGATGTTCTGTCCTGGACATTGATGAAACAGTCATTACAGACAGAGATGGCATCCTGTGAAGAGATGAATTGCTGTTGCTGCTGCTACTTTGCTGAAGGTGCTTTGAAATGGAAATATTAACAGGCTTGAATGTCCTGACCAAGCAAGGTTGTGTGCAGAAATCAGAGCTGTACTTGGCAAATGATAAGAAAAATTGCAATCAAAGCTGAGTGGCAGAAGTGCAATATGCATTTCCACAAAAGAATTAGAATTAGGCAGTATGGCAAGGATCTAGAAATGGAAATGTTCAAAGGCACAAATGAATTGTCTTTGTTAGAAGGAATTCAAATCTAATCTTCACAAGCACAGGAGTGCACATAAAAGATATCTACCAAAAAAATCAAATCTGCAGGGGCAATATTTGGGCCAACTTGTTTTTATTTGAAGAATATTCTGTTAGCCTGGATGAAACCTTTCTGATAGACACAGAGAAATGAATAGGGAAATAGAAGGGGACAGTGCTGACAAAATTCTCTAAGACTGTTGTTTGAAGCAGTGGTAGCATCTCTGGTGCTTATATTTCTTGAGCAACTTTGTTAAATGTGCAGTGTCAGGCGTTGGAATCAGATTAGCCATAAATTATGTTGAGGTTCTGGAAATGGAAGAAATTCTAGTGGACTGTGGAGCTGTCTTTGGAGCTGTGACATCCCAAAAGCCCATTCCTGAGCTACAGAAGTGGAAACCTGGCTACCACATTAACTTTCTGCCCAGAAAGGCTGTCAAAAATGAAAATCTGGGGCTCAAAGAGCTGTTTCTGAGTGAAATAATGCCCATAGTGTTAAAGTTCTGTTCAAACCTAACAAACTTTTAATCTCCTTCAGTCATTAAGTCGCTGAAAGCACTACAGGCTCTGCTTTGAAAGAAAAAAAATAACATATCGGAAGTATATGTAAGGCAAGTGTGAGGAAAATCATATCACCTGTTATTTTCTGGAAATCCTGTGGAACTGCAAATTGTGAAGCAGACTAAAAGTGAGGTGAAAAGAGGACACCAAATATAATACGAGCCACATCTAAGAACAGAAAAAGACAAAGGAGAGATTTAAGGACAGATGGAAATGTAGTTAATTCTATTATTAGGAAATGGATCTGTAAGAAGGAAAAAAATATTCCTCCTTAGAAGAAATTTCCATTTTCTGATGTTTTATTCTTCATGGCTACAAATTTTGGCTGATAATTTTGTTCAGAATATAGAACAATACTATATGTTCATTCTGTGGTAATTTTGTCAAAATAGATATCTTTTAACAGAAACATTAAAAGAGTATAAAGTATAAATACTGACAAAACAGATGGCACTTTGCTGGTGTAGTATGTTTACGGTAAAATTACATCATTAGAAATTTTGGAATGTGTCCTATTTCAGTTAATATCCCTTTCATTTAAAAATAAGAAATCTACCAGGCCTCATTAGTGCCCTAAAATTATTTGCAATTCATTTGAAATAGTGCTTGGTGTGTAATTTCTTTTAATCCAAGTCTGGCATTGTGTCACTGACCTGTAGAATGCAGCAGACACTACAACAGTTTGCAGAGCAAACTTGAGCCCTCTGGGAAATGCAGAATAAATAATAAGAAAGTGAAAGAAATTAATTCAAAGCCTCATACTCCTTCCTTCCCCCTTTTTACTCTGTTTTCCCCCTTTCCAATGTCTCTGAAAGTTTTGACATCTTTGGCAGTCTGGAAGACATTTCTTCAAAGTCTATGAGGTGCAAAGACAAGGGGACAAAGGCACAGCCTGTTGTGGGCTAGGTGCGCAAAAAATATTGGAAAGTTGTTTACCACCTTCTCACACCTTTCCTTTCCCCTGAAAAACAAGCCAGGGTATGTGATGGTGGCACAGCAGGGTGGCTGTCTATGCCTTGTCTTTGAGGTGCTGTGAAGAGCCCAGGCGAGGGCAGGGCGGATGAACGGGCAGATGGAAGCGATCTGGGGGACTGGGGGCTCCTCTGAGCCAGCCCAAACAGAGAGTGAGCATGGGCAGGGAAGTAGCCCTTGCTGAAATCCAGAGTTCAGAGGGTTGGTGGGTGTGTGTGGCTAGGTGCCTTAAGGATCTGGGAAAGGATTTGATTGACTAGAGTTGTGCGTCTCTATGTGTGTGTGGAGGTTCCTTCTCTCTTCTTTTGGATGGGGAGGGCAGAAGGTGAAGTCAATAAATTGTTATATTCAAGGTCATGAGTAAGGCATGTAGAGATTTAAGGTATCTAAGGACTTCAGGAAGGTCAGAGAAGAGAAGAAATGAACTGAAACGGAAGTTCTCAAAAGCACAAGGAGTCCTGGTGCTACAGTACATTAGCAAAAAAAAACCAAAACAAAACAAATGCAAATGATGTTTCTGATACGTCAGTCAAGATATAGCTGTTTGGCAGAGAAAAATGTCAACATAAATAAAGTTTCATAGATTTGCCTGAAGTGTATCTATGCAAAATAGAGATAAATGTTAACATTTTGAAGGGTTGTGACAGGTTTTAATATAAAAATTATTTTGTCATTTTTTTAAAGCTTTAAATTTTTAAAATGTTTCACTTAAAGATAACTCTTTCAAGTATTGACAAAACAGGTATGGAAAATTGAAGAAAGGACAATGTGGCGTGAAACAGAAGCAGATAACAGATCTCAGATACTTGCAATGGTCTTTGCTCTCACAATTTAATCTTACAGCTATTTCTGCATCTTCCTCAAATTTCTACTCACCATGTTGGTCTGAAAATCATAAGTTCTTTACCAGTCCAAAAATATGACCAAGTGCAGCACATACATTCAGTTCATTGTAGGTTTCTGATTTGTACTGCCACTCCTCACAATATAGAACAAGTTGGTAATTGTGTGATATGCTTCCTAAAAAATGCAAAGAATGTTCTTACTAGAGCAATGGAATCTGAAAGATTGTTTATTTTACAGTACAATATGTGAAAATATTGCTTTATATTTTACTTTGATAACAAGAGTACTTCATTGCTGTACGGCCTCATTTACTACATGCCTCTTGAAAACCTTGATAATGAGGGAAAGAAAGGAGATGGCTCTGTTCACCCTGGTTTGATAGAGATTTATTTAGCTCATGTAAAGATGTTTTCTGGAGATTTTGTCTTGACTTCTTCAGGTGTGGAGTTTTTAGCTCTCTTCCAGCAACATAATCAACAAAAGTAACATGTGTCCCATAAGAGCAACTAAATCTCTCATTTAATTTTTGAAGCATGGAACACTGTGGAATCTAGCATACTAAATAACATTTTCAGTTATCATTATCACTAAGTAGCTTGTAACTTCAGAAAACCAAACAAAGTAAAACAAATCCACAAAGCATAAGGCCTCAATAAACCTTATGTTAACAAAAAATTTCCTGTCCCCAAATTACTTTCCATTTGGTCTTTGAATTGAGCCAAATGTCTAAGCATGACCCAGAAGGATAGACAACAGGGTGTTGTGATTCATTCAGACAGTGATATTTTAAGTTTCTGTGAGTGTATAATCAGGTGTGTCTGTGGCCATCAACACTAACATAATCCTCAAAATGGTCCCATGAAACTATTCTAATATTCATGATTGATTTCTCCGTAGTTTTTAATGTAAGAACTTATCTCCTTTTCCACAGTCAGGAAGACAAAATAATTCTGATTAAATACCGTTTTGGTTTATACCACTCAAGACTACGGGCATGTGAACCTATTCTACTTCAGGTCAGAATGTGAGGCATACATTTTTCTATATGAGTAACCTGGAGAAAAGTCAAACCTTATCATACCTGTCTACAGAGACAAATGCAATTGGACTACTTGTATTCCATGCTGTTAAAATGGAGACCTTAAAAACTTGCAAATAAACTATACTTAACACAGATCTTCTAAGGTTCTTTACTAAAAAAGTTTTGTTTCCTCAGTTTTCCTACTCAAACATGAAAGAGTGTGGTTATTAATTGAAAATTCTCATTTTTTGTAGATATTTTTCCTTGTAATAGCAAAGAGGAATTCTTTTACATACTAACTAATTGTGCAAAGGAAATAAGGGAAGAAAATCTACTTGTGTACCTTTCATGATTTGCACATATTTCATACTATATGTTATGGTTGCCTCTTTTTTTTTAATGTACATAGAAATACTCTATTTATTTAGAGTTAGAAAAGAAGAAAAGGGGAAAACTGTGGTAAGTTACATTTATCCTGAATGATTTAATTTAGTCAGTGAGGCACTCATTGGGGATGAAAGCTCTCAATTGTAGTAAAAATGGTGTATTATATGAATGTAAGATTTATCCCAGCATACACTTTAATCCAGTACATGAATAAAACAACCATGAATAAGACAACCTATCGTGAATGAATGGATGATACAATAATGGAAAAAGGTAAAAAATTAAAAAAAAAAAGAGAAAAATCCTTTTTAAAGAGCAGCATATTTTTTATATTATATATTAAAAAAAAATGACAGATTAGAGCAATTCCAGAGATGAATCTGTTCTGGCATTACAGGAACAGTGGAAACACCAAAGCTCTCCTGTGTGGAATTTCTTTTGTAATCTCATCATTTTTTTTCTATGGCAAGAAGATTTGAAAGTAACTTTAAAATATATCTTGTTTTCATAGAGGGTCAGTATTACTTTTATAGATTATTAAATGAGAGGGACACATTCTGGAAGTAGCAAACCTGGTGTGAATTTCCAATTGGTTCTTTTTTTTTTTTTTTTACACTGAGATGTAAAATAGGAAAGTTAATGTGCAAATTTCTTCTGTACTTGAACCACTCTCTTTTGTAAATGTCACTTCCAAATTCTGTGTGAAAATTTCATTCTTGAGATGCTGTAGACAAGGGCAAAAAAAAAGGACAAGAAGAAAAAGAAGAATATAAAGTTTGAAAAATTATATAAGAGTATAATTATATTAGTAAAACTCTAAACAAATCTAACATATTGAAATGGATTATATGAATAATAAAAAAATTGCACATGGTTCTCTCCCATCATCTTTCCATTGTATTTGTAAGAACAGTCAGAGAGAACATTACATGGCACACAACTGGATTCCAGCACAGACATTAATGATGCATGTGACTTTTCATTGGGGGAATTTAAACAGTTTTATTGACGTGAGCATTAGTGCCACTTTTTGACATTTAGAGAGGTGTAGGAACAAAAGAACAGAGTTCAGGGAAGGGACATTTAAAGTTATTGTTAGATGTGAAATGACTTAAAAAGAGGACAGCTCAGACTTGTTTTATTGGGACAAATATGGAGAATGATACCAGGTTTTTGTCTCTCTCATTATTATTTCAGGCTAAGGTTTTCTCACCAACATCTTCCTTGTTCCCATTCCTTACTTCTTTATTTATGACATATTCTTGACTGAAGGTCACAAATTAAAAGTCATTTTGAATATATTTTTTTGCATCCCAAGTGCATTAATCCCAAGTGTATCACTGTGCAATATTGTTTTGACAATCCTGATTGTCATCAGATAATCATACTACTCTCTCCATTAGCCAAAACTTAAATATTTTTCCTTACATGATTTTATAATACCTGTAATTACTGTGAATTAGAAAAGTAAATAAACTATTTCAATAAAATGCAATTATTAATCAGGCTACAAATAATTTGGTCTGTTCTGTTCTCTGACATCTGCTAATATGGGAAGTTACTCAAAGCCTAAATTGTCTGTATTTATGCATTCCTGTGAAAACTCTTGAAACAGATCTCAGTGACCAGTATCAGCATGTGAACAAATTAATCAGTATGTCCATTAAAAACTTTCCAGGCACACCTTCCCAAAATTTATAATTTTTTCACACATGCTCAATGGACAGATCTGTGCTTACATATAGTTTTGAGGTCAGTGAGTAGACCAATCTCAATGACTTCATCTTATACCTGGAGAAGATTGCAGTGTATAACAAGGAGAGTCTTTTTATAATATACAAAAAATAATATCATCACAGACTGAATTCCTCTTCAAATTTTCATATTTACCCCAAATTATTGGAAAGGCACAAAAATAATATTTATAGCATCTATATGTAGTTCAATCAGTTCTTGTTGCATAGAGCATGTGCTTGGGAGGATCAAGATCAGAGAATATTCATTCAGTCAGTGATGCAAAGACAAGTGTCAGTAGAAAGGATAAGGCAGAGATATACCCTTAGGCAGAGTGAAAGAAATGCAAGTCCTGTGAAGGTCCAGCAAAGGTAAATAATCCTTTGCTAAGGGAGAATCTTTAGCAAGGCATCAGGACTTCTTAGCTCCCTTAGCCCCTCCTGAACCCTGCAGTGAGCTGTAAAGCAGGCAAAAGACAGCTGAAATGACAGTTGCTCTTTCAGAGTTGAGGAATTTAATGAATATTGGGTGCCAGCCAGGTGTCTCACTCAAATTTACTATGCATGATAGAATTGAAAAGAGAAGAAAACTGAACTACTCACTACATTTCGCTGGCTCTGGTTTAATTGTGTTCTACTTCTACATATTTGGATTTTTTTAAGTATTTTTTGATGAAGAACTTTGGTTAGGTTGGCTTATACATAGTTCTGCTGCTTAAAAACTCTCACTGATTGCTTGTTTATAGCCTAATCTGACCCCATTCTCAGTAATCACTTTTTATCTTTGCAAATTTGACAAAATTCCCTAGTGGTTGAACCTGACTTTGAAGTTTGTGCAGCTGCAACAAAGCAGGAAGCAACCCAAATTCAGAAATATTGTTTTGTAAAAATGATGAAATTTCTATTATTAGATCCTTCCTTCCTACAGGAATGCATTTCATCTTATGAAAGTCAGATAACACAAGGAAATAGAAAATGGTAGTGGTGTAATCAATTTGTAATATGGTAATTCCAAGTCTAGAAAATATATCTGAATTTTATACTTTTTTTTTTCTTTTACATCAACTGTATTGCTGGGCTTAGTCCACATGGAATGCTAACATTGTCCACCAAGAAAAATAGGAATTAGCACTTCAGTTGATATATCAAAGTTCATCTTTCTAGTATGTTTCAAAAGTTGAAAAATTCAAGGTAGTAGACAGAAAAAAGAGCAAATTGGAAGAGAAAAATAAAGCTTGGAAACATGACATTACTGCTGGCATTTTGTCAACAGCTCATGGCAGCAGTGAAAATGAAATACTGCAGCTATATATGAAATAGTGATATTTCTATGGCTAATTTAGGTTCTAGTCCATCCACACTTTAGACAACAGAAAACCTGGATGCCAGTTTCCTGGATACCTTAACCAATTTTGTGCCTTTTTATATCACTTTTCTTTTATACTCCTTTCTGATGGTCTGAACTGTACGAATGCAGTATTTCTTACACTGAGGTTACTGCTCAAAATCCTTCATCTAAATTAAAGTTTACAGTACTCAGACCCACAAGGAGTTGTTAGTGTGCATATCAGATCATGTTAATGTTCAAGAAGAGCATTCGACAAAGGGTCAAAAGTCAGGGATAAGAAATTTTGTTGATAACATCAAATTAGTCAGGATAATTAAAACTGGATAATCCTAAGTGACAAATGGCAGATATAGACTAATGGACTTGTATCAGAACAAGATATTGTCAGTCAAAGCTTTGATAACTTGAGTCCTTTTGGATACCTGAAAACACACAATCACAATCACACACACACAAAATCAAAGACGAAATTATCAAATAATCTATTTTGTTGTTGAGTTTTTATTGTGTTTATTTGCCCGTTGAGGTTTTGTAGGGGGGAAATCTTGTATTTAACACTAGTCTTAGGCAAAAATTTAATGGATTGTGAAAGAAAACTCTGTGGTATGATAAGTTAGGATATATGTTAAAACAAAATAACATATTATTATTTTATAATAATACTAAGATTTTGTATATATAAATGTAGTTTTAAAATATCATTTAAATAAAATTCATTTTATCTACTGATTTAGCCATACATATGCATACAAGCCCAAAAGACTTGCAGTTTAAGACAATGAGGAAAAACATCTGCAGACCCACAAATTATGTTCACAATTAATTTTGCTGCCCTCAATATTTTGCTGCTCTAGTTGGCAACCTATTCTGCTTTTATGGCAGAGTCAGCCCTGTTTGCATGCTTATGACCTATTATTAGTCCATTTCCTTAAGGAAAATAGTTACTTGTTTGAAATTAATCTTTAAACCAGCTGACCAAAAGCTGCAATATTTGCATTCTTGCAAATCTGATACACAAAGGCACATTAATTCTACTTTTCTACCAGCTGGCCAGATTTTTTGCACTTTTTTGGTTTTTTTTTTATAAGTGCACATTCCAATGTTATTCTTTGCTTACCTTTTCTATTTATTGTACAGGTTTATAAATATGTTCTTACGGAGGATAGGGAAAGTGCATTTCAAGAGAATGGGCTTTTTTTTTTCTTTTGTTCTTCAGCAACTTGTTTAATAAATCACTTTCTTCATACCTAGACAATAAAAAAGTTTTAATATTTCAGAAGTCTTCTCCTCTGACTCCTCTGATTTGGACACTCATTACTGTGTGCTGAAACTCTTGTGTTTCATTAGTGATAACTCAACTGACAATAACAAGTTTTTCATTCTTATCCACAAGCTTGAAGCTTTCACTGATAAGATACTTCAAATACATCCCTTAATCTGGCTTGTCTCTCCTGTAAATATTAAACCAAATAACTGAAAATGCTCATGTAAATCATAGTTTATAAGTATATCTACTACAAATATAATGTCAGTGGAAAACATATGCGTATTTCAATAATTTTTTGCATTCTCACTCTTTATTGTACATCATGCTTCAGATGTGCAAATGATTGTGACTGGGTCAGTACATGAATCTACCTACAACCCCAAGGATGTGGAAAAAATCAATGAATGAAGCTGTTGCTATATACATTTTTTTAAAAATTTATTAGTAGATTTCAGACTGAGATTTCTAATTTGTGGTAAAGACTATCAGAATAATGATTTTTTGCAAATAATAGAAAAGCTTTATATCAGTTTTGTGCCTTCTACAACAACAACACACTTTGAGGATTAAATTTAAAAATATTTAAATATAGAGAATGACAGCATCTGTAAGACACTAGAGAAAACTTACGGGTGGCAGATTCCCCTGGAGTATCGGGCATAAAAGCAAAATATTAAAAAGTTAACCATAAATTATATATATATAGTCTTTGTCAAAAAAAAAAAAAAAAGTCAATCTCAGAGAGATTTCTGCATTTCAGAACAAAGAGAATATTTCCAAACAGCCTCTGAGGTCCCAGGTACAGGAACTGAATAGAAATTTTCCAGGCTGACCAGGAAGTTTCACAGTATTCAGCCAAGGCCTTGGCACGAACATTCAGAAATCCTGAGGTTAGGCCAACCTTAGACCCAACTCATAAGTGAATTTAATGTTAGCCAGTTTCAGCTTGTGTAAATTAGAATAGACACATTAACTAGCACCAGCTGTGGATTCAGACTAGCTGTTGCCAGGCTTCTTCTGTAGAGTTTGCTTTTCAATACTCCTGGTTTGTCAAATTTGCCTTTAACATTGAGCAAGCATTACTATAATGTGTTCAAAACTAGTTCTTCCATGGATTTATCTATCAGCCCATTCTTTATCCCCTCTGACTCTGTTAAACATACAGATCTGGGAGGTGACTGTTTATGGAAGGTTTTGTAATCAGATTCCATGTTAAATTCTTTCCTGCTACTGTTTAGCCAAAGCCTTGAGCCTGCTTTGTGGCAGAGGCTTTTTTTTATTATTATTTTATTTTTTTTACATAGAGGCTACGTTTTACTGAGAGATTAACATAAGAGGGCTAGTATTCAATTTTTCTTATGGAATTGTGTTGTATATACAGATCTTTATGGGTTCATTAGATGTGGTCTGCACATGCCTTAACATCTCTGAAGAGATTCAATTATTTCTTGTCACTCTGGTATTTCCACTGACTCTCACTCTCAGTGTTACTCAAAATTCATTAATACCTTTAGAAAATGTTCTTCTGCTGTGTGAGTTCCATTGTCTAAACATACATTAAAACAAGCAAAAAACTACTCACTGAAATTAATCTCTTCTGTGCAACTGAATATAATTAATAAAAAATATAGTTATTTTCTATGTATGCATTAGTATTTGCCCATCAGAAAGTAGCAGGAGTATTAGGAAAACAAAGAGTGAGTGACAGCTTCCAACATTTTCTTTGATACAAAGATAATTGTTACAAATGGAACTCTAGCATTTATTTTAGTTTCTTAGGAGCACTGCTGGTATCCTGATTTATCCTCAAGACTAAAAGAAAAGCCCATCTCTACTGCTGCCACATTTTTCTCTTTGAAACCTTGGCACATTAACACTAGGTTCTACCCCTTCCCCAATTTCTGTGGCTGCCTCAACATCTAGATTTACTGTCACATTAGTAGAAAAATGGGTAGTTTCTCTTATGAGAAAACTGAGCAATAAACCTTATTTTTAAATCAGTGTGTGATGCTCTTATTCCCCAAATAATGTTGCAGTGGTGTCATTTTGTCCATATTTTAATTGTGACAACATTTTCTCATCAATATTTATCTCATAATTATTAAATGATAGATTATTATTATTATTATCAAAGATAGATGCAGGGCCCAGATGTAAAATACTTATTTATATTGAAAATTCCCTCCTACTATGGAAAGCAATAATAAGGATTTTGGAAAGCACAGCATTATGATTGTTTAGCTTAACACATGTATGGTGAATTGGAGAAATCTTGTGTGAGTCTATTTCAGTAAAAAATCTCACACAGTAATTATGTGTAGTAAGTCTAAAAGAAAGCATTTAGGTTTTCTCTTTTTTTCCTGTATATGTTGCATTTACTTCTTTACAAAACCTGCAAAAGAATGTGCATGATTTTTTATAGAATTTGATAGTTAACACTAAAAACAACTTGAAAATAATTTAACAAAATCTTAGTGCTCTACCTAGTCACTGAAAATAAAAAGGCTGTCTTTAACCTTGAGAACTAAATTGTATTTTGTGAGTATGTGGCTGAAGAAAGTACTCTTATTATCCTCTCTCTTCTAAAACTTTTTTGCCTAAATTTAATATAGAAATGCATTTGGTGTTCACCTAATTTTATCCACCTCTACCAATACTATGTACTATATTTAAATGCTTTTTCAAATGTCTTCTTTTGTAAAGACATCATATATGTCAATAAAGCACTTGTACTCTTAAGTTTTTAAAGAAACCTTAATTCCCTTGTCACAACTTATCAGATTCATTGAAGTGCCTTTAATTACCCATTGCAGCATGCTCCAAAATCTTATTTTACAAAAGAAATTTAACTTTTTTTATAAAAAAATACCACTTGTTCTCTCAAGTTCCTTACTTTGTGTTTTAGTAATAGAGTATTTAATTTTGATTCTTTGTTTTCTTATCCAGTGTATTGGTTTACACCTTGCAATACAAACCAATAGTGGGAAACATCAGTAGACACTGGGAAAAGAAAGCAAAGGAAGAGTGAATGTTTTCATCTGCTAAGGATTTTCCCTTTCTTATCTTTTTTTTTTTTTCTTATTTAACTTATTCCTTCTTTTGATATATCACATATACTTTTAAAAAGAAAATATATTTTGGGTAATCAAGAGACATGAAAATCAAGGATTCTGAGAGTCCAGATATAATGCAAGCCTTGAAGTCATATTTGGATATTCTTTTTTGTCGCTGTTGAGGCAGGACGGGAATGGAAATTACTCCAGATCAGAAGGCAAAGAATGAACAACTTTATTACCAAGTAGCATTCCTTTTTTATAACCAGGATCACTAAGGTGAAGTCTGAGTGGTTTCAAAGTGAAAGCCTTTCACACCATTGGTGCACTATGAATAGCACACTGCGGTAGAACATATCTATAAGCAACATGAACAGAAAGAGAGATAATAAATGGTTTACATTCCTCTCAGACTTTTTCCCAGGCTTAGCCTAGCAAAAATCTCTCCTTTTCTCTCTGACTGAACTGAGAATATCCATACTTTTTGTTTTTAAATGAATAGTAAATTTGTTACAAATTATAATTTTGATCTTCCAAACAGTGTAATGAATAGTTTCAGCTGTGAAGGCAACAAAATCAACAAATAAAGTCCTCAAGGCTAGCCTCATCAAACTGTCAAGGTATGAAATGGCATTTATTATCCCAGTGATTATGAATGTGGAAAAGTTGGATTCTTTCTTTACTTCAGATACATGAATCAATTTAATGCTGAGTGTAGTAACTACACTGAGTGAATATACTTTAACATCCTTTCTCTATACCTGTAAGGATTATTCTGTGATAAATCCTTCAGAAGCCAAATTATACAGTGGCAGTGTGTATGTGGCAGATTTCTAACCTGACTTGTTTTCTTCCCAGAAGAAAACATAAGGCCTCATAATTTCATTAAAGGAATATATAGCAGATACCTGCTTTAGATCTTTCCTCCCTCCAAATTCATGTACTTCTGGATGCAGGCTTCATCTCTGATTAAGGAGAAGTCTGGTGGAATTGTTTTTTAAAATATTAGACCTTTACTTGGTTAGTTATCAGGAATAGTTTCTTTATGACTAAAATGAAAATAGCTGATTTAAGAAAAGGTAATAGACTATCATGATCAATGGTTACATTAAACACAAATTGAGAAAAAATATTCATGTTTGCAAGCTAAAACAAATCTTTAAACCAAGAATATATGGGGAAGCCAAGGTTTATAACAGAATATCCAAAACATCTGAGGTGATAAAAAGGAAAGCATGAAGCAGCCAAAGCCATCAGGTTATGTAAGATAGCCAAAAGGAAAAGGAGAAGAGATTGGAAGAGTTTTGTTTGCAAGGGTGTTGGTGCTGAGGGGCCTGAGACATGCAAAAATGCAAACTGTTTGACTTTCAGAAGCCAGAGTAATGACAAATTCAGGGAAACTTGGGGGAGTAAATCCAAACAGAGAAATACAAACTTAAAATACAGTACTGGAGGAGTATTTGAGTAGCATCTGAGAATGCAATTTAAAGCAGTTGTCTGAGCAGACCGAAATGCAAACACTAGTAACAACATAAAGAACATTTAACTTGACATTTTATTCAGTCTTTAAATGATAATTGCTAATAGAATGTATGTGAACACCCATTTCCCTGGAATTAGAAAAAACATGCGACTATTCATCAATATTTCAAAATTAGTTTGAATTTTTGGATGCCAATACAGAGTTTTAACAAGAATGTTGAAAATGGATGAGCAGAATTATAAATTACAACTTTCCTTCCTCCCCCACAGTACCTACGGACCAGGAAGAAATAGGCTGCTATCACTCTAATATCTACCACCCTTTTGCAGAAAACCATTTTCATCATTAAAACCTTCAAAAGACTATTCAGAATGTCTTTAACATCACAGCAACACAAAGTATTAACATGGATAAAATTTTATTCTCATGTGATTCTGAAAAGAACAAAATTTTAAAAAATCAAAATAAATTTTTATTGCAGAAAACAATTTTGGTTTTGATCTCTTTCTCACTACTTCCTTGTCACTTTAATTTTATGTTTTATATATTCTCTGTTTTTCCTTGTTCTACTCTTCTTGTGCTTTTCCTCATGATTACTTAAGTGAATATGAGTCTGATAACTTCTGTGCTTCAGTTAACCCTTTGAACATAAGAAACTCGTATGGATTTGAAATCAAATCAGATAAATTTGTAAAACTGCACTTACTACTATCCCAGATAAAATATGTCTTTTAAAAATATCTGTATATCAGCTGCTACAAGCAATAGTTCTGCACCTTCAGGCAGAATTTCACAGAGTTTATTCTGAACTTGACCTAATATGAGCTTGCATGAAAAGTCAGATACATGTTACTCAGGATAATCTCAAAATATGAGCAGGAGAAAAATTCAACAGTAAATATAAATTGACATACTTTTCATGATTTCACTGAAGCTTAAATTTATATGAGGAATCTGACCTAGAACTGTAACATGGTTAATTACCTATCACTGTTGAGTCTTCAACTACCTCTCCTTTCTCATGAGAGCAGTTCCACTGAAACAATTAGTAGCCTTATGAAGAGGAAATCTATTTGTTGCTTCTATCATTAACTCATGGGAAGATTTGTGATATATAATGGGTTTATTTATTGTGTAAAATATAAATATATGCATTTTGTGAATTTGTATCATTGAATCATCTGGTTGAGTTTGTTTGAATTAGAATCATTCAGATGCCAGTTTGCTAAATCTTTTAAACAGCTTGCTCATACTTATTGGGAATTACAGAGCCACTTTAATATAAATGAGTATACACTGAAGAAGTGTCATAACAATTAAAATTTTACATTGGAATTGAAATCCATAAGAAAGCCTTGATATCATATAACTGGAACATGTGAAATACACCCACACATTCATGCACATAGACACACAGAAATCCAAACAAAATAAATTAATTGCATATAAAAATTTTGAAGGATAATCCCCTTGTTTTCTTCACAGCTATATTGGCTTTAATGTAAAATGACCTAGAAATCCCTGAATGAAGTTTCTTGTATAACACAAGACTGCCATGGTTTGAATCCTACCTGAAGACACAGCCCGAACATATGAGGTAAAGGCTACATCTGCCCACATTTAACTCAGTGGGCTCATAAAGACCTAAACCCAAACAAAAAAAATAGATTAATTTTGTTACTGCTGGTAATGTTCAGCTTTTTATAACAAAAGCATAAATGAGGGAATATCACTCTTTCTTAGACTAGGAAAGGTGGAGAACACAAGAGTGAGTCTCCAACACTATGTAAAAGGTTGGGCCCAGGATGGAGCCACTGGGGCCAGGCCACCACATGGGACCTGCCCTGGAGCAGTGTGTACTGGGTGGGCAAGGGTCCCTCTCTGAGCTGGTGTGGAGTGGCAGAGACCTTGTTCCTCGAGAAACTGGGGCTGGAATTTCAACCTGAACCCAAAATTTCAGACTGGAAACTGCAGAATAGTCATGGCAATCCCTCACAGAGCACAGCCCTCTTCATGAATGGATTGGAGATAACCTGCCCCCAGGTGGTGTGGTTCTGTTCTTGTGTGTCCCTCAGTTCCTCTGAAGCAAGAACAAATGTGAAATGTTGATGCTGTCACCATTTTGATAGCTATATGTGCACTTTTACCACATGAGTTTTCAAACAAACTTTTCATTTGATGATATGGAAAAATACATGGCAAGCAATTGTGGTAAAGATCTTGTCAGCAAAAGCCACAGTAGTCATTGTCTCTTGCTGTCAGTAGGTTTTGGGACCCCTGCTTTTCAGGATGCCTGCTAGATATAAATTAGGTTCTGCTGACTCCAGCTTCCTGATTCTTATTTTTCTGATGTCTTCATATTGTTGAATGATTTATTTCCAGTTGGGGTAACAAATTCTTTCTTCCAGGGTTGTTGTCATAAATTTCTTGCTATACATTCACTTGTTAGGCTGGTGACATGTAGCAATATTTATTCTACCTTCTGGTACCTCTATTTTTGCCCAACTTCTTCACACTCCCTTTCACATCTGAAAGTTTATTGAACTTTTGCTCACTGTACATCATATTTCAGATGACATATCTGAATGGGTGGATGACAATTCTGTAAGGTTGAGCATGGAGGCTGACACTGTAAGTGTATGGGGGCTGGTGGAAAAACTTAATTTTCTTGTGAATGCATTGCATATGAAGACCTGTCATATAAGAATTTTTTTTCAGTTCTTTGCATGAAGATTATCTGACATCAGTCTCAATTCTGTATCTTTGAATCAAACAAGAATTATTTTCCAAAACTTCCAAAACAATGAAACTGAATCATTTAAGATAGTTTAAAATGGAGGTATTTAGAGTCACCTACAGATAAGAACATACTATAAAGATGTTTGATGTTCAGCATAACTATGCAGAGAGAGAAAAAAAAGTGAAGGCTCTGTTTATGTCTCTCAAGTGATAAGCCAAATACAGAGATTTAAGAAATAACTATTAACTTTATGCACTGGGGTCTTGTTTTGTGTTTTTCTTCTCACCAAATCACCAAATCAGTTCATGACTAGTGATGCAGCATCACTCTTAAGAATGGAAAAAAAAAAGAAAAAATGTCCTCTTTAAATTTAAGCAAGAATGAGGAGAGATAAGCACACATAGGTTAGAAAAAGGGTAATTTCTGGAACCATGTTCAAGAAACAGAGCAGTAATTGAGGTTTCTTGCTATCTGATGGCAGCTTCACAGATATATTCCGATATACATGGCATGAAGTCTTTGTGATGAGGAGAGAAACATGACCTGTAAGATCTTCCAGGGAGAAAGAAAGAAAACCATGCTCATTTCAAAATTAGCTTCTTTCAGATGACACACGAGTAGATATATACAATATAGAAAATAAAACAAAAATAAAGACAAAAGAAAAAGTCATCTTCACAAGTGTAGCTTTCAATAAAACTTACCAAAAATGAAAATACTATTTTAGGATCAGAATTCTTTTCACAGACATAATTAGGTGGCAAGTGCCCTGGAGACTTCATACCTTGCCAAGACCTATATTTTAAGGCCTATGTTATGCAAGCATATGGAGGAAAACTGAAATAGAATTACTTCTTCTTGTCCTATTTTTCCTGTCTATACAGTGGAATACATGGATACAGGGGGAAGATATCAAAAAGAGTTTGATAGTTGGCCTTATGAATTATTAATGTTTTTATGGAGTGATGTTCAGGTAACATTAAGAGGTAACAATGGGACCTTCAGCCAAATTTTACTTGTGACACTAACATAATACAAGAAATAAATACTACTGTTAATATTCCACTGAGTGGCACAATAATTTTAGAATTATATACATAAATTCCTATTCAAGTGTGAAGAATTGAAAAGTATGTTCGACGCATGATCCAAGCATTGAATTTAAAGAATATAAGAAAGACGTTAAATTACTAAAATTTTAAATGCTACTATGTAATAAAATAATTTAAATTCAAATTAATTTATTTTGATCACATTTATATCTGGAGCAGAATACATCTTGCAACTTAGAAATGAAACCAAGTGTAATTAGAATAGGCTGAAAGAGAGATTACATTCCATGTTTAGATATAAGAAATTAAAGGATTTAATTGTAAAAGTTAACACAGTTTTGACAAAAAAACCCCAAGGAGGTGTATTTCCTGTAGCACAGGTGTGTTTCCTGTAGTCTGTGTTGACAAGAGACCCACACGAGAGCAGCGGATAGTAGAGCTGGGTGGTGGCAAAACATGGGAATGCACAGGGACAGTGTGGAAGAAAGGGAAGCACAAAAGACACAGGACAAATGTGGAAGTCCCAATTTTTCATGATTGGGTTCCCTCATCAAGTTTGCCTACACGTATGTGGTACTAGATACGAAGTATGTGGTAGAAATAAGGAGAGAAGCAGAGATGTGAAGGCTTTGTTATTGAAAGGAGTGCAGCAGTGAAAGTCTGGAGAGATGGTACTTCTCTTAACCTTTTTATACCCTTGAAAATAATAAAAAGAAACTTTGTTGATAAGACCCTGAAGTGAAATGACATGGGATTAACTACAGAACTTCTTGGATCAAAAATGATTTTCTTTGTTGTAAAGAATGCTCAACAAAAGCAATGTAAGATGCTTCTATTCAAAATTTCAAAAAGAGGTGGTTTTCTTATGTACCTTAAATGTGTTTATCCTAGAGAACTCTGTCCTTGATTGTGGGAGTTCATCTTCCACTATAGTGCAAGGTAATAGAAAATTATCATGAGCTTACTCTTATTTTAAATGTGTTTCTTCTATCAACTGCAAGTCAGTGAAAGGCAATGTAATCAGGGTGGTTAAAGCTTGTAAATAGAATCAAAGGTTATACTGTTCCAGGTGTTTTGAGTTCCACTCATGCTTGACAGAGAAACACAGCCCCCATCATTTGAAACTGGGAGTTTTGAAGTTGATTCTTTATTATTCCTTGCAAAGCTGCAACTGAGTGAAAATCAGAATATGTTTTGTGATTTTACCATTATGCCAATTATTTTTTCTTCCTTTTTTTCCCCTTTTTGTTTTCTTTTTTCCATTATTTTGTTGTTATGAAGAAATTGGATATAAGAGGCTGTCAGATTTATTAGTGTTTCATGATTCATATTACTACAAACAGACTTTTCCGAATAAAGTATAATAAGAGTATTTAAGTTGCATACACTGTAACAAGAAAATCAGGATTGCTATATCATATATATCCAAGTTGATTAGGAATTAATTTTCTTCACTAATATCTTCAGCTGAATGTGATAAAAGACAAACCAGGAATGTGGTACTTTGCTGCTAGTAAATTTCCATTCAAATAATATGTATATTGACAACTATAACAGCAATAAACTTTTCATAATAAGATGTATATATAAAGGCAAGATGTGAGCAGAAAAACAATGTATTACTTCTGCAAATGTGTTTTTACTCCTCAGACAATAAAATTATGTACAAAAGGTAAGGAAGTGGTATACAAAGCAGTTGCATCACTGTAAGTCCTACCTAAAATTAGAGTTCAAGTCATGAAACAAAGAACATGTCTTTGTCTCAACACAAGTGGGAACATTTAAAATCCATTTTTCTGGGTTCTGGACCAGCAGCCAGTGCCTGAAGAAAGACTCCAGAGACCCAGCAGCTGGGGAATCAGCAGGCTGCTCTGGGCCCAGCATCCCTCTTTCCCCAAGCTGTCCCTGTCAGTGCAGATCTGGGGCTTAGGAGGGAGGAAAGAGGCAAAAATAAGGAGTTTCCTTTGGATACTGTAGTAAGAGAAAAAAAAAGAAAGTTATCTTTAGCTTAAGGAAATACTTGGTTTTTCTGCCTTTGCTGTTAAGGTAGCAAAACTCTTTTCACTCTTTGATATTAACTTCATCAAAGACATATTTCACTAACAGAATCAATTTTCCCAGCTAAGAAAGACAATCCATTAGATCAAAAATGCTTCGTTTCTTGGGATAGGAAGCGCTGAAACTGGTGTTAGCAGAAAAGCATATTGTGTGTTCATATGGCTGTCGAATCAATATGCAATAAATAATGGAGATACGCATAGATATAAAAATAGCTGAAAGGAATTGATATAGGACCAAAAGGAATTAAAACAAGACTTAAAACTGAGCCAGGAGACTCCAAAAAATGAATTAAAGCAACATCTGGAAACTTTCCAGAAAGAATAGACAATGAACTATTGTTAGAAATGATATCTCTGTCTGAGTGCAAACTCAAAACTACAGAACTCTGTCTAGTTCGATAAAATGAAAGGAATTCATGAAGTGACTGTCCTAGAACAGGTTTTCCAGGAATAGAGAAGACTGGGAAGTTTGTGTAATTTGAAATTTCTTAACAGAAATAGGCACTCGGGGGCTGGGCAATTAAGAAATAGCTTTGAGAAGGAAATTTTAGGGACTTTAGAAGACAACTGTCTGGGTTAGGGATTGGGCCAGTGGAGATGGTGACTGATGCACAGCGTTTGCAAGTTTTCCATCTTTTATGCATAAAGGTCTGGAGGGAAGAGGCTGGATTGGCTCAGCTTGGATAACACAACCCTCCTCCCCTGTATCTGTGTGAGAAAACTCCCTGGGAAGCTTATTTGGCACAGTTCAACCTCCTAGTCCAAATGAATGGTTGGGGAGATGAACAGATGAACACCATATGGTCAGAGGCATGGAGCAGTTGTGAGAGGCACTGTTTGCTCTGAACCCGTAGGCACATTTCTGTGTTAGCGGCTGGTGTCTTGTCTGCCCCCCTCATCAATTCCTTGTAAACACAGTTCTTGAGCACATTTGAATAATTTTGGCTAGCTGGAGGAGTAACTAAACCCCTAAAAATACTGACCATTTGAATTGTTTGCATAAGGTACATTGCAGCAAGCAGCTGTGCTCCAGTCAAAATTTATGATTCTTGTCCTAAGCCCAGTGAAATGCCTTTGCTGCCCACTGTGATGTCCACTTTTCATCCTCTTTACCAATTATAAGACCAGAGTATGTGTAGAGTTTCATACATACTGCTGAACTTGGTTAAACATTTCTTCATGCTGCAACTGGCTCTCTGCAGAGGTGTTGTGCAAATGCTCAATGCTAAAAGCTAATGTAAAGGCTCTGCTCTTCCTTCAGCAGTATGCTGTAGTTTAAAGGGTCAATCCCAAAGAGAATGAGAAATTTTTTCCCTGATTTTTTTTTTTAACCAGTGCCCAGAATGCTTCCAAAATCTTTAGCTGACCCCAGGATGATAAATGAGGTCATCTTGCTTAAGTCTATGTTACTTTACATTATGTTTCTGCACCTCAATAACCACACTTAAAGAAGAATCTCATTTTCATAATAGAAAAAAATGAAATGCCTTTCTGATATGGCTTGCACCATTTCAGGTCACCCTGTTCTCTCTGCTGTTTATTGAACTGCATTAGCATCACCTTCAGAGGAAGCTGGTCACCTTTCCTTTATGTGAAGGCACAAAGTGGTGAATTGAAAAGAGTGGATGAAGCAAAAGCAAAAATTGCAATTAGTTTAAGTGCTGCTCTTAAAGCATTCCAGTCAAAACTGAAAATTGAAAGGAAGAAAGGGGGAGGAGGAGGCAGCACTTCTAATTCAAATAATAAATTTTTATTTACATTTCAGCACCTAAGAAAAAGACAAAGAAACCGAGATATGACTACAGTAAAACTGGCTTATTCAATATACCTTTTTATCTAGAAATGATTGTATGCAAGTAGTCTGCATGATTGAAATACATGTTGAAATTGTTTTCTTACAGAAATGTTAATCTCTCTCCACAGATGGAAACTATTACCTAGTGAAACTGTGATTATATTTAACAAGGAATTTGTCTCTAATTAAAAAGGCTGGATTATGTCCTGTGTGTTGCTTTTCCTATTAAGTGACAATTGTACTAAGGAAGATGACTAATGAGATCCTTGCATCTTTCCTTATGAATATGCTTATTTTGAGCTGTTCTCCTTTTTCAGAAATACCACTGTTTTTAAAGTCCTCATTTGAAAAAAGAAAGAAAGAAAAAAATAGTATGGATCATAACTTTGCAGGTGTCTGCTGACTGTGTAAATGCAATTTAGGATATAACTTGATCCTTGTAAGAGGGAATATGTTTGTGAAAGTCATTATGAATGCTTTATTTTCTTGCAAAAAGATTAATACTTTTTTCCTGTTTATATAAATATATATTGTCCATTGTAGTACCTCTACTGTTTTTGAATCTGTGAAAATATTTTCTTGTAACAACATTTGTCTATAATAGCATTTGTCATGTCATTTATACTTGGATTAATGTGTGAAATTTTCTTTCAGAGAAAGTGTGTGTAACAATGATTGATTCATGTGACAAAGGCAGTATGCAGAGGAGGACCAAAGGCTCTGTCCAGGCAAGACAACACAGATCAGCCTACAAGAACCTGAAATATCCATCTTTACACATATCTGCATTAACATAGCAGATGCTATAATTGGGATGTCTCTAAAATTTCCCCACTTTTTCCTTCCCTTCTTGTGTCTGCTCCTATAACATGCAGAATTTCTGTGATTCTGTAAGACAGGGTTATTCCTTGATATCTGATATCCTTGATATCCTTTGAATCTTCTCTATGAAGTATAAAGGTACCTAATGAGAACATGATGACAACTTTTTCTCACATATCGATAAAGCAAAACTCATTAAGCAAATTTTGTCTGCCAAATATAAGAGGAATCATGACAGTTCCTTTGAGCTCACAAATCTCAAAAGTTAAACTTCATCAAGGAATTATTAAAAAACTATTTTTAAATAACAATATGACAGAATTTTTAATAAGAGAAATAGTATGAATAATGAAAATGAAGATTTAATTTTTTTTTTTCTGCTAGGTGTAAGCACAGTTGTTTTTTTGTCTCTGTCTGGTTCTTGAATGTTAGTGTCTTTACTTTGTTTCCAGTTCTGAGCTCCTCAATGCAAGAAACACATGGAGCTCATACTGAGCGTCCAGAAAAGAGTATCAGGAGTCTGGAGCAACTCTTTTATAGGTAGACCTCTAGGAGCTGGGCCTGTGTAGCCTAGAAAACAGAAGACTGAGAGGGAATCTCATTGATGAATATGAATATCACAAAGGGGGATGCCAAGAGGATGGTGCCAGATTCTTTTGGATGGTGCCCAGTGACAGAACAAACAGCAATGGCAGCAAACTAAAACAATTTAGTTTTAGAACTTTCAAAACCTCAACATCAGGAAGAACTTCTTTGCATTGAGGATGGCAGAACATGGGAACAGGCTGCCTAGGGAGGTCTTGGATTTTCCCCTCTTTGGAGACATTCTAAATTGACCTGGATTAATTTCTTTGCCACTTACTCTAGGTGATTCTTCCTAGACACGGGGAGTTGGACTAGATTTTCTCCAGAGATTTTTCCAACCCTGACAATTCTGTGATTCTGAGAGAGTAGTTTTCTCTTGAAGGTAATATATAAAGCATATTTTTGTAGTAATTTCTAAGTTGGGATCCATTTCTAGTTGTGCTATGCAATAATGGATTACTTAACTATTTTTAAAATAAAGAAAAAGGTGACTATATGTCTTCAAAACTTTTTTGTAACCTTTGGCTTAGTACCATGATAGAAAGAACAAAGTTCAGTCACAGTAAAATATGTTAGAATAATCTTTTTCTTGAGAGATTAGCAAATGCAATATATACTCATTTAGGATAAATTACATCATGCAGAAAATTTTCAATGTAAAATGTTATTTTATGAGACCATTTTTTCACACTCGTTCCACCTCTGTACCTTCCTCTCATTCGCAGTAGTCCTGTGTACAATTCAGCTTTATTTATATTTAACTGACTGAATGATAGATTTTCTAACTACTCCTTGCACCATTTTCCAGCCTAGGATGAAATTTCAGAGTACAGAAAGATGAGCAGGGCAAGTGGTTAGATTAAGAGTCTGTTTTCCTGTATTTAAACTATTAGTATGTTTTTGTGTTGTTCAAAGCTTGCAGGTAGATTTTTCCCCAGCCTAGTTCTGTGCTAGATAAACATCTACAGAGGGTTTATGAGAACTTCAGTAGTGCATCTATGGGCCTGAGCAGACAACCTGAATCTAAGGGACTTCTGAACAGCAAACTGCTAGATATGACAAAACATCTAGTAATTTCCAGGAAATGTAGACCCCAGTGCACATATGACACTGCTTTATTATGTACATGAAGATTTTTGGAGCAAAAATTTAAGCTTCCAATGTGGGATTTCAGATATTTTCTTTTGGCATCTATATAAGCAACAGTAATATATGAATGAACCCCTGCATTCTGAATCAAAATAGAATATTTTGCTTTTCCTCTTTCTTTAAACAGTAACTTATTCAGACTATGTCAGCCACCAAATGGGACCGCAGGTATCCCTGAATGATTTCTCTAAACCGTTCTTTCTAAAAACAGATTATCAAGTGGTCCTTTGACCATCCTACTTTTTAGACAAAGCCTTATACTATGAAGGTCAATATAGCCTTTAACATTTCCAGCAGGACAAAAGAAATCCTGAAGTGCAATGGTGAGTATAATGGAACAAACAGAAACTGCTTTTCTCAGTCTCGAGGTTCAGAGTTGATGGATTCTGTTCCTGTTCCAGCTGACATGTGCCTGATGGAGACTCTTTCATTTGAAATAGACACTTGCCTCTCTTTATCTACCTGGTCAAGATTCTTTTCACTTTCACATTCATTGCTTTCTGCGTCTAACTTGGCCAAGGACTTACAGAGAATTTGTTGTCTGCATCACCCCAGCAGATACTTGTATTCACTTTTTTTTGTCTATTGCTTCTTTTAATTACCATTACTCTTGAAACAGGCTGCTTATTTTCTATAAAATAGTTAAACTAAACTAATTTTAATCCCTGGATTGTTTACAAATCTACTAGAAAAAAAAATCGAGAAAAAGTTTATTTTTTAATCTAAAATAATCAATTCAAAAGTATTCAGGAAAGTGAAGACATCTGGATTAGGTTAATACAGTAATAAATACGGTGCAGTCCCATTACAGATATAAACACATGTATGACCCAGAAGTCTGAAACAACTCCAGAAAATTACCACTACTATCAGTACACTGATGACATTGATTTATAGTGGTACCATCACCTTAATTACCATTTTTTATTCCAATTAAGTCAATTGTGTTATTATTTTATTTTCTAGACAAAAAAATTAAAATTGATCTTTAATACATAATGACCCGTCCAACTTCATCTTATTTTGACACTGCAAAATTTCATCTTCTTGACTCAAAGTTAAATTTCTAACTTATAGTTCTCTTATAGATTTTACAATTATGGTCATCTAACCACACTTATATCAGATTTTGCTTGATGAAGGCTTCTAAATAATTAGTAGTATACATCTCTTTTTAAAGACTGTGCTCAGAGTACAGTACACATGTGAACAAGGGGGAAATAGAATATCAAAAAAATTATTGAAATTAATTTTTCAGTGAAATTAACTTCCTATCATTGTAAATTAGAGATAAGGTTAAAACAGATAAATTTATGATAATGCATGCTGTGAGAATATTTATCTTGAGATTTTGCAACACATCACACTGTCATAGTGTAGCACAGTCTGTTTGAAGATATAACTTGTTTAAGTCAGGCTTCAGAAAATCTAGTAAGAGCATTGGAATTAGTTTATCATCAGTCTTTTCTGGTACACAGAATGTGTGTTCAATCTGTGGATTTAGGGCATATATTTCCAAAATGTATCTTTCCACAGAGTATTCATCAAAACTGACATCCCAGGCTGAATCAAACTGAGTCATCTTGGGTTTCCTAAAAGATTTAGTAGTACCTGTGGGTTCATTTGATTCTAAGGATACTATCCACATATCCAAATACTTGTTAATAAGGTTACTCCTATTAAAAAAAAAATATCAGCAGAGTAGTTCTGCCATTAGTATCTTTGCTTCAGCTTAATTTTAAACTATAGTTATATTATACATAATAGTGATGCCAATTTCTATTTTATTTACATATGTTTTAATCTTAAAACATGGGCTGCTGTTTTTGTAAACTGATATTTTCTAAATTCAGACCATGCTTCTATTTTTCTAAACAGAAGCTCATAAGTACAATGTTATTATTCTGCCTTTGCATCAGGTACTTGAATTAAAAAAGCCCTTTTCCTTTCTAAGGTTTTAATAAACATTTTGCCAAGTCTGTCACTGTTTTGTTTTAATATAATCAAGTATATTCAGAAGGGATTTAAACTTTCTCTGACCATTACCTCTTCAGCTTGACGTGAAGGCCACTATTTTGCGCCCAAGGACAGCTTCAAGGGTTTGCTACCACCATTGCCGGGGAGATCTCTTGATTCTTATTAATTTTCAGGAAGTATTTTCATTTCTATTTCCATGACATATTTAAAAGGTGAATCTCCTAAAAGACATATGCTAAGATTCCATGAGGAGCTTGTGCTTTTTGTAATTGGTGTGTGATGACAGAAACATATTCTTCATTATATTATACTGTACATAAGTTCAACAGAAGAGAAGTCTATTTTGGACTTTGTCAAAAAGGAATTGTATTTTCTTGTCTGAAACTGGTGTTATTCTAGGCATTCAGACCTCAAATTAGACTGTTCTAGACTTTGTCACATTCAGTTTTATGTTCAAATAAAATTTTCCACCCAGATGCTTTGGAACAGCAACAAGTGTAAAGCATTTTGGAAGTGAAGATCTCTGAGTTGCAGAGAGTGAGAGGACACTGTTCAGATTCCTTAGCTGCAGGAGGGTAAGAGACTATCTATATCCAGCCATGCTCACAATCCTTCTTCTTTTGAATATTTTTGGTATATGGCATGTGACTGTACCATGAGAAATAAACAGGCTCTGGATGACAACTGTGGATTTAGAAACAGGAGTGTAAATAATAAGAATTATCTGTGCATTCAAGAACTGTGCATTTATATACAAGAGATACTTGTCTTTTATACTAGAGATACAAATCTAGGTTAGTTTCACCACCTAGACAATGTTATGTTTACTTTCACTGTTATATGTATTTATCAATTTGAACAGTAGTAGTAAGGATTTTTAACAAGAAAGGGGAAGAAGGAAAAAAGGGAGAAATCATACTTCCTTGTCTCAATATGAATAAAAGGAAAATCCCACCAGCATTTGGAAACATTTGACTTCAGTAGGTGAAGTCTGTTAGACTTCAGTAGGTGAAGTCTAAATTTCTTTTCATGGGCTGCCCACTAGCCTGTATGAAAATGATTATGTTGAAAATGGGGAAAACAAAACCCCTTCATAATTTAACATATGTATCAGTATATTTTCAGGATTTTCTCTAAGCAGTTAAGAATAACCAAATAGTTAGAGGAGAAGGAAATTAAATCAGAGATGAAGAGTCTATTTCCCTCACACATTGTAAGACTGCAAGTCATTAAGGATCCAGTGCCAGCTACTACAAGATTTTGTGTTCAGGCACTCTAGACTTTGCCAATCTAAGCAATCAGATTAAAATTTCTTGTGCCGAGTGTCTGTTACAAAGTGAAATTATTTGTGTTTTGCTAGCCAAGGTGGTTTAGTTTTTTTGAAGAAAATGATACCAATTTAAAAAAAAACCAATTAAAATCATACTCTGCCCTTGAAAATTGGCAAACTATTACATTATGTGCTTTTCCTGTTACAGTGAAATCTATTGAAAGTTGTCTATGAGCTATTTGATTAAAAAGAAAATCATAGTTCACATAAATTTAATATAAGGATCTTAAGTTTCCAGAGGAGTTCTTTTTTTATTCTTAGCTTGACTCAGATTGATGTTAGAAAAGGCACCAGGCTCAATGTTGGACAGCACTGGTTATTTCCTGACTGGGTGAAGAACCTGCATAGAAATAGCACAATGACACTGTCAGGAGCATAAGTGAAATATGAGTTACTTTTTGAAATCACATATGTCTCAGATAACTGCCTTACAGCCACCGGGGTATCAGGAAATGGGCATTGGTAAGAGACAACTGGAGTAACAGAGTAATCTGCAGAAACAAAGCAGGCAGAAGGGAAGAGAAGTACTGAATCTACAAAACTGAAAGGGAGGACCTGTGAACATGGAAAATGGGAAAATGTTGAAAGAGGGACAGGCAGTTCTGGAGAAAGAATCTGATGTTCTGCTGGTGCTGGACATGGAATGAACATCTTGGCTGGGGGCCTGGAAATGTGTAAATAGAAGGCACAGAAAGAAGCAGAAGTCAGCAAAGGTGGATAAAAGAGACAGTAGTGTTGTAGTTAGAAAGAATAGAGTAAAAAGGTGTCACTTTAGCAGACACAGTGTTTTGGCAGGGGGTTGGATCTTTAAAGTCTCTTCCAACCCAAACCGTTTTATGACTCTATGGTTCTATGATGATTAGAGCTTGCTTTCCTAACAAGAACAGAAGAAAACTCTTTCTGAATCCTAACTTTGTCAGTCAGAACTATTATAAAACCATTGGCACAACAGCCACTTTATATACAGGACATTGGTGAAGATAACAGAAGATAATCAATTACTTAATAAATATAATTAATAATCTGACCAAAAGAGAGGCAAGAATGGCTAAAATGAGCTATCCCCTGTTTTGTCTCTGAAGATAATCAGAAGTTTGGAAAGAGTCTAAGCATGAAAATTTAGAAATATCTGGATGCCATTGCAATGAGATGAGTTTTTACTTTTTAGGAATCTATGGGTTAAGAAAAATGTAGGCTGGAGATTGTAGCTGGGCTCATTATTGTAACTGACTTCTGGTAGATTCTGCTATGTTAAAAGTGAAAGCTACAAAGTGATTTTTTCATTTCATGTCTTTCTCATTTTCTGAGAATTCTATAGCCACATATATACATATATATTTAAGTCTCCATAGTGCAGCAGCTGCAATTTGAACATAACATGGAATCAGTACTGTAAAATTGTGTTCTAATGTCTGGGCATCTAGATATATTTTTCTGGCTACAAAATGTCCCTACATCTCACTGCTGCCTCTATAAAATTGACTAAATAATAATTATGTCAGCAGACCACTATGAGCATAAATTCAATTGAATAACCCTTGTGAAGAGTTCTAGTAACATTTTTACTGATTGGAACAGAAAAGTTCCTGTAGAAATTAATAAATCTGCCTTCTGAGTTTCAATTGACTCCATTAAATGACTAGAAACACTACAAAAAGCTAAAAGAAACAAAGGATATCATTGAATTCTATTAAATGAAAACTATTCATTTTGTGCATGAAAAGAAAGAGGAATCTTAAAACACTATTATGTGATCAGGAGGCCAAAGAGTGTACAGCAGCTAATATGAGAGACATGAGATCATGTGATATTTTAGGCAAGTCTGGCATTGCCTAACTTCTAAACACAAATCCCTGGAACCCCCAAAATCTTACAGTGGAGTTCATCTGTCTTCATGTATTTTATTTGATATATTGTAAAGTCTGTGTAAGTCATAAGATCTATTCAGGAAAGGCAAAAATTTTAAGAAAAGTCCATTTTTTTTCTGGGAATCCTTAATAAAGCATGCCTTATATAGCATAAACCCTTTAATACTTCAAATGTATACAATGTTGAAAAGTCAGATGCATTTCCATTCAAATACCACATAAATGTTGAAGTGGAGGACCAGCTTTTTAGTGATTGCTTTTGTATCCACATTCAGTTCAGCAAGAAGCAATCAAACAAGTTGCTTTTTATCTCTTTTTCTTGTATGAAGTGTGGGGAGAGGTCAGGGGAAAATTATTTAGGTTCATTTTAAAAATTGCCTTCTTTCATCTCATCATTGTGGTTATAAATTGAATTTGTATTTCCTGTTTATGCACAGCTTTCTTGGAAGGTCAGGTCAGGCACATTATATTAACTAGAGCTGTGCAAAAGATTGATTTTTTTTTTTTGTTTGATGACACAACAGTGAATAAATACATGTAATGGATCCAAGGAACAAAACATTTGATGGCATTGATCTTTCTTAACAATTCAAATTAAATTGGAAAAGCTATACGAGAAAAATGCAGTTTCAAAATGAAGTGTTTTCTCCCACTGTAATATTACAACCCTTTAAGAAAGGATGGGTTTTATCTTGGTCTGGCACTAGAATTTATTTGCTGTGGAATCCTTTACAGTTTTGATGGAAGTCTCTATTTCTGTCCTGATGGAAATCTAAGTTTCTTATAGCAGTTACAGTTTTAAAATAACTTTACTAATGACAGAGCATACAGTTGAGAATCAGACATAAGTCAATACAATCTTATTTAGATATATTTTGGTCCAAAACTCATGTAATAAAATATTTCTGTGTTTTTCAACACACAATGTATCAGTAGCCAGTCTTACGTAAGTTCTTTTAAATACACGAAGTTCTGAATTTCCAGTCTCCGCCTTCTTTTAAAAATATGTAATGAGAAAGATGTGATACTTTCAAAAAGTGAAAAATGAGTAACTTTTTGAAACCACATGTGTCTCAAACAGCTGCCTTAACACATATCAAATTGTTGCATAATTTTGCTCCTATCAGAGACCAATTATGCAAAATTGCAGGAAAAAGGAAGATTTATTTTTGGAATTTAGAGGGTGAGTCACATGCAAACTTTGTTATGAACTTAAATGAGGAGCAGCTCCAAATTCTACAGATTGCAGTAGATAAAATAGTTCCATTAAAAGGACTTATGTATAAAAGCTGAAAGTATGAAAAATATAGCTTTTTCAATTCTTGATTTTTCAGTTGTATTGTCTTAAAATTTCTATTGGATTAGGAAGCATATTTTTTAACTGTCTGAAAAATGTCAGCATGATACTTTTCTTTCTGGTTTATAAGTCAATGTAATTCTGCCCAAAATTTCAGAAAATAATTCCTATTTTGCCAATATTGATAGCTTCATTTTTATAAAAAAGCTTCATTTTTATATAGAAAACCTTCATTTTTATCATAAAGAATAGGAAAAAAAAGCATAATTTTGCAAATTAATTTATCACTAAAATTTGTAGATATAAATTGGTTATATTATAGGAAATTATTTATTTATTAATATGCCATTGATAAGAGAGTATAAATAATCAGTTTTAAGAGACTATAAATGATCAGTGTATAAGCAGCAATACACTTTTAAGCCCTCATCAAACAAGGTGATTCAGTTGACACTAGAATACTTTGAATGTCAGTATTTCTAAAGAATAAGCCTGATTTCAAACTAAAATCCTGCATTTAACAGAATTGTTATGAAAACCAATGAGTACCTGAAATTTTTTATTGAAACTGAGTAAATTATAAAGATGTTCATGAAGGTTATTTAGAGGTGAATTGTAGAAAAAAACAAGAGGCTTAATAGAGAAATGACAAATGTCCATAATTCTGAATATATTTTGGCTCCCTGTGTAATTGAACTGATTGTTTTGAAATTATTGCTTTGTTATATTATTTTGAAATTTCTGTTAAAACCAAAGATACTCATTCCAGGTTTACATGGCAAGAGTTTGTACCGAGGGAGGGCTGCAGAGGTCTCACACACCCCTCCGAGAAGACAGCAAAGGCTGGACAGATAAGGCTGAACTGTTCCTTCCAGTTTCAAAACAAGCCCACAGCAGAGCATTGCTGAGGCTCTCAGCAACTGGCAGGGTATTTTAGAGAGGGTAAAATACACCAGGCAGCAGCTGTGATGGAGAGAGAGAAAAATGATAGAGAAATGGCTGTGCAGGCATCCAGGACAGTGAAGAAGAAGCAGGAGGACGTGCTCCCTGCATCAAAGTGAAGAATCCCCTGCAGCCTGTGCAGATGCTGGAGAAGCAAATTGCTCTGCTGCAGCCTGTGGATGACACCAATGGAGCAGTTATCCACTCGGTAGCCTCCGCAGAACTCCCAATGGAAGAGGTGGATGTGTCCTGGAGGAAGCTGCAGCCCATGGAGAACCCACACTAGAGCAGGCTCCTGGCAGGACCTGTGGCCTGTAGGTGACCTGTGCTGGAGCAGTCTGTTCCTCATGAACTGCAATCTGGGGAGAGGACCCACGCTGGAGTCATTCTTGAAAAAGCACAACCCATGAAAGGACCGTCAGTAGAGCGGTGTGTGAAGGATTGTATCCCGTGGGAGACACTGCTTGCTCAGTCAAGGGAAAATAGTGAGGAAGAAAGAGCAGTAGAGGAGGAGTGTTATGCACATGACCACAAGCCACAGCTCCTCCACCCTCTCTGACCTTCCTTGAAAGGGAGACTGTGGAAGAACCATGAATGAAACTGACATTTGAAAGAAGGAGAGGTTGGGAAAAGATGTTTTTGGTTTTGCCTTTGTTTCTTGTTTTCCTACTCTATTTTAAATTTGCAATATATTGGATTAATTTTCCCCAGATCAAGTCTGGTTTGCCTCTGATCATAACTGGCAAGTAAACCCACAAGTTTTTTCATCCTGTCCAGGAGGCGATGGAAGGTAATGAGAAAGCAGCTGGATGGGTACCTGGCAGTCAGCCAAGGTCAACACACCACAATAGTTTAAAACCATAAATCTTCCTTTAAGTCACACTTTACAGTAACATCAACTGAATTATTAAAACAAAAAAAGCAAAAAGCAAAACCAGGAAAGATGACTGTGCATAAACATTTGTAGCACTTATGTGTTTTTAAAAATGTGGAATTCCTTTCATAGTAATTGTACAGTTATCATCAGGTATATCAGTGAGGCTGACACATCTTACAGGGTATGTTCCCATACAGATAAGGAGTAAGTTCAGCATATGGATGTGCTCTTTCCTGTACCCCAGTTTTGTCCTGTATTAGCACTTAGAAAATGTTAAGAAGATAGGGCTGTAAATCTTTCTCAAAAGTGATTGCAGTATTTATTTCTGAGGGGAAATAGGAATGTAAAGGGCAGTAGCCAGAATCTGGAGTCCATGATCTTGATGTCTTCACTGTTGTATCATACACAAGAGATCGTTCTTCTCTGTGAGTTGCAAGGTTTCTCTGCAGAATTGTGAAAATCCTTTGCTGAAATGAAATTGAATTACTTTTCTTATTAATGACCGTCATCAGCCTCAGAAAATATGGAGCTGATGACCAACACAAAAATCACTTGATGCTACAAAAGGGTACGTTTGTGCATAGATTTCTCTAGCACAAAGCTCATAAACTTTTGGTATGACAAACTAAAAGGCAGGAACTTCTACTGAAGCTACAGAAAATACATCAGCAACAAATTGATCGAATCACATACTGTGCTATAAGGCATCCCTGGAGTAATAGCAACAGCTCTCTATATTTGTAGCTAACTATTTCCATTTCTCCTGGACATTTGCTACATTAAATCCTGAGCTTAATTATTAGTCAACTCCTGCCATTGCACACTGTTTTCAATGGGAATGCATGTAAAACCAAGAAAGATGTATCACTGAAGATCAGCAAAGTTATGCTAAATTGTTAAGGCAACAGGTACTTCCTTTATCTGTGAAAACATACATAAAATTAATACTAAAATGGCAAAAGTCATTACTGAACATGTGAGCTTCATGTTGTTACTAAGAATTAATGTTTTTCTATTACTGAGCATTTAAAAATTAATCTCACAAGGGTATTAGATTTAGGAGCACAGTATTAGAATGAAAATACTGCTGCTAATCATACATGGCTAATCTGCCTCTCTAGATCAAAGCCTCCTTTCAACAACATAATCTAAAGTTCTTGGTCTCCTTGGAAATTAAGTTAATTAAAAAAAATGGGTAAAGATTCTACCAGTAATTTTTGTGTCATTGCTTAGAAAAATAACATTAGTGAAAAGGTCAAAGAAATCATATAATCTCTCTTCCAAGCAGACAAATAATTGTGATGACTAAGAATTAAATAGATTTTCTCACATATATTTATTCCACTCCACTTTGCTTCAAAACCCTTTTTCTAAGTGGACTGATTCCACTGTGTTATGTAGCACTACAAAATTGTCAGTATAGTATAAAAAGCCCACTACAGCACTAGCATAACTTTTGGTATATGATTTTAAGTTACTTTTGTATAACTTCCATGAGTATTTCAGGAAGCCAAAGATATTTCTGACTTTTCTTGCTCATTATAGTAAGTAAACCAAAACGTTTTGTTTGATTGACACAGGAACTTGTTTTTCAGAACTATTTTTTAGAATATATATGTAACATTTTCAGTCCTGACAAAAAAAGACCCACAAGCTTTCAGCTAGTCTTCAGATCAAACATAAGTTAAATCTGAAAAATTGATTAGGATTTTGTTAAGGGTTTCCAATATTTCTTAGGTTACTTCAGTGAACTAATTAAACGTAATACTTTGGGACATATTATGTGCCCATTCAAACATTGACATGAATGCTGTGCCTCAGGGTGGAAAGGATGTGAATCCAGTATAATGTAGAGACCATTAAACCTGCTGGTTTTTGAAAGTGATCAGCCTTTAAAGAAGAGAAGATAATTTGAAATTTTCCCTTAATAAGCAAGCTGTGTGGAAAGTCCTGGCCAGAGAAAATGCTAGGATATGCTAAAATAATAGCTGTTCCATGTTATCACAACATTAAGATAATTCTAAGAGAGATATGAGCTTTTGACTTCAGGTTAAGAATAAAAACTATCTAGAAAAGGGAAAAATATGAACTAAACTGTCTTTCAAGAAAATGAAGGAAACAAAAAAGTTTGTTTATCGCATAAGTTTTTCATCTACTGGTATACAAAAGGTGTATTAAATTAAAATGAGTTTTAGAAAACGGAGTTATCCCTCTTCCTTCATAAAAACTGCATCAATCATTATATTTTTGTGATCTTCTGAGCTGAGTTTTAATTTTCTTATGGACATAACAAATCTGTAAGGAAAATCTGGCTTTTGTCTTGTCTTATTTTTTAGATTATTTCCTTGCTATATTACAAGTGGCATATAATGCACCCTTGCCTTTTCTGCAATCAGAATTTTTTATTTTCATTACTATATCAATCTCAGGATGCAGTGGGAAAAAATCACAGCAGAAACTGGCAAAGATTTAGGAAAAAAATATTTATGGACAGAAATGCTGAGATAGTATTAGTCAGTGCTATGAAAATAAAGTCCTAGGCTCCACTATCATTTAAATCCATTCAAATCAAGGATTCTGCAGATTAGTGACAACGGATACCCACTGGCTTAGAGGGGAGGTAATTTGGATCAGGAACCATATTTATCCTCATCTTACTTGCTTTACTAAGATTAAAGAAAAACTTAAGCATCACTATCACACTGTTAATGCAAATATTTTTCTGTCCTAATAATGGCCTTAATAAAAAGTATTTTAAAAAGACTTAGCTGAAAGGCTATAAATTACAGTTATCCCATATTATCACTTTAGAGTACATCATAATTTCACAACAGTCATGTTGCATATGGCTGTCTGCCACACAAAATTCACAGCTTTTGAGCTTATTCCTCCTCAAATTCACCATGTATTTTGAGTATGAAACTAGATTTTAATTCTGTTTTCTTTGTATCTTGATTATGAGATCCACTGAAAATACAGTGGCCTCAAAGAGATCTAAAAGCAGATGTTCATCACTCTTCAGTCATCGGGATGGCTAGTTACTCAAACTGCAGGCATAGCTGTATGTTAAAACTGATGCTGATGTTTTAGGGACAATTAATAATTTAAGCACCATCCTGAAAACCTGGATGATATATGAGCTGATGTAATTATCAGGCAATGTAAACAAACAAACCATCCAAGAAGCATTTTGCATTCCATTTCTTTGATTTTATTCAACAAAATGTTGAAAGGATAAGAACAGTAGAATAAGCTGTATATTTTATACAAAGAGAGAATTTACTGTCTTTTGATGGTGGGGCATGAAAATACTTGGATTGAAATTAAGCAGCTGTAAAAGAGCAATATTCATTTTCTCTGCCCATGTATCTGTATATTTTTTTAATTTGTTCATTAAATGAAATGGTTAAACTGGCTTAGGTTTTCTTTTTTTATATATACATATATGCAGCTTCACTCTTGATGTTTCAAAATCTTGGGGTTTTGCATGTGAGTGTAGTCTTGTTTGAGATCATGGTTAGGTTGTAATTTCTGTTTGGTACATGGCACTTGTGAATTGCATGCTCAGTAGATAATGACAAGGAGTTGCATCCTTACAGTAGAAGACTACAAGAAGTCTTCTTGTAGGAGGCAACTGGAGCTCCAGAGGCAGGGGACTAAAATTCTTCATAGTAGAAAGTGATGGAGCCTTCAGGTTTCTGGAAGCTTTAGTTTTTAGTTTCTTTCAACAGCATTCATTTACTCATTTCTTCTGCATGCTTTGTAGGTACCTTAAACTGAAAAATGGAGTTCTTCATCCTCCCTTCTTAGTCACTTCAAATGTATCAGGTCACTGTGACTACTGACAGCCACATACATGTCCATGTCACTGAGGTCTCTGTGTTTTCTGTTACTTTTCAATGTTCTGACTGTTGGAGACATTGGACAATTGTCTCCCAATTTATTAATTCTTGTTACTTCATCACATTCTAGATGTGCACAGGTCAGTCACATTCTCAGCAAAGGCTTCATCAGTTCTAACTTTGAAAACATAATTTCAGTCTACTACCATGGTTAAAGTCTCTTCCAGACATAGCTGGTCCTCTTCCTAATTTCTTATCATGTCACATGTCATCATCTAAGGTCACTGACTTCTCTGTACTTGTAATGAGGTCAGATTCATCCATATTTTTTCTATGGTGATCAGCCATCAAGAAAGTCACTGCAAAATAAAATAGCCCACCAAAATTGCATTTTCTCTCCTTCCATGGGCTTGGGTTGAAGAACTTATTCTAAATTATGCTTCCTAGTTTCACTTTTGTATGTGTTTGTATTTGTATAAGTATCCCAAAGGAAGGAATGTCGAACATGGTGGTAATTGACTCTGAGCAGGATCCTTGTACAATAGCACAAGCGATAAAAGAGGACATAGAATTATTCTCCTTTCATCTCTTCTCATACAATCTTGTCCAGGGGAAAGATGAGTCTCATACATGTTTGCTTTTGGTTCATTTCTCATTTTCTTGTTGATTCAATATGGAACTAAACATTATAAAAGAGAAGAAAGGAAGAAAATCCCAAACACTTTAGACATTGCATTTTGGATGAGAGAGTGGCAAATGTCTGTTTAAAAAAAAGTATATTAGACACATATGTGTTTAAAAAGATTACATGCATTGTAATTTGAATGTATGTTGTTTTGATTTTTTATTATAATTAAAAAAACCCATTATTTTATTTTTTCCATGTTTTACCAAAGGGCAGTAGTCTTTTTTCACAGTGATGAATGAATGCATGGTTTTAGCCATAAAATACTCCCTGAATGTTTAGTTTGAAATATTAAAGTCTTTGGGGATTTATAGCCTTTTTCAAATATGTCTTCAGAGTATTTATAACTATAAAAAAATGAAGATAAAACATAATTTAAATTGAGTCCCTCTACAAATTATAAATGTTTGCTATTGCTGTAATATACAGCAAAATATTATCAGACATATGGTATTGTTATGTGAACCATATGCCTGTATCACTTGCAGAGCATATGGCAAGAGTTTAAAATAAGCAGCATTATAAAAATATGATGGGCTTTAAAAATATATCATTTGTACCCAAAAAAATAGCTCTTTTTTTTTCTTTTTACAGAAACATGTCTGACAAAACTTCCACCTGCCAGCGATTGCTGTTGTGCAATGCTAAGAGTACCTCTTGTCTTTTTGCCTGCTTCCATCTCCACTGGGAATGATTGAAATTATTTCATGTCATACTCAAAATGTAAGGAAATATTTTTTGTTGAAAATTCACCGATGTTGTGAAAGATAGTAGATAGAGTGTGTGCATACTATTGCATGGGACTGAGACAGGATGAAAAACATTCTGCTGTGAGTCATGATTGGGGAAAAATAAGATGGGTGAAAATGTAAAGCAATCTGCTATTGCCTCACCTTTAAAGTCCTCTTGAAAAGGTTTGTTTCTTTAGAAGTGGGAAGATTATGAAGAAGCTCCAAAAGGGACAAGTCGTATTCTTCCCATCTCCTCTTTCAACAGTTTACTGCTGAGATGAAAAGCCTCATTCTGTACAGACTCAGATAATTGTTCCTATCACCATGGTGCTTTATTTTAGTTTTACCGAGTCTTCTATTTCCAGTCACATGAATTGATATCAAATTTCTTTTGTTGTGTTTATGTTAGTTCAGCTAAGATTTTGTTAGTGTTTAAATTCCATCACCTTTCTTCACAAAATAGGTAATTAATAATGTGTAAACCAGGCAAAAAATGAAAAATCTTACTGTATTGCTAAATAAGCTACCTGATATTTTGACATTTCCGAAAAAGAAGAATATTCAATCTCAACAGAACCATGCATTGTTTGTTTCTGCTTTGATCCTTTTTATTATACAGTTTTCAGGGTTTCATTCTCTCTTAGTCTATCCTTCTTTCTGTCTTTATTTGCCTTTCTTCTTTTAGATTCTGTAGTATTACTACTGTAACAATATTGACAAATGAGACTTGCCATTAAGGGGAAGTAATTTGTAACAGAGCGGGATGCTACAACAGTCCTTTGAATTATTAGAAAGCAGTGATTCTTTTGAAATAGAAATGTGTGCAATTTCATGAAAAAGTGCACAGTTATTTGGGTTTGTCCTTTGCTTTACCTTCCTTCGTGTGCAATTTCATGAAAAAGTGCACAGTTATTTGGGTTTGTCCCTTGCTTTACCTTCCTTCATGTCAGTACTTAGAAATAAGGTTGTACAACTAAAATACATTTTTATTTGTTGGGAAAATAAAAAAAAATGAAAGAGGATGTTCTGAAAATTCTTACATTTTTATTCTTCTGTTAAAACTACTTCAACTATTTTTTTCCTTTATCTAAATTGATAGATTTCTAAATGTAATACTGCTTTTAAATTAGGATTTTTTTTTCCAGAATTGTTCATTTTCTAAATTCACAGCTCAGCAAATCAGCAGGAACTCAAAAGCATTTATGTAATAATAAATTTGTATTTATTATTTTTGGTTTAAAAAAGAAGTTATTCGAAACATTGCATTTACCTATATGCAAGAAATCATGTGGTATATTATACTTTCACTCCTTCTTTTCCTTCAATTGAGCTTTCTTCTCCTTGACTTAAATATTCATTCAATTTTATTCCAGTCTCTTCTACTCCAAAACTCTTTACCTTTCTATTTTTTTTCAATTTTCTTTATTTCAGAAATTATTTGTTCAGTCAATTCCCTTATTTTTTCTTCTTATAGATAAGATTTGTTCTTCTTTGTAGATAATCTCCACTGCAAAGTCTTTAAAAATAAAATATTTTAAGGACCTTTAATAGACCTCAATAAAGGTCCTTATCATATTTTTTGGGAGGAAACATGCAAATTCTATGTTCTCAAATTTCACATTGGTTGCTTTCTCCATTTCCCTATGCTACAGAATAAATGTAAAGGTCTTTCTGTGGAAAATAGGGAAGAAATATATGAGAATTAAAAGACTTGTTCTTATCAAAATCTTATCAAAACCATATCTTAGGGAGTGGCTCAAAGTTTGTGAGTTGATTTTTATATATTTATTCCTGATCTATATAAATAGAAATTTAAAGTTGTCAGAAATCCAATAAAAAACACAGAGTAAACTCCTTAATTCCCATTCGTAGACATCTGGTATTAGTACATGTTTATAGAAAATGATTTGACATTTTGGCATTTTTCCATTAGCACTAATTGTATTAGGAGTAACAAAAATGTCAGTTCAAAATTCTGGGTACAAGAGCAGACGTGAGAATATGCTCATTCCATATGCATGTGTTAAACTGCAAAGTCTATTTACTGTTTGGTCCAGTGACAACCACAGCATTAAAACTGCACTTGCGATTGCAAGCACAACATGGTCAGGATAAATATTGATGAATTAGAATGAATTGTAGGGGGAGACAGCTTGGGTGTCATCCAGCAAGGATGCACATGTAAGGATGACTTTGTGGAAAGGGCACCTGAGGAAAAGGATTTGCAATTTGCTTTTCAGTATAAGTTAGGAAAAAGGAACATCACTTCTTCCTTGTATGTATGAGTGCCTACCACTTCTTCTGCCAAGAAGATAACAAAAATACAACCCTAGAATCTTCAGCAATTCAGCAAGGTGGGACACAGATTTTCTCTTTCATTGCAGCTTTCCAGAAAAACAGATTAGTTTAAATTTTTAGGTGAAATGAATTGCCCTATGCTGTGGTATGGCATCTTGAATCTGATCAATCACACCAGACTGTGTTTCCCATCAGGGAGCATGTGTTATCATTCTAGTCACATCACATTAGAAAATGACATATCATTTTGGAAGTTTGAATCAAAAGGAGAACCATTTTTAGTAATTACATTTCTGGAAAGAGAGATGACAAATAAAACTAATTTTTCTAGGTGTGGTCTGACATCAGCATAGTAACTTTTAACTCTAAAAAGCTGCAGAATTACTTGCCTGTCAGGCACTGTCTTTATCAGATAAGGGTTGATTTTTCTAATTTTTTTTTAGGTCATGTTGCTTATATATTCAGGGGTTTAATGAAAATGTTTTAAAACTATTTTCTCTGTGCCTATCACTACCTTTTTGTATGCTCCCACATCAGAAAATACTGTTGCAGATTTTATTTCATCAGATTTTATTTCATCAGAAGCCTAATTAACACTTTCAATACTTTTAAACACCTTCTTGTCTCTGCAAGAACAGAAACATTGTCTTCAAGCAGCACCTACTTTCACCTTCCTGGATTTCTAACCCCAGCAGAGCAAAATCAAACTGGGCCTGGCTAAACTACAGATAAGTTCCACAAAGGCCCTTTGGCCAGAAATTAAAGAATTAAGCTTAAATATTTGAGTTTGTTATGGAAGTAGAAGTCTCCAATTGCCATCTATTTTTAAAACTTGCCATTTTCTATTTCAGATTATCTATACTTTCTCACTCAAAAAAAACCCCAAAAAAACAGAAAACATGTTTAATAGCCTATTTGACTTAGATAAAGTTAAAAAAATTAAAACAAAAAAAAAAATCAAAACAACTTGGGGCTTATATGAAGTGTCCAGAAATTAGAGAAGGAAATAGTCTTCTCCTCTGTGGATACATATGACAACTGGACACATGAGTGTATCACATCTTTAACCCCACATATACACAGCACTGCTTTGCTGTGTTCCCTGCCCTGGCCTGCTGAATGCTTTGTGAGCAATAATGACTGCTGCTGCTCTGTACATCACCAGACCTTACTGTCATTACAGGAAACTGTAATATTTTCAATAATTAAGCAAATTGTGTGTCGTGGGCTCACCAGTAACAGCTGCTTTGGTCAAGGGTAAGATTGGCTTAGTCCATCTCCTTCACTCAGATAATCTTCTCATATACTTTTACCTATCCCTCTACTGCTTTATAATTAAACTTTTTTGTCATTTTCAGTGGAATAGAAAGATTTGCCCCTGACTCTGTGGGTGAGGCTTGCCTTGCAGGTTGCAAGTAATTTTGTGAGGTCACACAGGGAGATTCTGAATTTTGTAAAATCTTCCCCAAAAGTGTTCTCATCTGAAATCACAGGAGAGGAAAGGCAAACAGCTGCTGATTTCTTGTGCTGCTGGGTGCTGCTTTCTCCTGCACCTGGTGCTGAATCTCAGACCACAAAGAAGTACTTCCTGCCTTGATAATGGAAGCAACTATTGTAAGCTGCTTGAGTTTTAAAGCCGCAAACTGCATTTTTTCCAAGCAGAATATTCTAATAAAATTTAAATCCAATTGTTAAAAATTCTGCAGAAGTTTAAAACCATGCTATTTCTTGGCTGAAAAATGAAGATATCATAGTAAAAGCTAGAGTCAGACTCAAGAGACAATGCAAACAAATAATTTAGATAAAACAGTTATCACTGTTGGGTCAAAAAGCACTTGAAAAATCCCCAAATCTGTAAACTACAGGTAGCCTGCTTTCACTCTGATTTCCAAAATATAGGAGAATTTTAATTTCTGAGCATGATTCATTGTCCTTTGCAGTTTTATGGCAAGTTGCATCTGATCAGTGAAATGGATTACAATGCACATCAAAGCAAATGTTATCATTCCAGTCACATCAGATTAGAAGATGACATATCGTGTCGGCAATTTGGAGTCAAGTCTTTTGAAGGGTAATTTTCGAGTGTGGGATTAAAATATCCATTCCAGTCAAAGGTCAATAGGTACACTTCACTTATCAAATGTGTGGTATTTGGCACATTTTCCTTCCTCTATACACTGGGTTGATGAAGCCAAATGCAATTGAGACAAAGCAGGGAGAAATAAAACAAAAGGACACAATTTTAAATACCAGTGTCTAAATTATGGCTAAGAAATTTGGGAACAACTAGGCATGGAATACATACGGAATACATGGAATACATATGATCACAGGAAAACAAAAAAGAAAAAAATAGAAACAAAAAAATCAGATTTTGCAGTGATCTTTAGGGTTTTTTTTTTTTTCAAAGCCTGTACCATACTACATATGAAAACATATATATAGTTATATGAAAACATATATCCATGCATATGTCAGAAGTCACCTTTCAATTTCACAATTTTTTAAGGAATTGCATTTGAGATAAATATTTGGGATCTTGGTAGATAGAGGCAGGACTTGCAATCTAGAGATGAGGATGCCAGAACTGCTTTAATTGTCCCTTGTTCTCTTTGAATCTTGTGAAGCTTTGGGTCAGCTCCATCTCTGCTTTGAAAACTATTAAACAAAACACTTCCTTCCTTCTCCAAAATGGTTGTCTAGGTCTGTGAGAGATTTGGAAAAGCAATTGCTGGCAAAGTGAAGATGTAGCCCACGTGGATAGCAGGAGACCAGGTGGATTGTGCATTGTCACCTCTGGTTTGTTCACTGATGCTCAGTGAATGCTGTTTTGCATACTTCAGTGGTAGCCCTGTCACTTGGCAGCAGTGCTTCCTGTCATCCAGAAATTTTAAAACTGCTCTGATACTAGATAGGTGGAATCTGACCCGAAATCAGTGGAATTCTACATAAATCTGTGTATCTAAATTAAAAATTCTGCCTATTTAAAGTTCTATTACAGCTGGCAGTGTAATAAGAAGTAAAATCCCATGGCAAAGTGTCTTTTGAAAATGGTGCTGACTCCTGCTCCACTTAGATGAAGGAAGCAATATAGCTTTTTTACTACCTAAGAAACCAAAATAAATTCAGATGGTGCAATTTGATACAGAATCATAGAACTGCTGCTAGGAAGGGACCACCAGAGATCATCAAGTTCAGTCTCACTTCATTCAAAACTCTCACCAATAGTAGATCAAAGCAGCATGAGCTCTTCTTATAAAGCCCTTAGTCTTAAAATAGTTTCATAAACCTTGATATCTGTAGTTTCTTCAAGTCCCCAGGCAGTGTATTTCAGCCCTAAACACTATAGTTTCCTAAATTCTAGGTTGCTAAACCCTTTACCCTAAACATAAATCAGCTCTGATTTGCTTTTTCATTTCCATGTCCTGGAAAATGCAAGTGCAATGTCAGCATTCACTTCATGAAAACAGATGGCAGGATAGGCATTGACTCTTCCTGCTGAAGGGATTAGAATTACTTCTTTTTTATTACCTTGCAATTTCTTCCAGAAAATTATAATTTTTTCAAATTTTCTTCCTTTCCATTTGAGAGAAAGAAGCATAAATATTGTGAATATGGAAGCTTTTAACTGATTTTTTTTTTATCACTAGTGTGATTCAATTCAGTCCAGTGGTAATATATGCTGTGTTTTATTAATTGGTTCTTGCAACTAGCCTGCTCATTGCCATTGTAATGCCTTTTTTATCTAATAAGCATCTTGATACAGCTAAGGTATTTTAATAAGATTTCTTTTCACAGGACTTCAACTGAAAACTAGTTTGTTTCTAAGAGGGACTTTGAGTACTTTTTCATCTTTTGTTATAGCTTTAGAAGCCCAGAGTAAAATCCAGTTCAAGAAGATAAGATCAGATACTGCTGTAAGGATTGGGAGTCCATGCCCAAACACATATAAATCTTCAGGATAAGCATGAAGCTATGTTGAGCACAACGACCAGTATTTACAGATGTTCAGATTCACTGGAATTTAATCTGAAACATTTGCCTGCTCTTAAATATGCAGATGTTGACATGGTGAGATAGTATCCTGTACTTGCCAAAATATTACAAACATAAAAATTGGACAGTCTGCTGGGTGTGGACAGTGTTCCCCAGTGTGAAAAAAGACCATGATTCCTTTTCTAATTCTGTTTTTTTCTCCACATTGTCCAACTCTTCCTATTCCATTTTTTATTGATTATTCTAAGGGCTTGCAATATTTGTGATTCCAAAAAAATTTTAATGCTGTTGTTATTTTGATGTTGTTCCAAGTAAAAGGCTCTCTGAGATTTTCCTCTCACTGTGCATTACTCTGCATTTCCATTGGAACAGAGGCCAATCTCTGAGAATAGAGATGCAATTTTGTTTCATCACGACAGTTGTCATGATGAATGTATGCACATTTTTTTTTTCAGGTTCAAAAATTTGGGGTTTTATTAATTTTGATTGGTTTTACTTTGCCAGTGCTTACTCTGTGACCTCTGGATAAGTCATTCCTAGACTGACTTGGCAGAAACAATACTTGGTGTCAAGTAAATATTCCATGGTTTCCATGTATTATTCAAGTTTCTTTCTGTGGCTATATAAACTATTCTAATGCCAAATGAAAGGCAACAGGTAATCTTAAAGCCGAAAGATATGTGATTTCTTCAGTTTGATGTTTTCAGTAGGTGGGGAAAATTTAAAAAGAGTGTACTGTCTCAATTTTTTTGTATTTTTATAATTTTTAGTCATATTGAAGATATCCAAGGTCATCCTAATGCAAGCACTCTATTTTTTGGACCTGGAATTATTTGAGAATTTTCCTCTAAAATACCATTTTGTACTCTCGTAGAGATGCTATACATCTCTAGCATATATTAAAATGAGATATGGACAGCCAGATTAATAGTGGTCCTATTGAATGTATATTCTCTGCAAAACATGTAATAAAGCAAGCACTATGTAAACATAGTTAAGAAGCCAACTTTTTATTTTATTATATATTTATGTTATAGATGTCTAGCTAATTCTCTTCATATGTGGGTATTAATAATTTTTTAGTTTTTAAATTTAGGCAGCATTGTGGGAGGACATATTCTGAGGTAAGTGATGAGTTCCTAGCTGAGTCAAAAAATACAGTGAGAAGTGCAGTCAAGGTCTTTTGGGAAGAAGTTTGGTCCCTAGGTATTCCTTCAAAACTTCAAAAGCATATGCTTTGGGGATAGTGAGGTTTTCAGGTTTTTTTTTCTGAAATAGCAATAAAAACCATTTAATAGCAAACTGTGCTTCAGCCCTGACTGTCATTCAGAAATTTCCATTAGAAGTTCCTTTAGACTGTAAGAAGTCATGAAAAAAGATACCAAGAGCTGGGTATTCCCTACTTTCCTCTTGCTTTCCCAAGCAGTGTATGAGAATGCAGTGCAATATATGTAGTAAGATTAAAAATAATAATAATTATTATTTTTAATTGGCTATCTCCTAGGTCTTTAGATGCTCAGGCAGAAGCAGAGCAAATTGGTGGATTGCACATAGAAATATAAGTGCAGAAGGAGCTGGCTGTACAGACCATATATCTGTATATTTTATGTATTTATAAAACAATGATTTTTCAGAATCCTAAAATTAACATCATAAACTGGGAAAGAAACAGAAAAGTTTTCAGTCTTATTGGAAAGTTGCCACCAATGTACTCTTGTGAATAGTGAGGATAAGAGTAGTAGTGAATCTCTTTTATGGTGCTGTTATCAGGACATAATGTGCTGGGTTTATGGCATGCCACCACAGCCAGTACCCAAACTGCCAATGGAAGTATAATTTAGGATCTGATGAGATATCCTGCAGTGCATCAGTAATTTAATTGAATCTTTCATCATTCCCATATCTAACTGTCATTACCTGATAATTGCTTATCCTAAAAGAACTAGGGAATTCTGCACATACCTGATGGAGCTCAGTGTGTACTGCATTGAAATTGAACACAACCTACCACATGATTGCTATGCCAGGGAGAGGAGAAAGAACTCTTTAGCCTTTTGATCCCCAGGGTGAAGTGTTTTCCTAATCTTTATAAATGTTCCTGTGAAGTCCACGTTTTTTGTAGGTTTTTTGTGTAGCCTTTTTCTAAGAGCTAAGGGCAGAGGTGCAGTGTTCTAATAAACCACGTCCCCCACCAAGCTGATCCTCAGAGGATCTTGCAGGAGATAGTACTGTGATGAGTATACCAGGAGAATCTGAATAGAGACAATTGAGGACATTTTAACTCTAAACATTTTATGTGTCTCTTTGCTTTCACAGTAGGTGGTTTGAAGGTTCTCCTAACCGCTGCTGTTATGTACTGTGCAGAAGGTCAGAGCAGATGCTCATAATGGTCCCTTGTAGCTTTATAATCTATGGATCTATACTCCTGGGGAACTCTAAGTGCTAAGAAATCTGGTTAAAAACACCAGTTACAGAGAGAGCAATCAAATATGACTGGGAGAATGCACCCCCCACCATCACTCCTCATAAGGGTCCAGAGTAGATGGGGGAACTTTGTGACGCAAATTATAGATGGATTTTTTACCATTAAGAAAGAGAGAAAATAGGCTAGGCAATTTCAAAACAGCTCATACATGAAGCTACTGACAAAAGGGGCAGTAAGAGAAGCCTTGGAAATACAGTAACAGACATTTTGATTGTACCAGATATGCATTTTAAGGAATGACAGTAGAGGAATAGAATGCCTCATTTGTAATTATTTTGCTGTCAAATTCAGAGAGAATTAGAGCATTCCTGAAACACTAACAAAAAATAAAGCAAGCAATAAACTTGTGAATAATCCTGAGCCTATCAGATCATAAGCCTAAATTTCAACTTGAATGAATCAAGGAAATAAATGTCAAGTGCAAAATGGTCATTGAATAGCTAGAAGATAATGGAATCATCAGGAATTAGCAGAATGAATTTTTCAGGGGAAAAAAAAAGAAATAGGCTTATTGTTGATGATAAAATTTTAATTTTAGTATAAAAAAGAAGGAAAATAGACAAAAATATTTTTCTATTAATCCTGTTTGAGATACAAAAAAATCAATTTATATTATCTCTCAAAATCTCTCAAAACTAATTTAAAATTGTTTGGAAACGGACAATGTCACATAGACTGAAAAGGGACTGAAGGATGCTAACAAGGGCTAATGATGCACAAGTGTGTATCAAGTTGTAGGGGAGCTGTCTGGTAGCACTGAAGGGGCTAGTGTTAGTTCCAGAGTGTTTTCTGACAACCTCATTAAGGATTTGAAAGTGTGAGTAAACAACAAGTTAATGAAATTCACATATCATACTAAATTGGGAGGTGTTGTAAACACTTACTGATGGCACAAATTAATAAGAAGGGACCAAGCAATATTAGCAACATGGACATATGAGCAAAATGAGGTTCAATTTGGAAAAAGGCTATCTAAAAACATATGAAGAAAAATAAGCCAAAACATAGCTATAGAGTAGGAGAGAGAAACCTGGAAGCCAGCAATGCTTAAAGAACCGTGGAGGTGGTAATGGGCAGAAAATTAGGCATTAATCTATACCCTGATATGGTATTGAGGGAGGCCAATGAGCTCCTGGGCTTCATGCAAAGAGGTGTCAAAGTCTGAGGATATAATCATCATTCACAGCATAACACTCCTGCAACTAAGCCTGGAATATTGCACTCAGTCCTGGGCATCAGTTTACTAGGAAAGTAAATGAACAAATGAAATTAATTTCAAAGTGGAACGGCAAAAATGAACAAAAGATGAAGGAGAATGTTTTAGGAAGAGAAAACATAAATGCCAAATTCCACTCTGTATACCTTGGCCAAATGACAACAGAAAAGGGCTGTGAGAACACCGTGTATGTATAAAGGTTGCAAAATCCAAAGGCAAAAAATGGATTTAGGAAGGAACAAAATGATAGCAATACATTTAATTGGGTAAAATCATAAAATAAAAAGCTAAAAATCTAGACACCAGGCAAGGGTTCCTGGATTTAGTTGAGTTTCTACTTTCTTTTATTTAGAATAATTATTCTATGAAAATGTACACTCAGAAAAAAAATTAAAATTGTATTAAGTTTGCTCTTTGAAATTTCCTAGTAAAACATCCATTTTAGTTATTCTCTCAGTTGCTGACAACAACTGAATTCCAGTATAATCGAAAGGTAAAGTGATACACATTGCGTTGTCTGGAACATTTTATAAAGAGCTAAATAAATCAACTCTCCACGTTTTAACAATCCGTGCAAGTATTAGCTAAAATCAATAGCTGGGCAGATATATAAAGGACAGAAATACCAGAACGGATGAATAGAGCACTCACTAGCCAGAAATAGGTGGAGAAAGGCCACAGTGGCCAGAGGAGTAGTAAAGGAGAAATGCTGTATTCAGTCTTTCACTGCAGTGGGGAGAATCAAAGAAGCACAAAACACTCTCATCCCTTCTGAGAATGTGGAATTTCCAAAGAACAGCCCTGCCCCACATTTATGTGATATAGAGAAATAAATAATTCATTTACTTTTTCCTTTCTAGAAAGGCTTCTTATTAATGTAAAATTCAGTAAAAAAAAAAGGAGATCCTTTTGACTGTGTTTGAAACTATCCTCAAGGGTTCTATAATGGAGGTATTAATTGTCACCAAATTATAATCTGGTGGTCTAAATGTTTCCAGAATGAAAGGGAATTTGAAAAGAAATCATTTAAAAAATTAAGGATTTCATTAAAATAAAATATACAAGGAAACAGATTAAGGCCCTTAATCAGGGAAATTAAATTTAAAAAAATAAAGATTTTTCTAGGTCTTCATATTTCTGCACTTATCTACAGAAGTTTATGAAGGGCCAACAGGCAAATAAGGGCGATCAAAAAAAATCCCAGCTCCCTGTAAAAGAGAGAGGATGCAATAAAACTCTATGTGGAGGCAAATATGTAGCATACTGATGTCAATCTGTTTCCAACATTTTGTTGTCTGGTATGACATCCCTTACAAGACTTTGCTTAGGAGCACCTTTCACAGACCCTTGAGACTTGCACTGGCTCTTTCTGCTGTTATTATTTTGTTTGCTAGGAAATCCTGTAAGCTCTTTCGAACACTTTGATCTGCTTGTGGGTTTTGGATACCTCTTTCACTTTTCATTTTGTGGAGATCCTTATCCGCTCTATTCTCCATCCTAATCAGCTCTTCAAGTGTTTTGTTGTTTATATGTATTATTTTGGGGTCAATTAAAGTAAAATAATCTTATTATTTTTGGCTTGCTACAGTAATTTTGATGTAATTTAAAACATAAATCTGTATACAAGGATCATATACAAAACCAAATTAAACCTGGGGTATTGAGAGAAATAATTTCTGGCCTGAGTGTACGATCATATTTGTGCAATTTCATATGATTGACACATCTTAATTCTAATGTAGAAATCAGTTCAGCTTTTCTTTTTAGTGTGCTAACATGTCTTTGTAACAAATCTCTCCAGGAAACATGGTATAGCCTATGGTATAGTAATTTTCACATGTGAGAAAGGTTACTATTTTGATAAAACCAGACTGTGACATTTAACCTTGCACAGAAGGTTACAATGACACTAGAAGATAGTGAAAAATGGCTGAGGAGCAGGACAATGACACTCTGGCATGATATGATTTATTTTTTCCATAATATGCTTTTCAGCTCTTCCTCTTCTATTTCTCATGAGACTAACACATTCACCTGAAGCAGATTAGTTAAGATACAGTTTCATTTATTCAAAAAGAAAGGGCTAATTTTAAGGGCTGTATGTCAGGTCTAAATGTTGTGAAGAATGTATTAGATTGTTTAAAGCTTAAATATGTTGTGACTGAAAGAGTTTTTTGGAACAATGCCAAAAGCTACACTGGTACTTGTAGGCACACATGCAATGAGTGTTGAAAGGCGTCTCTCCTGCAGCTGAGCACGACTGTTGGAAGTGGAAGTTTTGGCTGACTTTGTCCATTGGTGACAAGACCAACAGGAGGCAGCCGGGGCACTGCAAACAGCACAAACCTGCCGAGGGTCAGAGGTGAAGCTGTGCCTGTGGTTGCCCAGAAAACAATGGTTCTTTTCTCCCCCTGCTCTCCATCAGGGCGTTCACAGGTGCCCCATACCTTCCTGGGGACACAGAATCTCTGTAGCCTGCACAGAGGTTCATCCACACATCCTCTCTCTCTCTCTCTCTGTCCATGTTTTCCTAAAAGCCATACATAGTATTCTCCTGGAGAGGCCCAGCAATATGGGCAATAAACTACTCAGAGTATTTTCTATTTAACTGCTCTCCTCCAGTTCTCTATGAAGACACAGCAACAAGCTGTAGCCTCTGGGTTTGATTTAACACATGCCATTTCTTAAATCAATACAACTAGTACATAGAGCCTGGATTTTCAGAAATCTAATACCTAGCAGAGATATAAGGAAATGTAATGGGAATTACTTCATGGCTGAACAAAGGTAAATCAAAGGTAATAGCTGTGTAATGAAGTATGTAGACATTCCACAAAAAATGTGGCTACTACTCTGTAGGCTCCTCTAGCCAGTAGCCTGCAGCCTTTAAGAAAAATGTACCCCTGTTTAAATTGTAGGTTCATTAAACTTTGTGAAATCTAAATTTTTGTGAGCAATAGACAGCTATTCAGAAGAGAAAAGAAAATAAAGATAATAGAGAGAAAAGACATGGAAAATGGACAAGCAGAAGAACCAGTATTTAGCCATCAAAAATCCAATGCATAATGATGTAATAAATTTAACTTTCCTCTTATTTACTTTCTGTTCCCTGATCTAAGAGTAGCATTAATCCCCCCACTTTTTCTGTGGGGGAGGCGAGTGGGGGCGGGGGGGGAAAGATAGCATTCTTTAAACATTTTTTTAATTATTCATATTATTAAAATAAAAGAACCTCCTATAAAAGAGGAAAAACTATTTAGTTATTATAACATTGAATTATTATGACTGCAGAGAATACAGGCTTTTATCAGGATAATGTCTTCAAAGTAGTGCACAATAATGCAGATTTACTCCTTTATTGAAAAGCTTATAATGTAATAGGTGGATTTGCAAAGGTAAATCGATTTCCCATTTTATTTCTATATGTATTTGAAATACTTTTGCTAAAAAACACTCTTGTAATTATAGAAATCTCAAAAGTGTAGTAGTTTGCATGTCACTGTGATGGAGAACACAGGTTGCAGGTAAGAACGCCCTGGGGAACTCAGTCCACAGGCACAAAGGCACGTCGAAGGATGCCACATCTTTATTCCACATTCATGGCAGACTTTGGAAGGAACCACTGACAAACAGCATCCTTTCTTATGATTAATACAGATGGTGGGCAATCAGATGGCAGAAAGATATAAAAAGCATTTTTTAATCGGATTTATTTACAATTAAAAAGAAAAAACAAAAGATCAGAGAATCCCACTTCTTCCTGACTCACACAATTCTTTTGTACCTTCTACAGCTTGTAAGGAAGGATTTTATGGAAGAAAGGTTAGTGAGCTGATAATAAACAGGTGAAGTGTGCATAAGGAGTTTTGTGGTCCAAACTTAAAATTGAAAAGTAAATGTGATAAAATGGTAGAGTGACAAAGGCAAAAAAAAAAAAACCCACAGGAGAAAAGACAGTAGGGAAAAATGAAGGTTAAAAATACTGCACTGAATGGTATTACCAATTAATTGCACATAAATGGGAAATTCTCATTCATTTCTTGCAATCAGTACCTTATTGCAGACAAGAGAAGCACACCTTTTATGTAAAACCAATTATTTTCTGTTACTTCAGTTAAAGTCATACCAGTTTTATGGAAAAAATCTGTTCCTTTCTTCTTTCTTGGTGGAATGCTTAGCCTTCTACTGCTCTGCTGGGTCCGAAACTTAACACCTTCGCTGTGAGGAGACATGTTTAGAGCAAGTGTTCTCCATCAAAAGTCCTTCACTGAGATGAGTACATTTTCTAATAAATCATTAATATTTATAGTATTTTTGCCCCAATTCTTGGTTTTTTTACATTATTTTGATTTTTTTTTCTATTATGCTTTATACTATTATGCTTTGCCCTTTTCCTGCTTTTCCTGCAAATCCACATTATGTCTCTATTTACTATATAGGGTTTATGTTACATAAGTTGAATGCTTGTTCTTTATTCTCTTAATTAGCCTGAACACTGATTTTCCAAGGGTCTGAAGGCTGATTTCATTACCATGGCTGAGCTGTGTATAGACCTGAAAGCTCTACTATCATTAAGCACATGATAGTAGAGGCATCTCTTATCATGCCGTGCATACTTTTTTCTACATGTATTTTACATTAGGGCCATAGGTATTTCATTCTAGCCAGTAACTTCTTATTACTGTATTGTTATACATAACAATAGATGCATATTATACCAAATAAAGAAAAATCTAAATCAGAGTCGACAATAGGTCACGGGATAATTGGTATTGCAAGCTTGAATTCTCTCATGCTAACTTGGTACCCAGCCACTACAGATCATTGCACTACCATGTTTGATGCATTCTGATGCCATGGTGGGAAAACAGACAAGTAACCAGAGACTAAAATGTGAGGCAGTAATATGTAACGTAAATAGGAAAATAATCTTGACAGCTATGGGGAAGAGATGACACTAATTATTGAATCCATGTCATGCTTTTACCTTATTTGTTAAAAAAACAAAATTGTCCTGACATTAAATGAAATAAACTGAATATTCACACAATAACTCTACAATAAAGATGCTTTTGAAAGAACTTCTGTACAATTCTATAATAAAGCACTAACTGAGAGGGGGAAACTCATATGTACTTGGAACAGCATCAAGCAATCAATATCGGTGTTTCATTTTATTTGTCATCTACCTGTGTGAAGTATATAAAATAACAATCCTAAAACACAGATATTTCATTCACAGAAGAGACTATAATTTCTAATTTTTAAAGTTAAATTTTAGAAGAGTGATATTCCCATGGTTATTGTTACTACCACAACAGCTTGAAGTGGTTCTTCTGGATACTTTAGCTCTGCATTTCTATTTGCACAATGCAAAAAGATTAAATTCTTGCAATTTCAAGTCAGCAATCATGTTCTTGGTATGTATAAGAGACCTATAGCTTTTGGTTTGCAGGACAAACTTGACTTTTCTTGTGAATTTGCAAATTCGTTTGAGCTTTCAAGTGAAATTATAAATACTGCAGGAGGTTTCTTTCCAAATCTCTGTCTTTAAAAAATTGAACATTGAGGCTTACTAGATTACAGCTGCAAAAAATATAACCTCTTTTGACCCAACCATTCCAAAATAACATGAAAAATGTGAAAAATGAAAATATTCTATTTTGTCTGCAAATGAATAACTTTTTACTTGATTGGAAGAGAAAAAGATTAACAAATAACTCTCTGTGAAGAAAGTTAGCAAAGCCATTTTAAGAGGAGATGGACTATTTTTGTTTGTATTTTTTTTCTCAGAATCAAGTTATTTCAAATTCCCTGCTGTATGCAGTAAAACATATGTATTGATACCAAATTGTGTGTCTATATGTCTTTGAAATATGCACCAAAGTTAAATTATTTATACTCTAAAAATGTTGATCAAATTATAAAAAGGAAAAAATACTAATTTGGAACAGTGTATTTTACATCAAACCCATCCTCACTGTTGATATATACCTGCATAATCACCTTAATTCTTTCAATTTAATTTTCCCCTCAGAAAAGTAGAAAAATATGAATTTCCCTTAAAGCAAAATAAAAATTCAAATAATTGGAAATAAAAATGTATGTGGGTCCCAAAAGAACTGAAAGTGTCAGTATTTAGTGCCACCCCCAACTTTTTTTATTTTTTCAATATTAAACCCGATATGGCTGGTGACCAAATTTCAGCAAAGGGATATAAGTTACATTCTCACAATAGGTAGAGAATCTATAAAAGCAATACTCTGATCTGCCTTCTTTTTCCTGCTGAGACAAAATGCAGTGGCATACTCTAAAGCAAACACAGAGCTAGGACTTCATGCAAAATATTTGCCAATCTTAGATGATAGGTGCTAAATAAATATTATTGCTATTATTACTGTCTGTGGAGAGCAGCACTATAAGCTCTTTTTGGAACGCTTACTTAATGGAAAATCTTCATAATTTCCATAGAAAATATTATGCTAGAAATTGGTATAGCCTTTATAACTTTATGGGGCTATAAAATATGATGGTTCCAATATTAAACTGCAGTGAAAAGTAATGTAAACATAATAAAAAGTATACAGGAAAAAATATACTTATTAATGAAACAAAAAGTGTTCAGGGAAAAAATCCATATTAAAGCTTGGAGGGCCCAGTCAGAGACTAAGCACTTTTCAAATGTTGCTCTTGAATATTCCCAAAACTGAGGTGAGATTGCAAATGTTGAATTGTGGTGGACTTTCACTTACTTTATTTTAAGCAAAACAGTTTTTGTGTTATAACTGCACTAAATATGCCCTCCAGCAAGACAAGAGCTTTTAAGTGCATATTATTCAGTAAGAATTAGCAGGTTGTAGAGATGAGCTAGGAAAGTATTTGGCAGGTGGCTACCATGAGTTTACAGCATCTTTTGCCCAGTCTCATCCTACTCGTGTCCATGTCTGTATTCCATGCTTTTCACCAAATTAGGGATGAGGGCTGAAAATGAAAGGCCAGATAAGCTTTGAGGTTTACTGGTATCTTCTGTTTTTTAACAAAAAGACATTCTGTAAGAGTTGAACACATTGTTCCTACTCCACTATATTCCATAGACATATGTCAATTATATCAGGCACTGTCACTATGTTCCTTTCTTTACAGAACATGAATTAAAAAGAAAAATCTGTGCATCTAAAATCCAATCTGTATCTTCTATGTCACTGTAATAATTCAAAAAAATAGAAGCTTTTTGATCAGCCACAAGAGCAGTTTGCAATGCTCTGCTCAATTTCCTATCACTAATATTTCATTTCCACCTTGCACCACTGAGGTATATTATGGTCTTGTTTCCTTAAGGGAAATGAAAAATAGCATTAGAAGCATTTCAAATGATTTAGTCATGAACCACAAATAAACAGGATAAATCCTTCTTCAAGGTAGTTTTCCTAAAACTTCTTTCATTTTTGTCTGTAGAGCTTTAAAATCCAAATATGTGTGGACTAGAGATATCTCCTATTCTAGGATAAGGTCTATTTCATGCTGTAAATTAGTTGGAAAAGACTAAAACACAGCTTACTGATTAGTGATAAAGTATCTGTCAAAGTAGCCTCTCTTAAAGGTCCAAGTATTATGTAGCAAGTGTCCCCAAAATATTTCAAATTATTTGACTGAAAAAGATGTTGTAAGTCTAAACTTACTTACAATAATTAATTGTAACAATATATGTATGAATTTTTTCAAATATTTCTCTGTAATTCTTGATTGATCTAATCTCTAAAATATTGAAGAAACTGAGATATTATCAAATCATGGTCTAAGTTGGAAAATTTAAACAGAAGAATGTGGCTGTCCTGATGAATTATGCTTTGCTCATATCTGAATCTACAATTGAATTAGTTAATAATAATTCAAATACTAATGCAAGGAGTCCTATGAATTACATTCCTGTACATTCACATGCTGAAGAGCTATTGAAATTCTCATCTTATCTACTGCAAATACAGAAGTGTCCTTGTGCAATTTACCTGATCTTTACTGTAAATAAGAAGGCAGAGCAAATAAAATACAACCAGTTTTTTTTATTGAGACCAGTAATAATTCTTTGGGCTAGAGATTGCCATAAATTTTAGGTTTAAAATATGTATTGTGAAACAAAACTTCATGTTGGTAACTCTGGTTTAAAATCACATGATTCTGAGCTCAGAAAAATTCAAATGTCCCTATTCATAAATGTTGCATTTATACAAAAGAGAAGGGAAACTACTTTTAATGTTTTAATATATGGCATTTATTAAGATTCCTGCTTTTAATTTTCCAACTACAAGTTCAATACAATAAGTATACTGTTCATTTTTGAATATGTTATTTTTCTATGTTTAGTTTTTTTCAAGATAGCATACTATTAGCTATGTTTGGTGGCCAATTTTACATTGTTCCAAAGATTGATAAAATTCAGACATTCTTTTAATGTTTTGATCTTGATTCATATTAGGGAATAAAAGTATGAAATATGATAATGTTGCATCAATCTTCAGATGATGATTTACATTTCAAAGGAGGAACAAAGGTAGGAGAATGGAAAGGTAATATTGTAGATAGTTTTGATATAGAATATTTCAAAATATTCAATATTCATCTGTTGTGGTCAGTTGCTGTGATATCATGTATCATAAACAAGTAAACAAATCTAGGCTTGATTCAGGATTTTTTTTTTTTTGCCACTGCCCCTATAATATATAAAATTGTGGTACATATTGTGATAACTGGTAAAGAAACTAGAGAAAAGTGTTTAGAATTTTGTAAGGGTTTAGACTGGTGTTAATTGCTAGCCTGAGCAGAACCTGAACACTATTGCCAGATTAAATACAGGTTATCATGCATGCTTAATGTATCTCTTTGGGATGAAAGGGTACAGTAGCTCTGCAGCATTGACTCTCATGATCTCTTTGGGAGCTGTTTTATTTATCTCTCTGACAAGAGGGAGAAAGGACAAATAAAAATGTGTTGTTGGATTTCACTGGGTGCAGAATCAAGGTCTTTTGCAGGCATTGCAAACTTACTATTAATCCATTTGTACAGAAAACCATGGTGGAGGATAATGAACAAGGACATTCTGAGAAGGAAAGGACTTCTCTTTTTCATCAATCTTCTTTTGACTTGCCCACTTCATGTTACTTGGCTTTGTTGCAACAGCAATTTCTCCAACTGACCGGTGTCAATTTTTAATTTACTTTTGTTTAGTTGTGTATTTAACAGCCACAGTTTTATACAGATAGCAATAACCGTAGCTTTACCATGCATAATTATATAGTTTAGAGATGCATCATGCTGGGAGCTTTGAGAAGATTGAGAGTACAGGTTGTTTAAGTAAAGGCATGAAGTCATAAGAGATGGGACACAGGCTTGACGCTGGAGACCTCTGGACTTGCTAGCAATAAGTGAAAAAAAATTCAGACAAGAGAAGAATAAATCTGGACATAACTGGTTCTAGGAGTGAGAAAGAGAAGAAATAATGTGTAACATAACATGGATGGGTACCATATATAGTAAATTGCAATGTAGTCAAGACCTGTGGACCAGTGAAGAAAGAGTAGTTTGCATGCTAGCAAACTTATAGAAATTAACCAAATTTGAAATGGGGAAAAAAAAAAAAAGGGAAAATTATTAACAAGAACATCATATTTGTCCTGGCTAAGTACTGCAGATGTATTACAATTTTAATTGTATTATTGATAGTATTTTAACCTTTTATGTACCTAAATAGTCTAAATGTATTTTTATTCTTTGTTTTACTATAATAATTAGATTTAGACTAGTGATGATTCCTTAACTACACTATTAAAGGTTTTAATTATACTAACAATGAATTTTTTGCTTTATTTTAGATATAACTTCTTTACCTGATAAATGTATTCTTAGTTTAACGCAGAATCCAAGAACTACAGCATAGAGGAAAAAATACCGAAATTTTAAACACATGGTGAACAAGTAATACTTTAGATAACAGGAATATTGCCCCAAAAATGACAACATGCAGGAAATACTACCAGAAGAATATTGTCCTAGAGGTAGCCAGGCATTTGAGCTGTGGGGGAAAAGGGAATTTTGTCAGTGGATTACAATTAATCTGCAGTTACAAGAGCTATACCATTATCTGTAAACAGAAAAGAAAAGAAAGCAGTGTCCTATCTAAGCATGAACCCAATTAATCAAAACCTTTATCATCTCCTTCTCAGCAAAATACAAATTAGGAGATTAGCAAGAATCGGACAAAATTCTGCTTGAGGCTAATAACACAGCATTGACTGTTTTCAGACAGCTCTTTTTGACACTGGAAAAAGTGTTAACTAGTTATGTCTGAAATGCAGAGGCTAATGAGTCTTCCTAGGATTTTCCAAACAATTTTGACTAAGCCAAGGAGAGAAATTAGAACTGAATAATGGAAATCCTAACAGAACCCAGTTTTTGAAATCTAAAATATTTTCATATTTTGTGTTATGAAGAGCCCTGGCTAAAGAATCAGCACCAACCACAGAAATCTTTAATCCGCTTGAAGATTACTCTTTCATTCAAGTTCTGGTTTGTATATCTTTGGCTATAGTCCAAAATGTGAGTTTCTTCTGTGTTATAACAGTTTTTTCCAGGGTCTTTATATTTTCATCTACTAATGAGACCAGGGTTAAGAAGGTTGATACATTTCACCTGCAATTTATTTTTCGAGAAACTTCAAATTAATACCATTCAAGAAAAAACAACATCTTGCTCTGCAAACTGTCTAAATGTAATGGAGAATATGTAAATATTTTTTTTTTATTCTTGTAAGCCTAAATAAGAAAAAGTATATGACACTACAATAATTTAATGTATTATCTCCTTTTAACTTAGCTTCAATTCCAGATATCACACTATTTATAATATATAAAAAATTTATTATACTCTGCACAATATGTTACATATTTACATATTTTATAAATAATATGTAACACCTAAATATAAAATATTTTTAATTTTTAATCTATAATTGAGTTTATGTAACATCAATATTTTGAGGTATTTTACAGGAGGTCCACATCAACTTCTTATTTTCCTTGATACATTTCCAGTATTTTTTTTTAATTTATTTATTCATTTATCAAGTAAAACATTGTTTTCCTTTTCTGGAACAATATTTAGAGTTAACACTAATGAATTCTGGAAAAGAAGATGTCCCTTGTTGAGACATACAGTATACTCAAGTTCATGCCAGGTAAACAGAGGTAAGGGGGATCAGTGAAAAAAATGTAGTGGAAAGAAGAGCGAACCAGAATAAAAAGGGTCCTGTGGCACAGAGGGATTGGGTGGCTGTTCCAGGAGCAGAGGTTAATTCAGAAGAAAAGAGGAAAAAAGAGGAAGAGAAGGAAACCCTTTGCATACAGGTTCTTTTGCCCCAGTACAGCTCAGAGTTGGCAAATCTGAAGACTATATTCTAAAATTAATCTGAAGGCATTTATATATCCAGCGCACAATTAGGCTGTTCTGCTACAGTTCTGCTTTTTTTCCACCAAGAATCGGAGAAAAAACATACTCAGAGAAGGTTATTTGAAATTCAGACATTAAGGCAGCATTCAGCCCAAGTTCTTAAGTGATTTAAAATTTGATGTGCTTATATGTTAAACATAAGACATAAACACATAAAATAAATGTATCTGTATATGCTGTCTGCTTTACCACTAAACCAAAATATATTTGTTTGAATGAATTTTGGCAGAAATTTTATATGAGCTAATCATTATAGACATGAAGGAGTTAATCCTGTGGCTTTAAGTACAGTACTCACCAAGACTGGGATACTGGTAACTGCTAAAACACTAACCACTTCCCTCCAAACAAAAAAAAAAACAAATTATCACTGCTAATTGTGTGAACACATAGCAGCAGTTATGATATCAAAGACTTAGATATACTTAAAGAATGAAAGAATACACAGATTCCCCTGAAAATATGTATCAGAAAATTAAAATATTTCTATTTTACATCAGTGGCCCAAATGACCTCCTTTTAACTTATTTTTTAGAATGCTAGTCCCTTACTGAAAGGGTGTAAGACAATACAAACAGACATAGATAATTTACAGAACAAGAGCTAAAGGTTAGACAATCAACAAACCCCAAATATGACTCATATAGGAGATGAAGTGACTTAGCAAGACTGTCCATAATTTCTTGAAGTTTCTGAAACAAATAGAGACTTTTTAAATAGGAAAGTTTCTAGAAGAATTTAGAAAGGAGAGAAGATGAGTGGCTCTAGAAGCTATACTTATATAGCCTCACATTATATAAGCTTTGTTCAATATAAGGAAGATTAATAATTGGAAATCCAAATGTCCTCTAACATTTAAAGAGTGGGGTTGATAAATGTAGATAAATTCTGTTAATTACATAATACAAGTAAACGAAAGATTTCAGAAAACTTTTCTTTCAATCTTAGCTTCTGAATTGTGTCATACTTTTGGAGGGAAAGGGTGAAGCCACCCTATTTTCAGCATGAGTCACATATAAATATTAAAATATGTGAATATGTAAGTGATTGATTCTGCCTTAAACAATTGATACAGATAGAAACTTTGGTAGTGTTCTACCTAAATCACTGTTGGATTACTTGATAATCTTTTGTGTACTCTACTGAAGATGTGCAGACAGCTAGGCACAACATTTGCCATCCTGGCACAATTTGAATATCACTTCCATATTCAGTTTTGTCCCAAGAGTCATGGTCATGGTCATAAGACATTATCTCCAATAGAAATAATAGGTTATGAGATTGCAAGCAGTTTCCCCACTATACCTCATGATTCTAAGACCTTCAAAATGAATCCCATAGTGTTCTTAATACACATTCATATATAGTTAGAAATTAAGAAATATCTCTAATTTTCAAGAGTACATCTTGCTGTACTTTGCATAATTATTGTGAGCATAGTACATCACATAAATGAAGGGAAATAGCTTTTAGTGCAGTGTTCTGTCACAAGAAAATAATAAATCAACAACCTATGAACTCTAAGTCCATTTGAAGCGTATTTAGAGCCCTCATTAACCTACAGAGGCCAGTTTGAATAGAAGTCATTTAATGAAGACACAGAGGGGTTTTTCAATAATTTATTATGATGGAAGAAATGGAAACAAGCTAGAAATGCAAGAAATTACCCAAATGATAATGAAATCCAGAAGTGGTGACATAATCATCTGAATCAGGCAACAAAGACACTAAACACCAGTTTTGGGGTTATAGCCCAACAGCAGGAAATAGTAATTTCCCATGCCATGGCAAGATCCACTTGTTTTCATTTTCTGTTTGCTTTCTGCCACTTAATTTAATGGAAAGCCTCCTCAGCAGAGAGTATAGGATTGAAATGTGTCTCCTCTGTAGTAAAACAAGCTATTATAGACTAGGTGCCACACATTTATATTTAAATTGATGGAAATACTTTGCAAGATAAAGACAATGTGATTTTGTGTCTTCCCACCCCAGGATCATGGAAGAAGGTGGAGTATTTGTCCTCGGTATATTTTAGTGTGCAAAAATATCCATACATTGAATGAGTAGTGAAAGAGCTTTTGTAAAACTCCATATGGAGTTAAAATTAAGTTTAAATATCTTTGCAGACAAAAGGACTCTTTACACCCTGAAGACACCCAGAACTGTTGATGCTCGTGCCAAATAGAGTTGAATCCATTCTGACAGGCATGGAAGAAGGAGGGGGCTGGCTCCACCAACACTGCTCTGAGTTGGGGGTCATACGTCCCTGTCTTTAACAGCCCCAGTTGAGTAACAGCACTTTCATATCAGGTAAGCTGCACCAAAGTTCACTGAAGGGACTGGGCTCCTTTCCAAAGTGCCTGCCACCACTAGATATTTGTGGTGCAGTCATGGTTTTGTGCAAAGAGAAAAGTAATTTCAGAGGCTAAATTTCTCCTGTCCCACTCAAGTGCCCTGACCAGTAATCAGCATTTCTTCCTTTTCTTCCTTTATCTTCAGTGAAGTCAGAATTCTTTGTTTGCTTCATGGTGACAAAATTTCTACAAAAGTGCTTGTGAGTGTCTTTTATTTCTGCATCCAGAACACCCCATAATAGGATCTGTATTATATTCCTCTGGGAGGTAAAGATTTGAAGGTTGTGTCCTGTGTGCCCAATGAGGCAAGTGAGACTGATTTCCCTCCCTTTGAAATGGTCACTTTGTAACAGGCTGCTACTGCAACCTGTTATACTTTGGAAGAAGTGAATGAACTCTGCTCCATTTATGGAAGCAAACACAAAGGTGCCACACATTCATAGAGATTTTAGCTTAGGGATTGGAGCTGCTTTCCATTGAGTTTTCAGTTAGGTAGGTGAGAGAAAGGATATAAGACACAGTTTCATCTTTTTCTCAATATTATTTATCACTTGAATACTACAGGGACAGATTTTACATGATCAGCATGATTTTTTCACTGTGGTTCTCTATACACATGTAAGAGTTAAAGGCATCGAGGATAGGATCTGTTCTGAAGGACAAACGTTCATTTTACATCATCAAAGTACTCACCTTTTACTAACAGAAAAGTGAACTCATTAATAAAGTTTTGATGCGTGGTATTTTGTAGAAATAAACACAATGTTATAGCAATGTAATTAATGCAACTTGTACAACTACATTAAAATTTTCTAACCAGCTTTCATACAGTTACAGAATTTGCTTTATTTATTTAATTTAGAATTTGATTTATTATCAGCAATTTATTTGGTGAAAACAAATTTTTGAAGTTTTGTAATTTCTGTTTCATTTGTTGCCATTGTAAATTTACCCAAAAGTGCTTAGTTTCATGCCAGCAGCAAAGATTGCATTTGATTCATACCAGTTTGGTTTCAGTTTTTGAACCTGCCTACACATGGCTTAGAGTCACCAGTCAAACAAACATGGATCATGAAGTCCTGGGTTTAGAGTCTTAGTGCTATATTTAACTTAATTTACATTTGTCTTATGCATTGAAATTATTGAAGCTGACATGTTGAAATGTTTTTGCTAATTGATGGAGTAAATGAAAAGAAGCTAGGGAAGAACAAGAAAAAGTTATAGTTCAGAAACTGAATTTCTTGATAACATTCAGCATGACAAAGTTTTAGTTTATTCAGCCATATTTATGTGAAACATTCAGCACTACAGGAGCCCAGCAGGTCTGAGAAAATGTTTTGTCTCTCCATGGTTGAATATTTATTAGAAAGTTGGCGATACTGATCTCAATCCCAAGAGGTAGCACCTCTTTAAATAGTTCAGTATTCTAAGCTGTAGCCAAAAATGATATGCATTGCCAATAAGATTGAATTTTGACTTGAGTATTCAAATATAAAGGATTTAAAATTAGAGAATTTAAACATACACTCAAATAGGTGCTTGAATAGATACTAAGTGTTGCTAATCAATACAATTCATTTGGTTGTGTAAATACATACAAAATGGTCTAGTTATCAGTGCAAAACATTTCTCATGAGAAAAAAAAAATCTGAACTAGACATTTGTCAAGTCACTCTGATTAAATCCTGGCTCTAGGAAATAGTACCATATGAGCTGGAGTTTAGTCAATCAGACTGAGATGAAATCCATATTACAACTTTCCAAACAATCATCTGGATGATAATGCAAAGTTTTGCCTGAAGGAAGAAGAAGAGAAAAAAATGATGACATGTGGTATTTCCATGGATATTCATGCTCTAATGAGAAGAATAGCACCTGAACTACAATTTTTTTTTTTATTAATACTGCATTATGAATTTATGTGACACCACCATCACCACAAAATTAAATTTAAAAAAGATATTAAAAATATAGGATAGATGCTATTAATTTTTGGAATATCAGACCTTGCTTTCAGATAGCTCTATGTGTAAAAATATATCCCATAGCAGAGATTCTGTCTGGCCTTTACCTTGGCCACATAGCCATGACTGGTCAGTACATTTAAAATCACCCCAAGTTGTTACTTCTTATTTTTGTACAGCAAAGTGAAACCATCCTCTAAGTGATAGACCAAATAGATTACCTGTGCCTTTAAATGCTTAGAGGTGTCTGGTTTCCTGGTTTCCATGCTATGAGGAAATGTTTGAAGTGAAACCTCAAGGAAAATGTTGACTAGCTAATAAATTTACCCTCCTTGAAAATTTCTGTGAATGTTCAAAGTCACCCGAACCTTTGATTTTAGAAAACAACCACCTGTTGCTCTTTTGATATAAGAGATCAAAAGTAATTAGTGTGAATTTTAGGAAATCTAGGAAGCCATTAGAATATTCCTATTTTGTGTGTTCCTTTTGAGACTTTCATACTCTGAAGTTCCCACTGTACAATAGCTTCTTCAGGGATCATTTTTAATGATTGAATTGCTGATTTGATTCTCGCTTTTATTAAATAAACTGGAAAAGATACTGCAACATGATACTCAGAGGATATTGTCTTTCAGAATGATTTTTGCATGTTTTCCTTAGAAAGTTCCCACAACTCTTTTTTTATTGCCAGAACCTGGAAATCATTTATAAATTCTCATCTCTTACTATTGAAGTGGTTTAATGGACTACAAAGGATGTCTACCAAATTAAACTAGTGTATGCTATACATTCATGTTCAACTCATGAAAAATGTAAGCAAAAATTAGATAATTCTACTTTCTCTTTTTTTTTTAATAAATATTTCTTCTAAATGTAAATGGAATCATCTAAACAGTGTTGAAATAATTATTGATTTATCATTTCAATACTGTAAGGTTTTAATTTGTAAATCTTCAGTGAAGAGAACAGGTGTTGTTGTCAACATTTTATATTACACAGGCAAAAGGACTGGTTCCTAACAGGTATAAAGGAAGAAAACATTGCTGTATCTCAGCACCATATGACAACTCACACATTGCATATGATAATATTGTAAGGAATATTTCACAGGAGTAAAGTCAGCATCACAGAGATGTTACAAGAGTGTGAGTCTAAGACTCTTATTAACTTTAAATTCATACTTCTGATTCCTTCAAAAAAGAAAAAAAAAAAACCCACAAAACTTTGGAAGCCAATAGGACTATGTATCTTATTTTGCAATAAACTTTTCAATTGCTGTTACAAAGAGATGCAGATCAGGCAAAAAGAAACATTTATTTAGAGAACATTTTTGACACTTGTGTGAATATGATTAGGTTCATTTAATAATTATCTTTATTTTGTGGGTAAGCCTCATAATTAAGTAATTGATACTCACTTTCATATTGCTTCTGAGAAGCATCTTGAAAAGGCAAAGATGCAATGAATATTTTTTTTCCGCTTTCCTCTCAAGAGATACTACTGGTCACTAGCCCAAAAATTAAAAAAGCCAGCATACAGTTGAGTAGATTTTTTTTTTAGAGCATAAAAAACCACATATTTACTGTAGTCATGCATCTTCATTGCTTGTATTCAAATAGGTAGGTGAAGATCAGGAGAGGGAATAGGGCAAAAAACAGATGTCTCAATACTGAATGATTCAAAACCGTTTGTGGAGTGGTTCTATTTCATTAACAGGTACAGTAAAAAAATGCATATTTGAGGTAAGGCTGGAGACAGTTCAAAACAGATAAGTTCCTCTAAAATACAAAGGGCTGTTAAAACAAAGTAATTTCAAGGAAGTAGCCTCAGTAATAAATTAGTTTAGTAAAACTATATTTTAAATGGTTCCAATACTTTTGGACATACAAAGGAGGTCGTTACATTAATTTTTTTCTAATCAAAAACTAAAATATCTTCAGTCTGATATTTAAATCAAATCATTATTTTTAGAAGAATATGCAAAAAAACTCTAAAGTATCAAAACTGAAACATGTTAAGCAATACCAGCCATATAAGGGAAAATAAATACACTCATTTTTATTAAGATACCATTAAATTGGACAGATTTTTCTTTTAGGTAATGACCTATCAGCTAAACTTTTTCCTTCATGTGTTAATTTTGTATAAGCAGAAAAGACATTACTACAGAGCTCTTTACAAATAAGTATGTTCTAATCCATTGAGCACCTTTTTATGTTGATAAAAATATGAAATGAAGAGTATTTAGAAAATTTATTATAAAGTAAAATTTATTATAAAGTAAAAATACTTCAGAAATTACAAGTGGGTACATTTCCACATAGTCACTATGTTTATTTCAAATGCTGATTTTTATCTTGACTATTATGTAGTAGGGCCTTATGCTTTGAGGACCCTTAGTTAAAGTGGACTAAAAAAAATCAATTTTTATTCTGCATTGCCCTTAATGAATAAATTAAGAACTATTTCAAGTAACTGTCTTTAATAAAAATTGTAGTTTTAGTGAAAAGAATGACAATGAGAATGCTTGCTGATTTTAATTGTGGGAATTAAATAATACCACTTGAGAACTGCCAGAATTGGAAATATATTTTCCTACATAGTGATTTAATGGATTTTTTTTTCAAATGTTAGAATAATTTCACTAGGTCTGTGTTTGCATATCCATATCTACATTAAAGGATTGTCATGGATAGAAATACAAATTTAATCATCCTCCCTGGGTTCTGAGAAATGTACAATGTTGAGGATGATGCTCACTGATAACCTAGCAATTATTAATTGTAGAAATAGTACATGGTAGGTATTATTACATGGTGGTAATATTCCAGATACATGAGAGTTCTGAAGAGACACCTGTGTAAATTATACTCGACTCTGTCACAAAGGGGCAACTGAACTGATGCCTTCTATAGAGCAGGATTTGGTCTCCTAATTTGCCTTTAAATTCTCATTTTTAATGACTGCCAAACTTTGATACAAATTAGGTTAAGATGAATTGCTAGCCTGCAAGAATTCATAATGTTTAGCATGTTTTAACACACTGAATTTGCAGAATACATTTGAGACAAAATTTTGCTATGCATTGGAAGGAAATGACAACTGCTATGACAAAGTAAGATCAGACAGAACACTTGGATGCAATTTCCAAATCCTGCTCACAATCATAAAAATATCAACCTGAGAGAGTCTAGATATTTTTACAGTATTTTTGGTTGTTAAATAGGTATTTTGATAGCCATACTGTCTTTCCAGACAGTCTTTGTACCTCCATTTGCTGGTTTATAGATGTCATGAAGGACAAATCTTCTTATAGTCTTTAGTCTTATAAATTGCCCTTTAATATCTCTTTAGTAGGATTTATGTGATTAATCTTGCTCATAATGATGACTAGAGTTAGTGGGGAAAGAAATTAAGCATGGCTATTCCTTTTGATAAAAGATTAAAAAATGGACAATTTCAAGCACAGGAAAACCCATCTATTTTTGTCTCTTTGTATCTCTCTCTGTCCACCCTCAAATCCTGTCTGGGGTCTTTTTATGCAGTGCTTTTGACAGTAAAACTTTGAGTGTTTTAAAAAGGGGCTTGGCTTTCCACAAGAGAGGAGAATGATACAGCTACAAATTCTGCTTTTCAGCTGGCCCAAGAATATTTTGTTAATTAGTTCATACGTTTCTCTTCTGAAATATGGAATTAACTTTTTGACTTCTGTCTCTATGTTCAGCTATTGTTAGAGATTAGCTGTAAGAATGGTTTTCATAATTTATAAAACTTAAATCGCTTCCAAATTTCTTTAACTCTTAGGAAAATAAGTTCATTTCCTGAATTTCTTTAGAACTTTTACTGCTGAAAGTAAGCCTTCAACGTTCCTAAATCCCAAACTGCATTTCCAGTCTCATATTTTTAAGCACAATTACCTCATTCAGTAGTTCAGGTAGATTGCCGTCTTGTTTTTTTTTTTTTTCCCCAGGAAAATTTCGACTATGGGTATTTGTAGAACATCTCAGTATTTTTAAACATGAAAATAACCCTTAGGTTAGTTGTTCAAAAATACTTGCAAAAATTAGCTAACCAATAAAATTCTTTACAATTTTGACTACAGTGGAATAAATGGGAGATTTGGCAGTCTGGTGTTTGTTTCAAATCTGGCCAAAAAAACCCATCAGTATCTAATCAGTCCTACCTTTATTTTTATTCTCCAGGACTCAAGATTTATTTTCATCTGTTTGACTTAAAAATAGCACTCAGGAAATAAGTTAAACAGAAAAAAATTTACTTTCATGCAATGATGTAATTTGTGCTTTCATATGTGTGTGTGTGTATGTGCATAATATATATGTGTGTGTGTATGTACTCTATTAAGAAGATTGTTAATAACAGCATCCAAGTTTTTGAGAAAATATTACATTAAAAGTAGCTTCCACCATAAATTGATGACTGTGAATAGCATTGTCAATCAAGCTGTTCCAGGTCTGTTGCTCAGATATTCAGTACTACTTACAGATTTCATACCTGTAGTAAGTTCAGATATTATTCAATATCTTCTATACATCAAACCCAGGTTAAGATTACTTTCCTCCTAGTTTCTGCAGAATAATTTTGTGGGTTCTCTTTTATAATATTGTTGAGCATATATTAATTATCTATGGAAACTCTATCTGAAATTTTTTTTACAATAATATTTGGTACTGTAAAATAATTTACGATATTCAACATATTTCTAAATTATAATAATATTTTCATTAACAAACTACTAAAAAAGCTGTCACTCATAGAAAACAACGCAACAATGTTTAAAAACAGAACAGTAAGTGCTCAACAGATTATAGACAAATTGCATTAAATCAAAAGTGCAGTACTCATTGCATTCAAAAATGTAGAAGCTGAAATTAAGTGTTCTAGTTCTCAGTCCCAGAATTAAACATAGGCCTGATCACGATTATTCTGGGGTTTTTTTTACTCATGTTGTCTCATCTGAAAGCCACAGAAAAAATTGTTCTTTCTTCAAAAGGAGACAGTACTGAACCTGTGAATAATAAAAAAAAGAGCCTTAATAATGAGGACAATGGAAACACTTATTAGGAAAGGTTTTCTAGTCTGTACCTTATAAGAAAAGGTACAGAGAGAGGAGTTGGTCTCTGAATCTCAGGATCCTTAGACACTGCCTTTTGTGTACTTGTTTGTCATTAAAAGTTTAGGCAAATTTTTGGCTGCATTTGTCTTGAAATCTGTTTCATGCAATAGTGCTAAGTCATACAGGAAAATCTGGTCAAAAAATTGTGTGATTCTTCAGTTTTATCAAATGCATATACAAATGAATTGGTATATGATTTTCCAGTTTTTCCAAGTTTCCTTTTATTTAAGAGTAGTCAACTCCTTAAAATAGCTGCTCTTGTGAGGATTTTTGGACACTAAATTGACCAGGAATAAGAATCTTCCAGTTTATAATCCAGTAAAGAACCAAAGCTAGGAATAATTTGTTGTGACGAAGAGCAATAAAAAAATCCATCCAAAATGGATTTTCTCTGTCCTATATATGCTTTCATAGTGTCTCAAGTAAATTAAAAGATCACTCAATGCCAATTCAAAGTGAAAAGTGTAGAACTTTTGTAAGACTATTTTGATCTCACAAAACTCTTTTTTTTCCAAGTATGAACTATTGGAGCATCCACCCATGGTTCTAATTTTCCTCACTTTCCTGGTGGATCAGGGGTGATACAGATATAAAAAGAAAGAGATATGACAGAGGCATGGGAATCAATAATCAATGCAGACATTTTTATTTACACCATAAAAAGCTATTTTGATTCTCATTTCTTTTATGACAGATAGAATGAAAAAATTAATAAAGGAGATGAAAATATTTGCAAAGTCCTAAAAAATAATGTCCTTCTTAACTCCACTGTAGAATCTGTAATTCAGGCATTGCAATATAGGATGTGCATCACCATACACTTAAGTTTTGCAATCTGTTCCCACAAATCAATTTTACACAGCTTGAGAATATGGGCTAGTTTGTATTTGTGCTATAAAGACATTTCAGAGGGGAAAAGAATGAAAATAGTGTTGTAGCTGCAAACAAATCAATTGGACTGTATTAAAACTAAATTCATGATGTCAAAGATGAATGTAGAGACAGAAACAGGGACAGAGATTACCATGGGGTCTAGACACATACAGTGATTAATCATCACACACATCTGGAAAAGAAAAGCACAAGAAGAAGGACTTTTTTTCTTCTTTGTCTAGACAGTTTAGAAAGAAAGAAAATTATATTATGTTCTCCATGGATTAAGGAAAAGATGAAAGAGATATTAACTGTCCTCCATTTGCACCAAAGTGAAAATCTATCTTTCAGCCATATCTTTTATTATATGGAAACAATCCTATAACTCATTTTTAAACACAGTACATAACTATATCTGTTTCTTTTTCAAAGATTCATTTCTATTTTAAAAACATATTAAATAATTATATTGAGTTTAATTTAGGAAAAAAAACCCAATTTAATTAAATTCAGCAAATTTGAATACAAGAAAGAGATGCTGTACATGAATTTTATTTTTTGTATTTTTTTCTTTTGATGGGTTTTGCAATTACAGTCTAAAACATATTCAGATGTAAGTATCACAGAATGCAATTCTAATTACTGGGAACATGATTTTCTTTGGCTACACAGGATAAGATAAAATGAAAAGTGTAAATAGACTTTTTTTTCCGCATGCACAGAATACTGAGAGAGCACTATAGTGCTCGGAAACTAGCTGATGAATTTTTCAGTTTAGGAGACAAATTTCACCTTCATACAGAAGCTGATAAAACAAATATGTTTGCAGTGCCATATGAGAAATAGAACCTATTAGTATAAAAAATCTGCAGAAATAGCTGTAAGGATTAGGTCATACAAGCATCTGCATGTCAGATGGGAACAATACATCAGATTTATTTAGGATTACTTGGTAGTTACTAGGTTCATGGAGTGGGAAGAAGAGGAGAATTTATCTAATTTTTTTTTTCTTTTGGTCTCTGTATAAATTTCCAAATACTTATTTTACTCTGGTTTTGCTACAACAAGTGGCAACTAGTGCCTTGCTCATTTCTTCTGCTGGTATAATTGAACATTCAGTACTATGTTCAGTATTTGCTAAGAGCAGAAAGATTTTTTTGGTCTATTCCTGCTGGAGATTTGTAGAGATCTACTCCTGAAACTGGCTTTTACCAATTGGATATTCTCTAGAAGTGGTCATTGCTTTCTGGACTTCCATCTGAGTTGACTGCTTACAGAAACTCCCACTGAGCTTAATTCGGGTTTCTTTTAAATCTTGCATAACTACAGAAGCAGTCAATGTTTTGCTGTATTTCCTGAGAGTGGGGAGGAAAAAGTATGGAAGTATGTTGGGCTTCCTCTCATATTTGTAAGATCCAGGAGAGGACTTAAGTGTTTGTCTCAGCTGAGTTCAGGACAAAATATATAGGGATGGGTATAGGGTTGTTGATCATTCTTTTCTTATAAAGGCATTATAAAAACTTTGTGATTATTTACACTATTTTTCTCTTTCTCCCACCCTGCTCATGTAGCTTATGTTCTGTTAAAGGAAAACATGATTTAAGACTCATTTTAAAATGTCTCCAGGAATGACATAGTCATTAGAAAAAAGAAAAAGCAGTGCAAGCTAGGTGGAAAAAAATAGGATGGTAGAATGAAATACCTCCGAGGACAGTTTTGTTGTACAACATTTGGCCCTAAATAAATGTATGGGCCTGCTTCTGAAAATATATTACATTTGTCAAAGGAACAGTAATTAAACTGCTCCCTCTAAGCCTTTTTGATAGGCCATTTTCAGAATGAATGGTTGAGGCTGAGAAAGGCCACTTGGCATTTAAGAACTCTACCTTTAGGGTATTATTTTCCTTGCTTTCTCATGCTCACACAATTTTGCTTTTTTTTCCTGCCATCTTAGAACAATGGTAATCACTGTTTTTGTTAGGGAAGACCTGTGAAATATGAAATGGTTTTCATGTAAATGTAATTGGTATTGTAATTAAAACAAGAGATCAGTTTGTCACATCTTACATTGAACCTGAAGAGACAAAGAGTTAATCCTGGTGAAAATGGCAAAATATGCATTTTGTCAGCAATTAATGGAAACTGACATAAGACACAGTCATTTAGCCTAGATAACTCAAAGTAATTATTACCTTCTTAAAACGGTGTTATGATGAGTAGTAATAATAAAAAAGACAGTCTCTCACCAAGATCCATAATGCATTTCTTCAAATGAGATAAAAAAATGAGATGTGGTGAAGTAAAACCCTAACTCATCATTCAGGAAACTGGCAGATTCTAGAAACTTTTTCTAAAAATTGATGTAACAAAATGTATGGTTAAAATAATTTTTTGACCAATATTATTTTTTCATGTGTCCTGTATGTGGGACCCATATTTCTACATTACAGTGATGATCACATTCACATTAACATATCTGTATATAGGAAGAAAAATTAAATAAGTAAAAAGAATTGTCTTTCATTTCCCTTAATGCAGAAATCTCAAGAAAATAAATTTCAACAGAGTGAAATAGATAAAGTTCTGTGTTATCTATAGGAATTATTCACAAATTCACAATGCCAAAACTCCTTACTTTTCATAAGCTATTGCAGGACATATTTTACATTAATTCAGACAATTGCATCCCTATTGAAACAATTTTACAGTTTTGTGTTATTTCTTTTCTGATTTGTGTGTACCATATGGCAGTTCATTTCCATGGACTGCAAATGTGTATTTCCAGACTGCCTAAAATGGACACTTATGTGTTATATTTATTGCTTTAAAGGATTTTATTTCTTTTTTTTTTTTAACTTTTTTTCCAGTTTTCAAAATCTAACTGTAGGGAGATTACACAGATTAAAGAAATTTTCCAGTTATGAAAGAAAGAAAATCCTTCCAGATGTGAAGGTAAAAAGCAAATCTGTATCTTTTTTATTAATCTCTGATTTTTACATTAAGATTCTCAGGATAACAATTACATTAACAATCTCAGGACTGTTTTTCTTTGTGCTATAACAATAATTTGTATGTTTTAACTACGGCAATAATAGAATGCCAGCACATTCCTACACAGATTATAGCCTTTTTGGGGCCATTTTAGAAACTTCTCAGGTTTTTTTTTAGTTTTTCTCTTGATTTTAGATTTTTTTCTGAAAAGCTCTGTGAAGTTTGGAGACTATAAATACTGTCAATATGCAGTCCTTATGGATATGTCATAATAAAAATTAAGCCATCTTTATCTGTCAGTCAGAAACAAAGGATATCTGAATAAAATCTAGAATAGAATGACTTTGCCATTACAGAAATAACCAGAATGGAAAGTCTTATAAAAGTGAAGATACACTGAAACTCGGATAAAAACGATGGAATTACAATACAAGAAATGCTAATAATCCAGGTGGCTTTTTTTCATTTCTAAGAATATAAATATTCTTCCAGTTGAAGCAAAACAATACAGACTTTTCATTTCTCTTTTGAGAGATTGCTTCATACGCCATGTTAGGAGTGTGATAAAAGGAATTTATGGAATTTTTCTGCAATTAGACAAAAAAAACCCCTGTAATTATAAAGGGAAAAATATATAACAATTCCTAAGAAGTAGGTTACTTGGCTATAAAAGGGAACATTTTAGATTTTCCCTTAGGACAAGTAAAAATTTCTGAAACCTTTCTATGACTGCCATACGCTGTGCGCCTGCACATTTTCTTTCATGAAAACTCTCATAAGTTCAGCAACTGTTTTAGAAAGCAGATCCAATGCCATCTGATCCTCATACTTCCTACAATTCTGAGGGAAGTTAGGAAGAATTTTGTGATGAACAAACATATTCTTCATCCATTTCTCTTTTTCACAATCACCTAGTGCAATTAACACAAACAGTTCTTAGTTATTTGTTTCTGACTGATTAACATGGAAGTACTTGATACGTAGAAAGTTGGGATTTTTAAAAAATTTTATTTCTCCCTTCACTCTACATGAACAAATGCACATATGTGATATTAGCTAGTTATTGATACAATTTTTTTTCTTAGTATGAGTTAATAATTAGGTTTCTTTCACTTTTCACCACGTAAAATATGTACTAATAATTATAAGCTTCTTTTAATAAATTTATTTTTTTTAATTAATCAACTTAAAGCTCTCTGTGCTTAAATAGCTTTAGCATGTGGTGGTCATTTGCAGTCTAGTTAAATATGCTTGATTTAAGGCAATGCTTTAATCTCTTATTTCATTAAAATTAGAAGTAACATGCAATTTGATGTCTCAGTGAAATGGTGACAGACAAACATCTTTAATAACTCTCTGCTGAGAGTTTCTATCTTTGTAAGACTAAAAAGTAGGTAAAACTTTAAATGTCACAAGCCAATGTTTATTGCCAAACTTTAGTATGGAGAGACAGAAAGATGAGTCACAATGCAGATATTTAGTGAAATCGAAACATCCTTAATAATATTTGCATACGTGTTGGTGTTGGTAGACACTATTGTCTGTGAATCATTGTTTACAATTAAACTTGGTTTTCATTATATTAAAAAATTTGCCCTGGTTATTGTCCATTCTTTTGGGAAAGGAGGAGTGGTCCTGTGTAGGGCCAGGAACTGGACTTAATAGTCCTTGTGGGTCCTTTCTAACTCAGGATATTCTATGATTCTTTGATTCTGTCATTACAATGCATTTCTATAACTCCATAAGATGGAAAGTGGGAAGCTATGAGGTTAAGGCTCATTATCTAAACTCATTTTGAATGAACTATTTTTCTCTTCAAATGTTCTGTGCTCAATCCAGAAAATGAAGAGTGATCTTTTGGGAGGGTACAAGGAAATCCTTGTATTTGTTGGCCTCCAAGCATGAAGAATCGGTACAAATGGGAGATTGATCATGTGCACAAAATAAACAGAGTGCACACAATAAACACAAGTAACTGAGCTTTGAAAATAACAAAGTTCCAAACAAAGGAAATGAGGTCAAGAGGAATCAAAGTAGCAGCAAATACTCTTCATGACAAATACTGCATTCTACATATGCAATGCATAATTTCTCCACTGAGAAAAGTTGCAAAGCTAGTGAAGGCACATATCTCCTATCCTAAATCTACAGCAATACCTCCCTTGGTTAAAACTTCCACTTCCTGCTAGCATGGAAGAGCATTAAATCCTTTTTTGAACTGCAGGAATTCTGACCAAAGGCCTGAGGAAAAGAATGGATTGATGTCTTTGTAAACTGTTTCTACAATGGTTTCAGTACTTTCAAAATAGTTTATCTCACAACTTAAAAATGAATGAACATTTTGCTGCAGCAAAAAATAAGAATTAAATGTCAATAAATATTATTAATTTATTAGTAAATATTGCTGGTGGATAGAAATTTGCATAACTGAAAATGGTAATAAAGTTTTCAGTAACTTTTAGTGAAGCCTGAATACTTAGATGCACTTTTTTTTCTTCTAAATTATACTAACACCAATAGTTATCAAAGGAAAGCCTGCCAGCAGGGACAGCTGATCCCCTGACCACAGGGACAGTTCATACCATATGACATCATGATCTGTACATGAAGTGAGGTGAAGAAGAAGGAAGCAGGGAGATGTTAGGAGTTATGCCATTTGTCTTCCAAAGTCACTATTAACACGTGATGGAACCCAGCTTTCCAGGGTTTGGCCAAACACCTGCCTGTCAGTGGGAAGTGGTCAATCTGCAAAGTAAGACTTGTTTTTCTTTGCTTGCATACAGTGTTTTACTTTGCATTCCCTATTAAAGTATCTCAAGCCACGAGTTTCCTCACTTCTACCATTCCAGTTCTCTCCCCAAGCCCACTGGTGGGGAAGTGAGCAAGGGCCTATATGGTGCTTATCTGCTGTCAGGGTGCAAACCGTGAAACCAGGTTATAACAAGCTGACAAATAAATAAATAAGAAACTTTGAGAGAAGAAATAGTTGCAATGAGACACAGAAAGGGAAGTGAGATGCCTTCTATCTTCTTAAAAGTATTTTAGGACCACAGGAGGATACAAAATAAAACATTAAAACCCCAGCATACTAAAACACCAACATATAAAAAATGTCCTGGATGAAAAAATAGTGTTGGTAATGTAGTTTTCTTTTTCACTCTTGGCTGACGAACTCTTGGACTGTGTAGACTATGCAAGCATGGATGTATACACAAAAAGAAAAGAGTTCGTAGAGGAAGAGTCTCAAATATGTATGGCATCTGCAGGGCATATGAGGAAGTTGTTTTACTGGTCAATGTTTAGTGCTCTTTGAGACTACAGCACAAGACTGATTTTGTCATGTGTTTTCAATAAACTTCACAATGGAGGAAAAAATCCAATATGGATGGAAATCTTCTCAAATGTACTTTCTGTGTAAATACATTTTCTAAACTGTTTCTTTTCCTCATAGGTTTTCTATTAATTAGGCGTAATGTCACAGATCTTTCCCACAGGCCATCTTACCAGGTGGACTACTTTTTCTAGAGTCATTTACCTCTGACTAAATGACAGAGCATCTAATAAACGAGACAGAAGTATTTTTCTCTTTCCAGGGTAAATGTATTGATGAGCACACTGAGCAGAGCTTGCTATCATCATAAGAGATGCATAAAAAATGTGAAATACTTAGGAGATTTACTCTCTTGATCCATGCTTGTGATTAATTCTAATAACTGTTAAACAATCCCGAGTTAAAATGTCTCCTCTTTGAAGTCTGATTGTGTATGCTGTGGGCAAAACCTTCCCCTTTGCTTTGGCATGTCATACACTAAACCAACAGAAGTGGCATGATGGCTTAAGGACAGAATTTAACAGTTGCGATCTGGAGTGCGCAGTCATTTTATGAAATGTATGTTAGAGCTTCAATTTAAAGTGCCAAAGCAATACCATTCCCACCAAAATCAATGGGGATTTCATTAATATACCCTCACACAGTGCTTCAAAACCCTGCTTTTAGCTTCCCAAAGCAGGAATGGGTGTGTTTATTCAAATAATATAAATTTATAAGATGCGACATTGCTAACTTACAGTAAAATCAGTGCTAGGACATTTGACTTTAAAGATTTAGTGGCAAGTATTTTAGGTCCAGAATATTAAAGTCAAAGAGCAGAGTAATGTGAATCAGAAAGAGATGATAGAGGAACAGTAAATAATGAAGGAGAATGTAACCAGATAGAAAATATAAAGAACATTTTCAAGACTAATAAATGACAAAGCCGGTTCAATGCAGATAAATGTAGAACAGTGGTGACTTTGATGAGTCTTTATAACACAACTGTGCATGCATTATAAAATAGGAAGAACAAAAAGTGTTAGAGTCAAAAGAAAACTGTGTGTCATTGATGTAGGAAAAGAAAGCTCACAGACGTCTTAACACATGGATGAATGATGACTTTGAGAGAGTCTGTATGACAGAAGCCTGTTTTTCATAAAGTAGAAGTATGAAAGAGCAAGACCTAAAAAAATAAGAGAGGGAAAAAAGATAAATTCTACATGGAGTTTAAAGTATGAAAAAACCACAGCAACGTCTCTGTAGAGGAAAAAAGTGATGTAGATGAATTGTTCTCACTACATTTCTAGCACAGATCTGACCATGTCCATTACATAAAAGTAGTATTTACAGGAAGGATTGCCTTCTGTTTGGCCACTGTGCAGTGATTATTTCTCAAGTGTTTATTTTTCATAAGCAGTAAAAATACAGTGACAAGGATAATAATGTTCACATGCAAAAGACACAGATGGGGGAGAAAAATATATGGACATTTAAAAAGGTATGCAGGAAAGGAGAAGAAAGGATAAGGAAGCTAATAGAATGAAGAGACAAATAAATGGAAGTGAAGTTGAAGCAAAATTGATTCAAAAATTTCTAAAATATATTTTTGGCTCAGATTTCCGAAGACAGTCTTAAACAAAGAGAAATTTTGGTTCTGTTGTAATATGTATGCTTTCTGGAACACATCTATACAGCGTGGTTGAAAACAAGGACTGCTTATTTCAGCATCTGCTGACTGACCATTAGGACCAGACAGTATTCATTGCTGCACTGTGGTTCCTTGTCCCCTCTCCCTCCTAGGCTGTTGCTCCTTCTCTTAGGGATATTTAGCACAATAACAAGCAAGAGCAATCAAACTCTGTATCTAACCTATGAGATTCCTGAAACTCTTTCCCTCTCACCAAGGGAATCTCCAGCATTTTAAAGCACGATACAAAAACTTCTGTAAGGAATTATCTTTTCACTCAAGTGGTTCTCATCATTGAGGAGGCAAAGTGTACAACAGAATACCTGAATACCCTGAAGATCACATAACCCAAAAGCAAGATTTTTTTTTTTTAGTGGTTAGGCTAATGTATTAACTGGCACTCCATGGGATTTTGGTGTCAAACTGGTGTTAGACCAGACAGCTAAATCCAAAATATAATTGCCAGATTAACACCTTCAGACCTTTCAGGTACAGAAATTCCATTTTGTCTCTAGCAGAGTCAGAAACTGCTTGACCTTAAATAAAATAATGCACACATGGCTAGGATTAGACCTCAAGCAGTTTGAAAATTGAACATAAGATGCTAACAGTTCTAGAAGCAGAATTTTTTTAGGCATCTAAATAGACATATTAATAAGTGTAATTTTGGTTGTAGGCATCTCAGTTCTAAGACTGTCCCAGGCTAGACTCTTAAATAATTCTAAGAAGGTCACAACAAAAAGGGATATGTCTTATCCAAAAAAGCTACTGTATTAGGTTTCCTACAGAGTCACACAGTTATTACAAATTAGTTTGCATTCCAGTTCATAATTTCAAAGACTTTTCTCATAGAGAAGAAAATAGCTGAAATAAAAATTGGAATTCTAATATCAGTGCATGACCCTGGGGCAAACTTGCTTTTTTTTTTTATACTGCAGACTAATTCTATGTATGAGTCAAAGAAAATCACCTTACTAAACTTATGTAAACCAGAATGCACTATAGTTCTATTTTGGCAGAAGTGACTTTCTGTTGAGTCTGGATCAGTAGTGTTAATAAAAATTGGGTGCCCTGAGTGTGTACTATCCTGGATGCTAAAATATTTACTAGAGTTTCTGTGTGTTTAACTTGCCCTGGAGTATAGTTGGTGTGCTTTAGTTCCAATTTTTTAATGATTCTACTACTCCTGCCAGTAATTTGTATACCAGCTGCACTGGACTAATTATGTGCTTTTCTCAAAAGACTATTTTTGAAATTATGGCCTTTGAGCATGTAATAGACAGCAAGATTTGGGCAGAGAAGAGTAAAAAACTTTCCATTTGAGGAGAAAGGATAAAAAAGGTGGCATATCATTGTTTTATTCTCATTTTGAGTGCAAAAAGCTGTACACCATCTCAAGGTGCCTGTCTAATAAAGCTTTGCTCCTTTATGTCCACATTACTTCAGTTAGATGTCTAGATTAGAAAAAAAAAAACAAAAAACAAAACCTCACTAACTGCAATTTTTAAGCTTCTTTAAGGCAAAGGAAATAAACTAGCACCGCTAACTGTAGCGTACGATCATTAATGATGCCTTATAGCCAGAAGTTTCTTTTCTCTTATCTCCCTTCCTGACCTGGAATTGCTGAAGAGCTGAGGCTTGTCCCCATGCATGCTACAAGGTCACCTCAAGCACCGTGTGATGCTGTCTGCAGTTTGAAGACTATTTGTGAACAGTCTGTTTCGTTGCTGACTTCTGTTATTTTATAGAGATTAACCGAAATAGGGAAAATTATTATGTTTGTAAAGGTTTATTCTGGAGCATGTGTAGGGGTATATTTCAGAGCTTTGAGCTGGTCTAAGCCACATGATTCTTTTAAAATTAATGAGAAAGTCACAGCTAGAATGGCATGTGATAATCTGAAAATTTGCCCCTTACTGGCTCTTAAGATTTTCTGTGTCATATGTTATGGTAATAAATGGTTCTCAGCATGAGGCTGATTGAAAGGGGTATAGCTGCATGAAGCAAAGAACTTGTCTTTTCTTCATGATCTCTAGATAATATTATTAGCATATGCAAGATCAGCTCTGAGCATAAGCAGCCTTTGTGACCAGGAGCTCAGAATTACATCAGTTTGAGTGAACTTATATGTACTCTCATAATTTTTCATTTGAAATTATGTCCCTGAAAAGGAATTGAACAAATATATTGGGGTTTTGTTCTGCATTATTGCTGACTACTCTTAATGTTGCTCTGCCATAGTAAGTTTCAGGGTGTGTACTTTTCAGATTATTATAAAAAGGCTTTGGTCTTGAAAAATATCAAAAGAATATATCAAATTGAATGGAAAAGCAATTAGGAGACTCTAGGCAGAAAGCTTAATGTATATGATGCATATTATTAGTTTTGAAAAGTTATTTTCAAATTACTTTCATTGTCAAAGTAGGGAGGAGCAAGGAAACATTCACATGTAGGGAAAAAAAGGTGCAGTTGAGAAGGTTCTTGATTTTTCTTCCTATTTAAAAATGTTTAAGAAAAGCCAATATGAGTAAAATAATCATTTTTCAAAACACTGCTGCTTTTCACGGGTTCTGTTTATTGTTCTAACAAACTAGTTTCAAATTGATGACGATACGGGTAAATAACGAAGAAATAGCTTGATCAATACTTTCTTGTACAACTTAGGACATATCTAAAAATGTAATGCACATGCAGAGAGGGTAGATGCAGATGAGGGTAGATGCAGAGGTAGAGAAATTCTAGGTTTGGAGCTGAATGTGCCAATTTGAAAGTTTCTAAATTTAGCTGCAGAGATTTTCAAGGCATTATTCTAGAAAATCTGATCACTAGGATAATACAGATAAGAAGCAATATACACCACTCTAGTTCTCTGAGGCCTTTTTAACCCACTGTAACAGTGTTTATAAAATCAAAATATGTAAATAATATGAGACCTGATTGTGGGGAGTGTTCTCAGCATCCTACTTAAAATATCAACATGAACACTGGGGGCTTGTTTTTCTCAAATCTACAGCTTCCTAAACCTGCAGCTGGCCTGGAATGGAGCAGCTGGGTGATGTGGTTTAGTAGATTATGGGTTGCAGTGGTAGTGCTGCACTGATGCAGCACTGATCAACTGGACCTGATGCTCTTAAAGGGCTCTTCCAACATTTAGGATTATATGCTTTTATGACTCCATAATTAATTTATGTTTCTATATATCTTTTCATTCAAAATTTTGAAATTTTCCTTAAAAAATCATTATGGAAAATGGTAAAATCAGGTAAAGGAGTTTCTAACGTTAGCATATGAACTGCCTGCTGCAATAAAACCACTTAAAAATACTATTCAGTTATGTACTATCTAATTATATACTATATTTCAACAGAATTTTCATTTTTCTATCTAATACAATCTTGACCACCATCAAGAGAAAAATTTAAAAAATCAATAAAAATTAATAACATTTTAGGATCTTTCATTAACAAGTCAATAGTGTCATACTTGTGACTTGATCACCTGTGTTCTAACAGTCCTGTCTGTTAGGTGAGACAATATTACTCACAGCACTCTCACAGTAAGAAGTCAGGCTGTGGACCTGTCTCTGCAGGTTCCTTGAAGTGCATTGCACACTGAAGAGCTGGAAGTCTGTAGATGTGTTCCTAACTTTTCACTAAATCTAGCCTAGAATTACTCTTTTCTGTTTCTTCCAGTTAGCATGGAAAGGAAGTAAACTGAGCTTTCAACTCCTCAGGATGATGAAGTCAATACTTTTCTAAACAAACAAAATCACTGTTTTCATATCTACTTATTTGCAAAAATGTCTTTTTGTAAATTAATTAATTTGTCTGAAATCATCGGAGAATTTATTGTCAAGGGCTGCATGGGTTCCAAAGAAAATTGAAAAAGCTGGTTTCCAAAGTTTTACTAGACCATATTAAACTTGTTACAACATCACAGAAACTTGATGAAACATCACAGCTCAGTAACTGATATGACAACAATTTCGCTGGGTCCCATTTACCCTTCTCCTAAAGTTTATTATGCTGAGGAAAACCTTTAAGAAGTTGTAAACTTGACAGTATACTTTATATATCATTATTACTTACTTAAGACCAACTCTAATTTAATTTGATATTATTTTAATAACTATGCATTATCATATTTTAGAAAATAAACATTTCATAAGGTTTTTTTTAACAAATAATATTTAGTGAACTTGAATATAAAATTAGAATATCAAATTTCCAGAGATAGAAGGTTGTACAAGTTAGCAGTTTGGATTCCAAAATCTAGTTTCACTAAAAATGTTGTTTACCTAGTAAGGTCAATCTTGTTAATGCTGAAGGTATTAAACAAAAGTGCCTTATTAAAATCTATTTATGTATAGAAAAGCTGTAGTAGCTAGACCATTGTCTATCAAATTCTGTACCCACTCTACCAATACTGTCCTCCTGTGTATCAGTGTATCTCTGAAGCTTATGGAAATATAATTGTCTCCCTAAAAAAATGGTGTATTTTTCTCTCATTCTCATTCTCTCTCTCTCTCTCTCTCTCTCTCCAGCTAGAGTTATATTCCAAAAGGTAGTGCATAATTATCTTCATTTGAAAACACAATTTCATGGTAATTAGCAAACCTGCTCTTGAATTTGTACTAGTAATAAGCTCAAATGCAAACTTCAAGTTTTTGCTCTTCCAATCTTAAGATTTTCTTGTTTGAAACAGTTTGATCTTGGTTGTGTTACTTCATTGGTTGTGTTATTTCATTTAGTAGTATGTTATATGCAGTAGCCTATAAGAAGGTCCAAATCCCTCCCTCCCTCCCTCCTTTTCTTTCTTCCTTTCTTCCTTTCTTTCTTTCTTTCTTCCTTCCTTCCTTCCTTCCTTCCTTCCTTCCTTCCTTCCTTCCTTCCTTCCTTCCTTCCTTCCTTCCTTCCTTCCTTTCCTTCTTTCTTTCTTTCTTTCTTTCTTTCTTTCTTTTTCTTTCTTTCTTTCTTTCTTTCTTTCTTTCTTTCTTTCTTTCTTTCTTTCCTTTCTTTCTTTCTTTCCTTTCTTTCTTTCTTTCTTTCTCTTCTTTGACTTAAAATGAGCAGATTATGTTTGACGTTAAAACATCAACTTATTTCAGGATACAAATCAAATTGTGCTTACTCTTCCCATCTTTGTATTGACTTCAATTTAATGTAAGCCAGACATTGTCTGGTTTTCTCTGAAGAGATTTATTAAATCTGTTGCCAAATCTTTCTTCTCTGTTGATCTCTTTTGTGTTCTTTATTTAACATGGTAATCTGAGAAAAACCCAGATTAGGTGAATTTTATTTTCTGTGTTAGTTTTCCCATTTTCTGTCTCTCTTCTCATATGTGAAACCATCAGAAAACTAATATTTTAAGCCAATTATGTTTAATAGATTGAACAGCTTCTCTTTGCAAAGTCCATGAAACTCCCTTTCTTCAGTTATAAACCTCATGTCCTCTTGCACTTTCAGTCACTCTGTTTTATTGGATTGAGAAAAGACTTACGCCAAACTACTTGGTGGTGAAATGTGATTTTCACAAGAATTTTCCCTTTGGTCTTCAGGGCTTTTGTGGACACAGAAGAGCTACTATCACGACTTTAATAAACTTGTCTTTGAAACTATTGAGTTATGTCATGTGAATTTTCCCTTGGGTCTTTACGATTTTAGTAGAAATAGAAGCTATACTATCCTATCTTTAATAAACCTGCTTTTGAAACTACATAATTATCTCCCTTACCAGTGTGTAATGGTGCTGATATGTGGATATAAATGCCTAGGTTGATGGGTTACCCAGAAGAATGGATTTCATGCATAATCTAGTCAGCATTTACTCCCTTGGGTTTAGTGTGTGACATTTTTTCTGGCTCTATGTTTGCTAGACCAATTTGTGTTCACTTGCTTTGCTTGAGGAACTGGTGAGAGTACTCCACAAAGACCAGAAAATCTTTAGTTTTCAAATTTTTCTGGATCTGATTTAGATTTGATCTATGCTCAATAAAACTCATTGAGGCAGAGAATTTTTTATTTGTCCTTATACTTCAGTAATTCCACAGTTTCTTGCATATGGAGTAATTCATAACTCTTTTAACAATTCAGCAGAAATATCTCTAATATCCACACATCACTGTCATCTTATTTCTCAAACACTTGTCTTTGCTGGTCAGATTTCTTTTTTAAAGTTGCATGAATTGTGGAGAAGTAAGTATGGTTATTTTTGTTCTAAGTCCCTAGAAGTAGTTTTTTTTGATACAGTCAACATATCCAACAACTGCTTCATTACCAGTATAAATCATATTCCCAACATATATGCTTAATGAAAATCCATTTTATTTTCATATTGTTTTTTTATGCTCAGCACTGTATCTTATTATATCATAATACACTAATTCTTTACTTGTATAGGTCATTTAAAATCAAGTGGTCTTATATGTTATTGTTTTCTTGCATTATCAGAGTTTCTGGGAAGATTTTTGTTTAGAAAAAATATCAGGGTTTCAATATATTCAGAACTATAAATTCAACCATATAGTTGATCAAAATAAATTTAGCTACTCGTTAACCATTTTATTCTCCTCTCAGATTACTTACTACTATGAAAAGATTTGATTGTGTCTGTTTATCATTTCCATGGATGCATCTTTCTTGACCCTCTCTCTTGCTGCATAGCTTTCCAGAGTTTTCCTTCGTACTGAAATAATCAGCATACTGGCAATGACTGGTAAGCATTATTATATTTTTGAAAATGAAAATTATTCAGGTCAGTCTGCTTTTTATTTTTCCCAAGATGAAAACTGTATTCACTGCTAGCAGATTTTATAATAGCATTTGAAAGATCAAATGGACAAGGTAAGAATGTACACATAACATGCACTTCTGATTACTAAAATGTAAGAAAGTATTAGTTGTGTGTTCATAGATCATATAAGTTCTACACAAAATGCTAATGACAGGAAACCATTATTTTCAGAGCAGTTCTGTAGAGATGGAGTATTTACTGTGCAGCTAATCCTGTGCACTACTGTGCAGATTCACTGTTGAATTATGAAATTATATGAACAGTAAAAGTTCCTGAGGAATTTTTGTCTCCCTCAAGGATAAGTATACAAAGCCTCTTGATCTACACATTCGAACAAAGGAATGTGAATTTTACAAGAATCTTAGTCCTATGGTCTTTACATCTCTCTTTTCTTCAAGGCAAATATTAATGTAATTCTAGACATCTGAAAAATAAATAAATCTCTCATAAATCAGAGAAAATTGTATATTTAGCTGATGCAGTTTCAAGTATCCATGACGTTCCTGATTTAAAGTCCCAATCACAACAAAATTCAAAGGCACATCCTACTCACATCATTCATAGTCCAAAGTTCAAGTGCAAGGCTTCAACTGGAATTGCTAGGTACCCTATTTATAAGAGTAGGACCAGATAGCAGCACATGCAGCAGCATCAGTGTGGCAGTTCAGGCTTCAGTGAAAATAAATATTTCCATAATTTCACAGGTGACTTTGGAAGTCTGTGAAGGCACAATTTTCAAACTAGCTTGTTTATTGGCAGCTCAGCTATTTCTAAATTAATTACAATCAGACATGGAGTAAATGAATATGAATCAGTACCACACTGTCGGCAAGAGAAATGTCCTGTGTGTTATTTTGAAAGTATGATTAGCAGATGTATATAGTTAGAGAGAATTATAAAACTCTTACTGTAGTCTTTGAAATGACTGATAGTCCTAGAGAAAAGTGCATATGAGAAAATCTAGAAAAAAGTGAATAGGAGAAAAGACTTTGATTCTGTACTCCAGAGCAGATGGATGGAAAAGATAACAAGAAAATGAACATGAAAGGAAGGACAAAAAAAATGTAAAACAAAAATCTGCAAAGATGATGAAAGATGATGAAGACAGAACAAATAGAATTTCAAGAAATCTACAGTACCCAGAAAATGAAGAAGTCCCAGTCAGCACGATTGTCACATTTACTTTGTTGGAGAAACATTCAGGAAACCGGGTCAGGGAAGGTTGCAGGCTGATTCAGAAGCCTGTGGAACTCAAACAGACATTTCCTTTGTTCTACATTTTGGACCTGGATCTAATATGTAGGTTTAAGAATCCATTTCATCTAATTAAATTTTGCACCAACATAAATTGAGGACAGAAGAATGTGTCCCTTCCCACTGATGTCCAGCTGCTTTTAACCCTCCCCAAGCCTCTTCAATATATTTTATGAATTTTCTGTTGGAGTGCTTAAGGATAATTTTTAAGCTTGTTCAATATGCCCTTTGCTTTGGGATCTCCAGACAGCTGTAGGAAGAAAGCAAGACCACTGACCATTTTGGAAGTCAATACTTACTTATACTGCCCTAAACCAACTGTCAAACTATAGGGAATAATCATATTGAATTGGTAAGTTGAATTTACTATAAAGTAGACTTTATAATATTGTAATCAAATAAATTAAAAGGTCTAGTATGCAAACAGAGCAGTTGTTAGAAAAATATGATTTTATGGAAAAAATAATGCATCTGTGCCAGAAACAAAAAAAAAGGCATTTCTATTTCCAGCACCTCCTTCAGCTGAAGTGCATACACAGAGAAAAAATAGGGAGAGCTTTTCAAACATGTAGTCCTAGATAAAATCCTCTCATTAATTCGACCCAAATGTCAATAGAAGCACAGATTTTGTACTGAATTCTGTATAATTTAAAAAAAAAACAACAAAAAACAAAAAACCAAAACCCAACAAAAAATGTTGTGCTTAAAAAAAAAGGGCTGTACTTAGAGTCTAATGATGACAGAGAGAAAACACAACTTCAGTTGGGAAGCTGTACAATGCAGATGTAAAATTTTGTCAGCTACATTCATGCCCATTCAAGGACTTCCTAGCAGGCTACTTGCTCCTTGATACATCCAGTGTCTATCTCTTTTCCTGGCAATGGCCACAGTGTCATCTTTTCCCCCCACCCTTCTATGTCTTTGCCAGGACTCTGCTGTGCTTGCTGCACCTCTCCCCATTCAGATCTCATCCCTCCCAACACACACCTTGCTTCAGGAGCAAGGAAGGCTCTGTCTGCCTAACTGCTTCTGGTACCTAAAGAAAAGAAGCAAGAAATTTTTCAGACAGGATAAACAGTTAGGGCAAGGTTTCTCTGATTGTGTAGGACAGCTGAACCCGTCCCAGGCACTTTAATTCCTAGAGTCTTGTGGCCAGAATAAAGGTAGTGGGGAAAATGGCTGTTAGTGTGACAATACCTTCCTAGGGTTCCAAGTGCGTGAAAAAATAAAACCCCAAATTATTATTCATATCAATTCTTAAAAGCAATCCATATGCTGTGCATCTACCAGACAAAGGAGAATAACTGTATTTTCCAAGACAGTTTTCATTTTGTCAGACTTTCAAAACAATTAATGAGGAAAAACACAAAGAGCATAGCTGAATTACTCCAGCATAACCAGAAACAAACAAAATTCTGCCTATATGTGCTTCAGGTGAAACAATAAATAAGAGACAAAGTTGACAGGGAGTTTTCTGTTCTATTATTAAACTAGTACTTTTAATTGCAATCCTGTAGCACTTGTTTCTTTTCTGTTTCATTAATTGTGTGACAAAGGAAACTTTCTACCACAAAATAACACAAAAACGTCTACATCATTAGGGACTATTTAAAGTAGTGCTAGGAGTACATCGCTGGCTTCATACAAAAAATAACTGATATAGAAAGACCTTTTCCTATGTTTTCCTTAAAGTTTTAGACTCTTAAATGTATTTATTACTTAATGATTGGCATAAAGGCACTTATTTGCACAGCTGGGATAATGCCGGTTTATAGGGAACCAGAGTGATATATTCTGCAACTGCAACTAATCTATTTTGTCTAAGTGTTTGTTCTCAGAGGCCAATGTCTGTCTGGAAAGTTCTTGTGTGTTAGAATGAACGTTATTTCTTTCAGTGGTTTCTATTTATCACTGTGCTGTGAGACACTACTGGCAATTTAGGAAAGAATAATGCCCTCCAGGTTAGAGACCAACAGCAGGAGCTGCTCCCATAAAGACAAATGTACTAAAGATTTATCTGTTTACCTATGTAATTTTTCCCTCTTTAAGATACCAAGGGATTTTTGTGCATCATTTAGTACTGATTTGTAAGAGGTTGTTGTCTAAAGTAAAGAAACATAGCACCTTAGCCTTTTCTTACAAAAAATTCCTCATGTTCTAGACAATTTGGAGAGAATAGAAATTATTTTATAGTGAAATATATTTTCAGAGCTCTTAATGAATCTACTAAAACATATAATTACCTTACTGCTCCTGAGTACATTAATGGTTTGATTCTCAGTATAACTGGGAAGACAAGGATGGGAAAGCAGCTGTCATGTTTCTAGGAGACATTCTCAATTGTGAATTTAAAACTTCTATTTATAGACTGTGAATTTAAAACTTCTATTTACAGAAAAGCAATGATAAAATTCTAAAAATTAGTGCTGCATTGAATTAATAAGTTAATAATAGACTTAATTTGTTTTTGTATACTGAATCAACATATGGAATCATCACTGAATCTAATGACCGATTGTTCTCAGCATATTTGCAAATAAAAACCATAATAATGAATGATTTTAGAAAACATTTAAATAATTTTTAAAACCTAAAAACATCAGCAATTGAAGATTGTAATTTGTGGGTACTGGCAGAAAGTATTAATGCTGTTAAAAATTGACCTAGGTGTAATATTTTACATAGGTAGTTTTGTAAAGAGAGACTTGCATGTGTGTGGGGGAGCATATAAACAATTACAAGCAAAATCCCAATGGATGTTGCAAGAATAATAAAGTTATTACACATATCTGTTTAACTGGTGGCTTGAGTATATTTATGAAAGACATATTTTTGAGTGTTGATTTTGAGCTGCAAGTTATAATACATGACAAAAACACTTGGTCAGTGCCAACTGAGATGCTTTTGGAAAGTAAAATGAAGAAAATAAACCTGAACAATTAACTTCTATATCAGTCCTGAAGCTGCATGATGATGTCTTCCAGGAAGAGATCTAGGTTTAGAAGCTGCAGCTCATCAGTGATTTTCTACTGACTAAGTAAAGAATATGGGTTTGTTGCTCTATCCTAAAGTCTGCTTCCAGAAGGAGGTTGGTCCACTTTGTCTCTCATATCTGAAATCTTGCTAAAACAAAATGGAAAAATTATCTAAAGTAGTGTTTTGTTTGGAAAGGTGAGTGAAAATGAATAAGTTAGCTAACTGGAAATGGAGGAAATGGGGAGCTTTGTCAAATCCCCACTGTCATTCAGAGTGAGTGTGAAACAGACAATTAGAGCAATTACAGAGAACTTAATAGGTTTTCAGTTCTTGCATAACAAGCAAATTTAGACTGCTTTTAAGATGATTCTGGGATTAAACTTCATGGATTGTCTCACTGCAGATGAGTAAGGGAAAAATTAAAGTTTATGTATTCAAAAGCCAGGCTTTAATTTTTCTTGCACATTTTACATTGCTGGAATATGATGAAAATTATCACAGTTATATATCTGTTAATCATTTCTGAATTTGATCCTTAACTCATGTAACTACAATGGTCAGTGGTTGCTTGGTTATTTGCCCTTAATTGCTGATACTAGAAGTGCTTTTCCTAAATCAAAATCAAAGCCTTAACCCAATTCAAATCTTCTAAAATCTATGTGAATTACTATATCAAGCATCAAACAAAAGTTTTATTAAAATTGATGCTCGCTTTCATAATGTTCCCTAATGTAGAGCGCTTAATATTTTTTCCAGTGCAATGACTTAATTGATTTTATATCACTTTATTCTGTTGAATGATTTATATTTAATTTCTTGCTATCCAATTAACAGTATAATAGATTGTAGTTCATCAGGGATACTACATCCTGAGCAGTGTTATCTCTTCTGAAGGTGAAAGCCAGTCTTCATCAAGCCATCACTTTTAACTGATTCAATCCTCAAAATCTGACAACCCAGCTGTAAATCTCCAAATTCCCTTTACAATTTTTCACTTTAGTCCAAGTGGTCCAAATCAATCTTTATTTTGGTTACAGGATTCAAGAAAGCAAAAACCAGTAGACATCTATTAATGAAATTAAAATCATATAAAATCAACATTAATATGGTTTTGGAAAGCAAAGTGAGGAAAGCATACAGTGATATAAAGAGGACACTGAATTCTATGACATCCCCCCCAAAAATGGTTTGATGATAACAGACGAGTAGGCTAAATTGGTACTGCAGAGGTTTAAGAGATCTTTAGGAGCTAAAAGAGAAGAAGGGATATTTTATTTTAAGTTAAAATAATTTCACATGACTTGGTGAGATAAGATTCAAGATATTGTCTTTAGAATTCCATTGGTGTACCTACTGAAATTGCATTTCAAACTTGAGTATTTGTGGAGGAGAAAGATATTCACACTATCTTCCAGGGAAGTGATTTGAAACTGCAGATAAGGGAAAAATCTGGAAAATAAGAATATTTCAGACAAGAGAGAGAAAATAAATTAAGAGTAATAGGAAGACAATGGGCAGGTCTTGAGAACATTTTGAGACAGCATAATGCAACTATCATTTGCTTTAAATAATAAATATTTCTACAAGCACTGCAACTAACAGAGTTGTGTTTTCAAATGATTTGTGCTTCATCAAATGCCTTTTTAAATGACGTAAACTAAGCCTGCAGCATGTTTCCTATCCTTATTAAACACTAGAGAACTTATATTCAGAGGGAGAGAAGGAAAATGAAAGCTAGACATTGTCTAATAAAGTTCAAACTTTGATTGAAGCTTTTCCAAGAATTAAAACATTTATAACATCTCCCTCCTATCTACACTCTTCAACACAATAAATGTGTGTATTCAGTAATGGTGCGGTTCATATTCGGGTCTTCTGTCAGTGTAGGTATCACTGTAGCCTTTTTCTTGCCCCGAGCTAACAATTTTCACAGAACTTGTAAGAGTGTAACATCTCAAAACTCTATCTCTCTGTCAGATTTGATAGAGATGGGCTAGCTAGTTCAAAAGGGCTAGAGGAGCAGGGACAGCCATGCTCTCAGAACACTGACTTGTGAACATCCTGACTAGCATGTACTATTTGTTCAGGAAAGGGAGAACAAAACCAAAGAAAACAGAAATCTCCCTTTGGGAAAGTTTCAGTAGTTTGCTCATTATTTTTCTTTGACTTTTTTATTATGAAGACTGAAAGAAAGTCTTAGTTTTGTGTTGATTAGTCCTGATTTGTAATGCTTCCTTCTGGTGCACTGAGCACAGAAATTTCATTTTGAATCTGTTTAGCAAAGTATTAAGTTGCATCCCTGGCCAGCCGGTTGTCTGGTTCTTGCTGCACTTTCATTCTTTCCTACTGGGTTGCTTTGCTATGAAAGAAAGTAATTCTCTCTACTGGACCTATCATATATCAAGACATTATTTCTGACAAAAATATCTGCACATTTCAGTAGTCAGAATTTTTGGGGTGCACCTTGGAAGTATTATTCTGTCTAGAACATCAGCTCCTTGGGGGAAAAAGGGAGTTTCCCATGCTGAAGGAGTAGCTGTCATCTCCTAATATACTTCAAGAAGTAAATAAAATATACTGTTTAAGATCAGCTCAATTTATTAAAAAGATAGCAGATACAGTGGTCCTTGGCAATGAAAAGAGTTTTTCTTGCAAGTATTATGGACATTGAGGTGGTGAACAAAGGTAGATGTAAGCCCTCAGCTGGAGTGGGTGTGGGAGGACAGGGCTCTGCGGCAGCATTCTGCAGCCAGATGATGACTGTGGAAGTGACCCCAGCAAATCTGCCCACCCACAAAAGGAATGACTGTGCACAAGGTCTCTGAGGGAATTTCAGTCATCATGGACATAGATGCATTTCTGCCTGACCTTGACAGTTAGCTTTGTTCTCTTTCCATTTGTGAACTCCTACCCCCTTGCATTCCTTCTGAAACCATTTTATTTTCTGCCCTCCCACTCCCTCCACTCTTTCCTCTTTCATAGGAGATTCTCCCTCTGTTGCCATAACAACAGACAGCAACCTGGCCCTGGCTGGGCACTCCTGCCCTTTTTCTTAAAAATTCAACCTCATGTAAAAGCATTTGTGTTTCATTCTCTCTGAGGAATCCTTTTCCCTCTGGCTTTAATAGGAGAAAGACTCACTCTTCTCTGCATGTGGCCACTGTCCTCTCTTTCACCATCCCAAACCACTGTTTTCACACCTCAAAGAAACACAGATTTGATATTTAATTATCCCCTACTGAGCTTCCTATATAATGTACTCAGAAGGGCATGCCACTTTGCAAGCTTCACTGTGCAAGTACGTTTATCTTTGCCATCCTGGTGCTCTTCTGTGCAATCACTGCTCTGCAGCTGCACCACCTGGACCAGATGCAGATTGATAGACAAGAACAGCTCTGCCCGAACAAAAGGATAAGGAAATGTGGAGAGGTGTGCCACAAAGTTATATCAGATAGTAGCAACAAAAACCTCCTCTCTCCCCAGGTAATCTATAAAACTAAAAGAGATGATCATGTTTGATGATGTTTTTCTGGACATTGACAGTGAAAAAATCACATAATTCTTCAAAACTTCAGTCACATTTTGAGTCTTGCTTTATGGGGAATAAATTTCTCACCTGAACACCAAGATAGACACAACTCTATAGTCTTCTATAAGGGTATTTAATTTCAGTTTATTCTAATCTTGTAGCCTAATGTAAATGTGATTCTGGCACATATGATTTAGATGTTAATAAACCTTTCAGCTCAATTCCTCTTTTTAAAACAAAATAATGTGAAAATGCAGATGAGAAAGTTAATTTTGTATTCACCCATTCTGACCCCTTACAGTGTACCTGGCATTGTACTGAGAGAACAATTTTCTGGAAGTCTTCAGAATTTTAAAAGCCTGCAAGCCTTGGAGCACTTATCAGAGCATAGTGAATATGAGCTAGCTGTAGCAGCAGGCAAATAATGTCAGTAGTGCAGAACCTGCTTTTCCTTACAATTTTTAGAAACTCTCTAGTGTTCCAGTGCTCATATATTACTGGCATGGAGTTCAGTTCTTCACAGTATCTACCTGCTGTCCCAGATATAACATCTCTAGACCACAGAGAGGTGTGGATAGAGAAGGAGCAGTGGAAACATTATTTCCTTTGGCTTGAAATTTATGCCAATTTTATACTGACACTATGACCTCCATGACTCTTTGGGGAAGACTTCCATCTAACTCAGCATCTTCTGCTAAAACTACATCTTGTAGAAAATGGCCTCTGAAAGTAAACTTCAGGTGTTAAATAACTGCACATATGGCAGTCCTGCTACAGCTCGCCAGTTTGTGAGACCGTGCTACAAAAGTGTAAGATATGTGTTCTATGCTTTCTACATAAATCCATTATAACTGAATATCACAGATGTGATAAGAGATGTGCTTACATCTCATCAGAACTTGTTTTTCTTGTAGAAGATTAAGGTGCAGGTAGGCTCCACCTCCCTGCTGTACTTTTCAGATGAAGAAGACCACATGAATAATGTTATTGGGTGATGTCAATGAACACAGAGGAATACTGTAAAAAGTAAAAATTGCCTCCTCAACAATGCCATGTTAATCATTAATCCAAATGAACTACTGAAGAACCAGCAGCCATAGAAGTCTTTGAAAGTTCTGGTATAAGAAGAGGAGAAAGGAATATTGCTCACAGTTTATGTCTAGGAACTAAAGTGTGAGTTTCCTGTTACCTTAAATGGAAGCAACTGTTGGATTCCCAAGACAGACCTTCAGACCATCTATTTAAGTAGAAATCATATAGAGGGAAGGAAACATACATGAGAGATATAAATATCTAGCTCACATAAAAATTATGCAGACTGGTATAATCCCACATTCTCCTTGTGGGATACTCAGTTTGTCTTCAGGAATTGTAGGGGCTTAGAAGAAATAAGAAAATAGCTGTAGTGTCTGTTATTCAACTAGAGACAACTATTGTCTATTTGTGCCCATCCTTTCTCTTAAGAATTTCACACTCATAGCCTTCTTATGTAGTTAGCTACAATTTTTGTAACATTGGAAACATTCATTGATAAAACTCTGGCATTGAACTGGAGGACTAGCATCAGACAGTGACAGAATAAAGTTAAATTTCAGTGGTATGGTAGACTAATAGCATGCTATGGGATCTATAAAGCATTTAGTTTGGAAACCTCAGTGATTTCTGTACCACTCAGGTTATACAAAAAGGAAAGAACTCTGAGTCAAAATGTTTCTGTCCCCCAAAATGGGTCTGACTGCCCTGCTTCGTCCAGTGTCTAAGTCCTAAGCACAGTTAACATGAACTTCTGTTGCTGATAATAATGTTTAACAGGGCTTCTTTTGGATCTTCTCCAAATCTATCATGTCTGATTCTCACTGAATCGTCTATGACTACAATTCTATCTCAAGGTCTCCAAATTCAGTTTTAGAAAAATTAAATGTGATTGTTGCACAGCTTTTATTTCACAACAGGAAAGAAAAAATTCATTTGATGTTTCACTACATTAATAAGGGACAATTGCTAGCAAGGAGGAGAAAAAAAGGCAAAAAGACTTAGTATAAGAAACAGACACAGATAAATTGTAAATAAAACTGCATATTGATTGAGTTCACAAAGGAAACACTGTGAAGAAATTTTGTGGGTTGAACCAAAGCAGTTTTTTTTATTTTTTTTCTACAGATAATAGCAGCAGCAATAACAATGATGGTTTCAGTGAAAAAGTTACAACTTTTTTAACCAAACTATTATATGCTTATGAGAAATAAACATTATCACATTGTTTTAATACTAAGGGAAAAAAGAAAGCAGAAGCAAGGAAAAGGGTTATGAACAGCTCCAGTCTGCTTTATTTGTCTGTACTTGATTTGAATTTTCAGTCATGGGTGACATAAATTTTCCACTTGCTGTTAATATATACCATGTCTCATACCACACTAATCAACAGCTCACTGAGTTGACTGGCCTCCAACGTACCTGTCACCCATCACAATTAACTACAGTCGCTGTCACAAACAATTTAGTAGATACACATCTGTGCTCAGTTAGTCAGTCCCAGCTGTGTTGTGCACATGTCTCATTTGATGAACCCAGCTTAATAACAGGATTCTTGAAAAAGTGTTAAATACAGTGACCTGAACTAAAGACAACAATATTTAATCTGTTTACAAGTGCCTCAAGTTTTCATACCTTCTGCTCTCTTACAGGCTTCAGAGATACACTGCAGTGCCACTGGGCAATACTCTTTCTTTGCTAGCTCCATTGTCCAGAAAAAAAAAAATTGCAGCTGCAAAGAATCTTATAGAAGGCAGTGAAATAACTAATGGAGATGGTAATTATTACTACTGGTATGGCAGACTTGTGTTTGCACCTGAAGTATGTTGATATATGCGCACATGTACACACTTGATTGTCTGTATTTTGTTGCATTTATTATTTATTTGTGCTGAGATTAAGACCTTAAGAGCTTGATTCTAGCAGGAATTAAAATTTTAAATAAAGTGTGTTCACCCATACATTTGAAATAACCAGTCTGCCACATGACTAGAAATCCATGTTCAGTAGCTGGCATAAAGTAGTTTCTAAACTACTGCCAATATCCCAATCCTGTTATAAGGAAATGTTTTTACTTTTTTTAAAAAAAAGAAGGGCCTTGAAATCTTATATGATGTATTAGTACATCAAGATTTTAAGGTTGCATAGATTTTAAGAGCACAGAGGGAAATATGTCAGACCTGGAAATGTATATCTGCATTTAAAAAGTATTTCCCCTAAAGTACCACTAAAGAATTGTTCCTATCATATACCCTCCACTCAGAGGCTGTTCCTTTGTTTTATAAGCATGCTTGACATTTCAATGCCTTTTTTATGTTATGCTGTCATATATAGCTGTGCAAAATTGCCGAATGAAAATGGCAGTATTTCATAATTCATTTGTCCAAGTAAAAGCAATTACACAAGTCACAAGACAATGAGCAGTTAGTCTCAATAAATGCCTGCCTGAAATGAAAAGCAGTGTGATACTCAAAGAGATTATATTTACTCTTACTGAAATGTTCAAAATAGTTTTTCATAGGACAAAAACTACTATAATCAGATTTTGTAGTCATACTGGCCAGTAAATCAAGCAGCCTTGGTCAGTCTGTTTTGAGGCCAGACATTGCCTGCCTTACTTTAAATGACATCCAGTAAACATCAGAAAAATCCAGTGTTTTCTTTCAGCTCCACATATCTACTTTGCCACTTCCATGAATAAAGTGAATAAAGTAAAGGAGAATTGGGAAACATCAGAGAGGTTGCTGTGTTCCATAAGCTGGGTTGATGTTAATTCTGGGGAACTGTTTAATTTTTTCTAGTCAGTGGGAGCTTCACTTATGCGCCATAGCCTCTCAAATGTGGTGGTTAGTGGTGGTCATCCATCAGTTCCCTCAGAAGCCATGGATGCATCTCATCAGGTCCCATGGACTCGTGAACTTGTGCATTTTCAGGCACCCTAGATGGTCTGTGAAATAAATTATTGATCTCATTATCCAAATACTACACTCCATAAATATCACTCTCTGTTAGCTGGGATTTCATAGCAGACCCAAATATTTTTTTAAAACTATTAGATAGCCATTTGATAGAAACACCTTAAAAAGTTTATGGGATATTTCCAACAGAAAGAGGCCATGACTCTTAGCAGATTGTCAAGATAAGATAATATATCAATTTTTTTAATATGAAAAACAGCAGTAGAAGAAAATAGCATGTAACAAAATTAAATTATCAGAATGTGAAATCATTCACATGCTACCTACAGTGAATCAAATATAATGTATAGCATATTTTATTCATTTTTATCTAGAAATATTTTCCAAAGAATACGTTATGATTAAGTGGACCAACCAAGTAGCTCATGAATTGCTAAAGAACACTTGCCCATCCAATAATCTCCTATTCACCTGACTTAAAATTACAGCTTTAAAATTTATAAGTCTATGTTTCAGTCTTATATGCTGTGTATATATAGAACATTAACAGGCAGTGCTACTGATAGAATTTAAGATAAAGCAGTTGTTGCTCTCATCAAAGGTAGAATAGTACAAGGTATTCTGAACTCTATCTACTAAACACTGAGAGGATAGTGATGTGCTCCAGCCCTTTCTTCTGTTGCAGTTTCTTCTTTTCCTACTATTTATCCCTTTTGTTGCTTTAGTTCTCTCTGAACATGCTTCAAAAAGTAAACATTGGATATTTGGTATTGCAGATTTACTCACGCTTGGAGATCTCATTTAAAAGATGGTGCTTATGTTGGTACTATGCCAGTGAAGCAGGAGTCACTGTGGTGATTCCATTTTTAAATCTTCCCAAATTCAACTTTGCATAGAAGCCTATGACAAAACCAAGTTTTCAGTTCTTCTGTTTCTTTGCTAAATGAAGTATACTTAATTCATTAGGGGCATCTTAAAGAAACTGGAATTAACTGAAAAGCACAGAGCTTTGCATTTTTTCCTATTTAAGTTACAACTATTACTTTAAAATTAGAACTGCTGAGGAGAAGAGAATAAAGTTAAACTTTCTTAATTAGCCACATTTAGTACAAACTGAGCTCTATAAAATGCAAATGCCATCATAGATCAGACTAAAGTTCTATGATCTGACATTCTGTCTACTGTATTTATTTCTACTGCATGCCTGTATAGAATGGATATTGTTTTCACTCTTTCAGATTATTTTGTCAATGAAAATGCAGATTTTCCATTGGAAAAAATGAATACAGCAATGTTCATGACACCTAGTTAATCCCATAATCTAACTGTGAACTGGCACTGCTTAAATGACTCAACATAAACTGGGGACAGAAGAAAGAAAAACCCATATTAGCGGACATCAAAATGTACATAACTCCTGAAGCATCAATAACCACTAACCTTGAGTCCTGTACTATTGACTATCACAGAGGAATTCTGTTGGTCACAACTCGCCTGCCAGTAGTAAAGAGCTGTCACATCTAATACACTTCTTCTGAATTTTTGTATTAGCTGATGGTATCAATAATTTAAGTTCAAAGAAATTTGATAAAATGAGAGACATAAAATTGCCCCATCTGTCCCACAAAGGATAAGGAACATTTTGTTGATTTTACAGCACAAGTACAGATTATGAGATCAAATACTGTGTCACTATTACTGAGGCTATATAATGGACAGTGCATTTCTGGGAATTGAAAACTACACTCGAATTCTGAGCTTAAGGTCAAAGACTTTGGGACTTCAGTCACATGAGAGATGAAATAAGTACTCAAAATTTCATACAAAAATACAAATTTTATTACAAATTAGAATAAGAGTTTATCTTCATATATTTATTATTAGCATAGACCTATTTCATTTGCATAACATACTGACATTAGACATGATTAAAAGTATCAGAAAGGAGAGACATGCAGTCTGTCTGAAATAACTCTGTAAGGGTTGAAAATTGCTGCAAAACTGCTAAGATCCATTTATTAAATAAAAGCAAAGACTGGAAAACTATTACCTGCAACAATAACAGCACTTAGATATAATTAGAATAAACATTATTAGATAGTTTGCAAAGTAATTTATTAAAATTGAACTGTCAATTAGCTCATAAAACCTACTTTCCTAAAACAAATCAATTCAGTGAATTGAAAAGGATTCTAATCAGAAAGGGGCTTATTACTGTTTTTAAAGGAAAATAAATACCACTGCTTCATACATCAACATTCACTTTACCTTCTTCTGTCTATAGTGCAAAGCATATTTATTATGAAAACATATATGCAATACATAGATAACAATTAATGGAAACAGATTAAGCAATGAGTTCCTACGCAGTACAAAAAAAAAAAAAAAAAAAAAAAAAAAAAAACCAAGCCAAAGCAAAAAAATCTATTAATACTTTTCCTTTTCATAAGTTGCAGGACTAACTTGCAGTTTTATCAGAAATTAAATGTTTGGGTTTTTTTTTCACATTAGTCCTCTATTGTACTTCTGAGAATTAGTAGGTTACATCCTATTCCTTCTGAAATTTTGTTTTTATGTTTTTCAGCGGTAAATGATCAACAACTGAAGATTTATGAAATTACTCATAAAGTATCTAAACCCAGAAATATTCTCAGGATCTGTCTTTTTCCATGGTCTTTTAAAAGGTCCTTCGCTTAACATTTTCTAGAAATTTTACCTTAGGGAGACATTTTCTGACACAAGCAGGCAACTCTGGCTCAACACATTTGTGAAAGGATGGGGCAGGAGAGGGGGAAAAATCCCTTCAAAGGCTTTTACCAGGAGATAAGGTATTAGAACTCATTCACGGGGCTGAATTGAAAAGAATAATATAAATGTTCAGATCTTGGGACACTAGGTTATGGATTATTTCCATTTCTGGATGGATTTGCTTACTACTACTATATGAGAAACAGAAATACAATAGATTTATGGTGTGGATATTTATACAATAGTTAGCTGATTGACTGCTAATGCTATCAAGAAGTTTTCAGTGACCCCATTTCAGAAAGAAAAGAAATAAAAACCTATTTTTATTTATGTATGTGGGTTTCCAAACTGCTAAGAAAGGATATATATATATATATATATATATATATATATATATATTTCTGTACAGGTCTTAGTTTATTCTTATATTCTTTATTCTTTTCCAATATTATATTTATTATATATTTGGGGTACATATTGTATGTCTGGAAGACGGAAAGCTAGGTCCTCACCTATAGACCACTGCATGATATTGTTACATTTTGTTCAGTGAGGTGGTTCTTTTGTGTTTCATTTGAGTTGTGGTTGTTAGGGTTTTTTTTTGTGATATTTTTCATATCACTGTGGAAGACCTCTGCAAATTTTTGGGAGCTAAACATATAGCTCTACACTAACACGTCCATCTTCTGCTTTCCTTGAGCAGAATCTTGAGGAGATATACTGCAGCATGAAACAATTTATTCTCTTTGTGATTCTCAATATTTCAGGAAAATTTATATTGAAAATGAGCAGGGAATCCTGGTTTTCTTTTTTTCTAGTAGCACCCTAAGGAATATAAACTTGTTACAATAGTTCCTGATTTCAGTTCTTTGTCTCAGATGGTTTATCCTGTGTTTCTGACAATAAAAAATGCAAATATCTCAAAGTTAAGCTACTGTTCTTTATAATTCTTTGGTGCATTAAGGAAAGAATAGGTCCAAAGATAGATGACAGAAGTTTAACAGAACTATACTATAGGCTAAACTGCTGGAAATAATTGTACAAACTGTAAAATTATCAAACAATTAACTTTTTGGACTGCATTGTGATCTACCCTTAGGGTAAAATAGACCAAAACACCTGTTAAATAGCATAAAATCTAATTTTACTTAATGGCCTTTATTTCTCTAATTTGCTTAGATCTCAGGAAAAGATGAGATCAGGAAAAGTATTTTATTCCCACTGTGGAATGAAGTGCCAATTTGTTCCAGTTCTGTTCAGTGTGTATGTCGTATTTATGCACAAAGAGAAATTCATTTGCAGATGAACTGTATAGCTCCAGGAATTTGCTACAAGAACTATGATATTAGAAAAACCAAAAAAATTTATGATATATGCATATATGCTCCTGAAAGGTACACTTTTGCTCTTGTTGGGGTGGATTTTAATGACTTAGGCCAATAAAAGTACAATGGATTATATTAAAATAATAGAAATTATTCTCTGAATATGATTGAGTCCTTACCAGCTCAGAAATGCCTAAAATGAACAGCATAGTCTTCTACACACAAAATGCAAAGTGTATGGAAGAGTATTTCAATCTTCATAATTTAGTTAGTTTTAAGTCTTAATATAGTAGAAACCAACTCTTCCAGTACATTTGGTCCTTCTGCTGTGCTCAGCACTCAAAATTCTCTGTAACAAATTAATTGATCTTCCAGAAGTAAATCTACAATATCTCATCCACACAAATCTTGATTTCTATCAAACCAAAGTAGTCCAGCAAGCCCAAATGTTGCCTCTTAAAAGTAAGGTGACTCTGGGAAAGACTTTGAAAAATCAGAACATAAATAATTTTTCTAAGACATTGTTCTTTCCAGTCCATTTCAAAATCCTAGAGAAAAAGTGGAAAAGAAACTTTAACCCATTCAAAGAAAAATAAAGGGATTAAAAATGTGGGGATTATACTCCTTGAATGCAAGTAAAACACTTCTTATAAAAGCACTTCTTCCAGGTAAACTATCCAAATTACAAAAGAGAAGCACAAGAAAAGTGGGTGAATATTAAAGTTAAACCAGTTTATAAGCTAGAACTTGCTAGTTACATGGGCATTTGGTGGGTATCTATTTAATGGTAATACAGAGGGTATGGGGAGCATGAAAATTAAGTCATAACACCTGGGCTCAAATGTATAATGCAGGGTAATACATAACTAACGGAAGAAAACAAATCACATACAAATGAGTCCCATATCATCCATCTGTAATAACAATTAAGTTCAATTTAGGGTTTATATTTCCCCACTCACCAACAAAACTGACTTGAGATTATTTTTCTCCTTTTTCTTCAAAACAATTACAATCTATATTAGTTGAATTATATTATCACATAGAAATAAACACATACTCTCTAATGATGACAATCATTTTCTAGAGAACAAAAGGTTCAGTTGCTTCTGTTTTGTTTTGTTTTGTTTTTTTTTTTTAATATAAAATGTGTCTTTGTCTATAATAATCAACCATTATTTCTGGCAATATCCCTGTGGCTCCCCTGCCAGCTGGAAGGGAAAACAATTATATAGTTGGCATATATTTAGGATAACAGCTTCAGAGTCACTGTACAAGCAACTATTTTCATCAGTGTTATTTAGATACTTAAGTATTACCTTCCCAATTTGTTTCAAGAAACCATTTTCATCCTTTGAGATTGAACTCAAAACTGAAAGATATTTGATAGTCAAAAAGTGATGCTTTCCTCTGAAAGTAACACAAATGTTTAGAAGTGAGTTTTAGAAATCTTTATGGCATTTACCAGTGATTTCTAGTTGTGTATGGAAGAGAGAGATGGAAGAGGTTTCAGGTCTGAGAAATATCTAAGTATAAGATGCCCCATTCCACTGAAAGAATACTTGAATGTCAGTCCCTCTTTCTATTGTGTTTTAATATATATCTGGTTTTGTAAGTAGCATTTTCTAGATAAAGGTAAAAAAAATAATGAAAATGAATGAAAAACCATTATGAAAAAGCCATCCCCCAAAAGCTAAAGGGGCAAAATTAAGGAAAAGAAAAAGAAAGAAAAAGAAAAA
>QUSF01000005.1:14648190-14742453 GCA_003676055.1 Chloebia gouldiae | reverse complement strand
AAAAGAAAAAGAAAAAGAAAAAGAAAAAGAAAAAGAAAAAGAAAAAGAAAAAGAAAAAGAAAAAGAAAAAGAAAAAGAAAAAGAAAAAGAAAAAGAAAAAAGAAAAAAGAAAAAGAAAACAAACACAAGCCTAGTGGAAAATTGTAGCTGCTGTCATTCTTAGCTGGCTGATTTCTCTTTGGTATCACAGGATCCTCAGGGAAAACCTGTGAGATGAAAGTGCAGAATGACCTCTGGTATGGAAACAGGCAAAAATGTGATAGATGAAAATGATGATATTGTAACAAGAAATCTAATATTGGTAGCTGGACACTACAAACTTACAGCATAACTCAATGTTACAGTGGTTTGGGAAGAATCCTAAGAAAAGGCATAAAAAGCATTAAGAAGAAGGAAACTACGAGGAAAGATTCAAATGCATTTAAAAGTGGCAAAATTACAATATATTTAGCCAGAAACAGCACTTTTAAGGAAAGGAATTTACTACAATAGCCATATCTCATGCTGAATGGAAAAGATACTGTTTGTGAGTGAAGCTAGAAAATATCTTAAGGACATATATAAGGTGAGGAAGGAAAGGAGATGACTAACAGTTTAGCACTTAAAATTTAATGTATTATTACTCCTGAATACAGTGTTGTATTCTGTATGAACAGCATCAACACAGGTATAACAAAATGCCATGGATTTTTAGGTGTCAGGTTGTAATATAGGAGACAGCAGGAGAGAAAGATATTAAAAACGTGTTTATTAAAGACAGCAGCAGAGGAGATATGGCTAAATCAGTTGAAACAATAAGTGTATTGGGAGCAGAAGCTGGCCTAAGGAATGACACACCATAGCAGTATAGACAATTTTGTATTCTTACATTTATTTCAGTGATCTTTCATATGGCAATTTACTGCAGTTCTGTTGGCAGTTCATAGGGATTACTTTGTGCTTGTTCATGTCTTCAAGCTCTTCTTTTTTATTCAGAGGCATGAAACTTTCAGTGTTTGAGTAATTTAGGAACTAAAAGAAAGAGAAGATTTGGATTCAGACTACATATGTACATACATACCTACATATCTTTAGAAAACTGCCCTTAGAAACAGAAACCCTACATTTACTTAGTGGAATTTTTATTGCTTATGGAATTTTGTATCCTAAGACACACCTGTATTTTTGAAAGTTGGGCCCATAGGCAGACAGAAAAGCACATATCCAAAAAAGTAATTAGGTGTGATCTGGGGTCATCTAACCTATTGTTTAAGACTGGTTGTGAGTGAATTGTGGTACACATTATAAATTGTAACAGCACACCTTTCTCTACAAATATATAGATCTATTGAGGAAAAGTTATCTCACCATTTCACACGTGTGGCTAAGTGCCTTCATAATGTATCTCAAAAACATAAGAGAGGTTTGTATCAACTTTAAAGCAACTCATATACTTAAATATCTAAATCCAGAATGAGTACCTAGTAAATTCTTTTTCTAGGAAAAACAGCTGAATACGATCCAATAAAACAGTGGAGAAACTGCTCATGCAAGTTAGCATCCTAATCATGCCTCTTACCGTGCCTAATGCTCACTGAAAAACTGCACACCAATTACTACTTTTAGACTGGCCAGATCCCTAAATTAAAGCCTGGCACATTGGCAGGCACTACACAGCTTTAAAACAGATGTTCCAAGAATTATATAGCCAGTTTGCATTTGTTTTTTACCTCCTCCCCACACCTTCCACTTTTTCTCATTCAAGTGTGTAATGCCTCAGTAGCTGATGATGTTGTGACAAGAGCAAAGATTCTCCAGATTTCCATGGGAGTTATATGCATAAAATATAGGTCCAGATATAACCATTACACGAGACCTTGTTACGTTGTGCTCAGAAAAAGGGAAAAAAGAGAACAAACAATTTCTAGATGCATCATGTTCTGCACCCTATCTTGTCCCATGCTTTGTGTTGTAAGTAAAGGGTTTATTTTTTGAAACCAGCACTCTGCCTTTCTCATTAGATAGGCCCTTCACTATAATGAACTACATTATTAAAGCCAGAAATACTAGGCCAAACAAAATTAGTGGCAGAATAAAACAACTAGGCAAAGCTTTATTTTGCTTCCAAAAATCATTAACTGTCCAGATGTTTAGCCATAAATAATTAATACAGTCATTTTGGTTTTCAGAAATGGAAAAAAAGTTGTCTGGGAAAATCTAGGAAGCGTTTCTTAAATTTCCAGATCAAGGTTTGGCTGCAGCTGAGATGCACTAATTAATTTGTGACCAGCATGATGAGGGAGGTGATTCTGTCCCTGTGCTCTGCACTGGTGAGACTCCAACTGGGGCACTGCATCCAACTCTGGGGTCCTCAACAGAAGAACATGGAACAAGTCCAGAGAAGACTCCATGAAGATGATCAGGGAGATAGAGCACTTTTCACTTCAGGACAGGCTGAGTGATTTGGGGTTGTTGACTTCAGAGGAGGTAAACTTTTTAGTAAGGCTGGGATAGGACAAGGTGTCATGATTTTAAACTAAAAGAGAGTAGATTCTGACTAGATATAAGAAACTTCTTATGATGAGGGTGTTGAAATGCTGGAATGGGTGACTCAGAGAGTTGTAAGATGTCACATCTTTGGAAACATCTAAGATTAGGCTAGCTGGGCCTCTGAGAAACCTGATCTAGTTGAAAAAACAGTCCCTACTTATTCCAGAGGTGTTGATGATATCTAAAGGTCACTTCCAATTCAAACCATCCTATGATTCTGGCCCATGTTCACAATGAATTTCTGTCTTTTTAGTTTCTGGGCTTTTTGCTTCTTTAGGAAAAAATTCACATTATTTTTTTTTTTTCTTTATTGTCCTTTACTCTGTACTTTCTGTTTACTTTTTTTTATTTAATTTGCTTTTCCCTTCTCTATCCATGTCATGGTCAGCTGTTCTTCCAAGAAGTCACCAAAAGTCATGCAATTTTTTCACTTCCTTTTCTTGTCAGTCCTGATTTCCTTGGGTCCCTAGGCCAGGAGGTGTTTACAGTATATACAGGACAGAAAAATACATTTTTTTTTACATTGTTAAAATACGAAAGCAAAGAATATTTATATTAAAATCATTATTTCAAAATTATTTCCTGCTTCAGACAGATAATTAATTTTACATAGCCCAATACAAATTAGAAACGCTAATTTCACATCCACTTCAAACAAGATATAAATAGAAAAGGTCAATAGACTTATGCTCTACAGCAGACATTAAAATTTTCTTTTTGCTAGTACAGTATTTAAATGGCATCCAGTAGTGCAAATCTGTCACAACAAATGAAAGTACCTTCTCATGAAGTCTTTTTTTATTTAAAAAAACACCACAAACAAACAAACAATTAAACCTGACCTGTAAAACAGGAAGAAGAAATATGGACACAAGTTTATTCTGGAAGATAAGAAGAGGACATCACAAAAAAAATGTGAATTAGAAAAGCTTTATGTATTTTCCCCTGTAGACCAAATAGTTTATTGCAAATTAGAAGTTTATATTCAGCATTCCTTGTAATCTTGTATCACATGGTGTCTAGAAAACTGCTGAATCTCCACAAACATTGAAATCAGAGAACAGATGAACAAATTTTTATAGAAACCACTAAGGAAATGTACAAAAAGTAAATACTGATTTTTAGGCACCTTAAAAAATATTTTAAAAGAAAATAAATAGATTAGGAAGAAATTTGACTTCAACAGTAACAGTCAAAGAAGGAAACAAAAAGAAATTAAACTTTAGAGAGTATATTTCGCAGGTATGGGAAGGAGTGTTTTAATTCTTCTTTAATAACTCAAGAGAGGATAAATTTTTCCCCAACAAAGTATTGGCTGCACACTGACAGGAATAAATTTGACGCCTGGCAGCAAAAGCATCTGCTAAGATCTACTTAAGGTTTTATAAATCTATCGTGTGGTACAACTTTGCTATACCAGACTAGCATAATAAAACAAAAACCTAGACTTCTGGCATGAAAACTAATTAGTAAGTAGAGTGAGGTTTGGGAAAGAAGCCCAGATGAGGTCAGCCACATGGTAAAAGTTTCTAAATATGTAGAGTAACTTACTAAAAAGTAAGTATGCAATGACAACAGTTCTTTCAAGTTTTAGCAAAAAATAAACTCCCTCACAATCAAATAAGCTTTATACCTTTCTAAGGCAAGTAAAAGCTAGCAACTTTTCTCAAGTATGTATGAAATAACAGACACTGCTGAGGCTGTAGCAACCACAGTGACTGCTTTAAGAATCCTCTAGCCTTTGATCTCATCTCATCCTGGACAGCTATATCAAAACACTTTGATTCAACTAATGATTGCTACTCCCCAAAACAATTTAAAGGAGCATATGGATTTTCTTTAAATAGAATGGAATAAAGGGAGATGCAGTAATGTGAGAAACATACTAGAATGCAAAAGGCTTTGAATCATTACAGAGTAAAATCCATCTTCAGAAAGATGAGGGAAGAAAATACTGCATTGCTTTCACCTTCGAAATTTCTCCTGAATTGCATATTCATGTTGCCAGTTCTGAGGAAAACTACTTCCTACAAATATTCTTACTCATTTTTAAGTTTGAATCTTCTGTACTGAATTCATGGTAGACGCAATGTTAACAAGCAAGTTGTATTTATTTAAAAAGGAATCTATGCAGTAGTAGGGGGAAATGTTGAAAAATTCTTTTAACTTTAGCGCAATAATTTTTGATTCTGATGTCCACAGTTAATGCTTGGGTTTGTACTACATACTGCTTAGTAGAAATGCCAGAGATTAATGTGTCTCTGTGTTAATTCCCTATATCTGTTACTAATAGTCTTTTGCCATCTACTGCTTCCTTAGTTGCCTATATCAGTGATTAGTATGTACTAGCAGAAGTCTTTGTTTTGAGGAAAAGGGTCGTGTTCCGCAGCAAAGACTAGTAAGAGAAGTACATTATGTCCTGACCATCTTGGAGATGGTCTCAGTGAGAAAAGATTCTTTAGATGATCCAGAACCACATCCAAATAAGCCCACTGAAATAAGTTGCATACATGCATTCAGGAAATGTAATGAATATGTAATAGGGATGTAGTGAATATGTACTGGTTTCATTAATATAGCCAGGTCTGTTAAGCTGCTGGGCGTCCATGTTTGGTGGAGAGATTTCCCCAGGTACTCAGTGTGCTAAATAAACCAATGCTGTCTTTCTAGCCCAACGAACTGATTTGGTTTAATTTTTTTTTTCAATATATATTTAATTTTTAGAAAATCTGGTTTATATTTTTTTTATTTACTAGTTTTAAGTGACACTAAGGTGGTAAAATGTTTGGTTTATCTTAGAAGTCTCAGAGACTCCTGTATATTTTTTTATAACAATATTTACTGTGAAATATCCTATATCAATCTCTCATGATGTTTTGGGAAAGGAAAAACGTATCTTAGATTTATGTTATTTTTTAAAATATAGCCCAAAATTATTCTTAGGAAAGGCTTAAACTCTCATTACATCCTCTGCTGACTGACTGCTAAAATAAAACTAAATCCAAGCCAGAGAGCAGACTCAGCAATATATGCAATTATTTAAATTTAAATCTGATGGTCAAGGTCTTGGGCTTGATATAGCTTAGTGAGAAGTTTAATGTTGGAATAAAAGCCTATTCCACAGTTGCATCTCTCATCTGCAATGATAAAACTTGATTTGACAGCTGGAAGAGAAGCAGACTTAAAGCTTTGTGGGTCAGCCACAAGAGAGAAAGGCATGCTGACACACAGAAAGCATTAGCACTTATGGAAAAACCTACTCATTGTACAAGTACTAATATATTAAGTTAGAGTAGAAACTCTTATACTGGTAATCACAAGCTCTCAGGAGGCATTTATTGTAAGGAGTATGAGCAAATATTCAACGCTGCAAGAACAGCGCCGTATAGAGCAATGAGAAAGGAAAGAATGACTAAATAATCACCTCACAGAACACAGAAAAACTAAAGCAAGAATATTAACTGCATATCTTGGTCACTAATTACCAAAACTAGTGCTTCTCAAGGAGATATATCTTAAAAAGCTGTTTTCAGAAACTGCTCCAATATTTTTCTCCTGTGATGATCTGTAGAGTTTTTAGTCAAAATATGAAAAACCAGAAAGAAGATCAGATCAAAATCTAGCATGTTTCCTTTGCATCAACTTCACCATCTCAGCTGCTAATGTTAAATCTCTTTTCACCAAATATTCATTCTCGATCTCTTACTCTGGGGTCTGCAGAAGGCTAGAATTTCCGTAGCTGGTAGGAAAAATATGCCTTTAGAAATAGACTTGTCAAAAGCTTTAAGCAGGAAAAAGAATTTGAAAAATAAACAGTCCAAAATTATTTGATGCTGACTGCCATTATTATTAAATGGATGATGAGTGGGGGTCTTTTATTTAGAACTGATTTATTTGTTGTGATTTTTTTTTTTAATAGAGAGGTGTATTTCTCTAGTTACTGAGCTCTGGTCTCTGCCTGTCTGTTTGTTCTTTTGTTTATTTCTTTCCCCATATTATATTTATTATTGATTAGAAAATAACACTTTTAATGACAAACAAACCAATGCAATCCTAAAGTCAACAGCTGGCAGAAATGAACGAGTACAACACAATGAATATATGAATAAGAATTGAAACTCTGAGGTAGGGTTAGATTTTCTTACCCTCTCAGGCTTAGGAAATGTGTGATTACATCTCTCTCAGAAAGGCCTGACAACCCCAGCAGCAGTTTCTAAAACTATTTCTAAGGAATAAATTAGTGAGAAACAAGTACACATGTACTTTTTTCCTATCTGCTTCCCTTTCTAGCTCTACAGCATTTGATTATTTCACAGTACATATATGTTTATATATAATAATGTAAGACAAGGGAGACAGTGATTTTTTCATTGTAATTTTTCAGCATTAATTATGTTTCTTATGTTACTGATTCATTAAGAAATACTAATGAGAATACTGCTGGTGTTACTGATCAAAAGAGTGAAATAATGGTTAACTTTATCAGTGTGTATCTGTCAGGATAGACTTAAAATTGCAAAATAAGCAAAGATTTTTAGGCAAAATATTTATTTTAAAATTGCACAGGAAAGAGAAAAGCAGACGAAGGAAAACAAATACTGCATCACTTTCAGTGCACTGAGCTAGATTTTATTGTTATCTCTAAAAAAATAATTTAGTTACTGCACATATTGTTACTCTTTCAGTACTGTCTCACCATATGTTGTGATTTGAATGTTGGGAAAAAAAACATTCGGGGGCATTGTAAGAATGTGTGTTATAAAATTAACTGCAATATTTGAAGTGTGTCCTTTAGGCAAAATCCTAGCATACACTCTGACAATAAAAAAAAGTTTCCCTGAAAAGTATCACATATTGTGCTTTTTGGAAAGATAGGGTCAGGTTTTCAGAGCTGAAAATATAAATCCCAAATATATTTTCAAAAGAATTTATGGCAAAAAACTCTTTTTAAAAATGTTAAAAATGGTAAGAGTAGTGAAAAAATCATATCTTTCAGAGCTATTCTTAATGAAAATAGTTTAACTTTGAATATTTTTTAATATTTTTTAATATTCAAACGGTTTGGTTTCTGATTTCATCACAGAAGGTCAATTTTATTTTCTTTTTTCTGTCATCTCAGAAAAGCTTGGAATTTGTACTCATCAAGACATAGTATTCTTTGATATATAATTCTTCAAAAAATTGTTTGACAAAATTTAAAATAGTATTTTATTTAGCAGGGGGCAAGCCTTGAAGACTGGGCTTTCTGAGCGAGGACAATTCAGTTTTTAGTAGAATTTAGTGTGAATGTTGTGGCAAAATTACAATTATATTGAAGTTTATCAATACTTTTTGTCACATAATTTTACAGCTTCAATGCAGGAAAATGTGTCACATAACTGCCTCACCCCTGCTCGCTGCCTATTATTCTCAGTGTTTGATGAATAAACTAAAACAAAGCAAAAGAATATAAAAGAGGACATCAGATGGTAGAGTACATTTCCATTTCTTCTTTGGACAAACATTGATATGAATACTAATGAGCAAGCAGAGCACTCATGTTTCACAATAAACAAGGTTAAAAAAAGATTTGGACTACGGCAGTACATAGCCCCTGTTATTTTCAGCTCAATATTTTTCTGGCGTCAACTATGTGATTTTAGACTTATCTTCCATCTGAATTATGCAGGTTATTCACCATACAAAATTGATATTATAATTTAATCTTTTCTCTCTATTCATTTGTAAAGTGCCTATAAAAATGGCTCCCAAATGGAAGACTGTTAAGAACAATGATATAATAAGCAGAATAAACCATATTTCAATAAATCTCTTATTCTGCAGAAAGCTACTTTTGATTTCTCTGTACACTGAAAATTAAAATCTAATTTATGGCTTCAGTATTTTCAAATGCTACTTCTTCAGCATCAGTTAGGAGTGTATTTTTCTTGGGTATCACAGTGCAACAACAAAAGATTATTAACCAAAAAATACTAGAAAATAAGAAATTAGAAGAATAATATAAAATCTATATTCATTTATGTGCATAAAATTTGCAGAATGTTCGGAAGAGGAGCTAAGTAATTTGCAATTGTTAAAAAATAATATGATTATTTATGCATTTAGACGAAGAATCAAAAATAAAAGCAAGTCAAAATTTTACACCCAGCACTTATTTTTTAAAATTAAAATATATTCCTACATATTCCTCACTTTGAAGATTACTTATTTTCTATCCAGTAATGTGTTTTGTTTCTTTTTTATGTTTAAAAATTATGAACAAATATGTCCCTATTAGAATAAGACAAATTTAATTGGGAATATTCCCCATCAGTGTTATCTTGGTTAGTCACCTGAGGTAGACATCATTATTTCTGGACTTGCTCTGTATGAATTCCAAGCAGCAGAGATTTCAGAACAACTGTGTGTGTTTTTAAGGGTAACTTCTGTGCATGCACGTGTGTGCATTCCCAAGGTGGAAACACTACTTTTTGAGTCATACTTGTGGGCAAAATGTGATTCACGTCTTAGCTCTGTAAAGAGAAACATTACTAAAATAAGTTTTTACTGTTCAAGTAATTGTGATGTTTTAGTATCTTCATGATATGATATAATTGTAATTTCCTGAAATTCAATAAATATTTAAGTACATTTCCCTGTTTTCTTTCTCTACACATACTGGTTATCGAAACCCAGCTATGAGCAGAGTTATTCCCAAAATGTGTCACATTATCTATCCATTGTTGTTGCTAAATTGTTGAATTTATAAAAAGAATTGGAAATTATATTCCCTTTTCATAAGCAGAAAGCTGTTCTTTATATTGAAATTAAAAGTGAAATCTACCCACAAATGGCTTCTTCACAAACCAGTGCCTTTTGCCTTGAGTTTGACAAAGCTTTTGATATCTTTCTGTTGTTCTCCCGGGCATGAAGACAGCAAGAGTGATTTCATGTAGCATGAAATTCACACCTGCAGAAAAGCACAGACTGAGCAAAGAAGGGTTTAAGTGGCTGGTAATTAGTATAGCTGGATAGGGTGAATCTGTACGTAACAGGAAATTACCTTTTAATGGACACAAGAGACTACTGCAGCCCGCCTTTGAGAGTCATGGTGGTTTTCTGGCGACTTCTGTCCCTGTCTGGAACTGTGTAGACGCATTCTCGTGGTGACTGCCCTGTGTCAGCATGGGAGAGCATGCATGCACCCAGCAAAATACATGAATACAGATCTTCGTGTTGAGGGGCTGGAACAGCTCAGCCAGGCACACCACAGTGACTGTGTCTTGGTGGCAGGCACTGAACCTGTAGAAGGACACAACGAGGACGAGCATAGCACCGAGGCACATCTCTGAGGTGTGTAAAGGGCTGGAAATTCTGCATTTAGCATGGAGTGGGATCTCTGCAGGATTATGGAAAATGCTTAGTACTGCTTTGCATGTGTCTGTTGGGTCTTTGCTGCTTGTTGAGATAAGACTCAAATTCACAAAATCAAGTGGCTTAATCTAATTATGCTACCTGGTGTAACAAAACCTCAGTGGGAACAAGTTACTGTTATTACATCATCAAATTGAATGAAGTAATAAATACTTCATTCCTTAATAAGATAAATGGGAAGAAAAAAAGGCAGATATTTTAAAGAACTCATTATTTTATGCCCAAGTATTACTTTTTCCTGAAGATTACTGAAGTATGTAAACTGGTGTAATTTTTTCTTCCAGGCAGATCTGCAGTATCAATGAGAGTTTCCATCAGCACAGTCAGAACTCACATGAAACTGGGAACCAATCTGGATCTCAAAAGTCATAAGAGATTGCAGCTCATAATGTTGCAGCTGATATTCTATCTCATCTTCTTTTGTGGCACTAGAAAAATTCAACATTTTGTGAGTCATGTATTCAGGATGAGAAAAAGATATTACTCTCTTGATGAAATCCTCTTTACAAATAGGGTTTTCATTCCCTGAACACAACAGAAATCAAATAATAAAGCAAACTCCTTTTGTTCAGTAGCTTTTGCTCTGAGACCATTTAAATATTATGCACCTAAAAATGTTATAAATTTCTTCTTAGCTCAGGGTAAAGTTATATTTTTTTATTGTTATATACATATTTCTTAGCAAGCTACATCCACTCGGCCTGTAAACTTTACATTCTTATTTTTCAGGTGTTTTTTCTTTCTGCCTAGCTACAAGTTTTGTGGTATATTATAAGCAAAAAATATTGTTTAATTATTTATTATTGGAGGGATTTGATTTGGCATATGGTGCCACAAGCATGACTAAGGAGAGAATGAGCCATGTATGAGGGCAGAAAATTATTAACTTGACTTTGCCATTTAACCAGCATTTCCTGATTTTTTTTTGTGTTCAGGACAAATATTGGCCCAAAAAGCCTCTGCGTTCCCTGGGTATTCTCTTCTTTGGACAGAGCTGTATTTTTGAAATGGAATAACAGTGGTTTAACCATGTTCTCACTTATCCCGTCTATAGATGAAAGGTAGTGTTTATAGCTGTCAGGCTGAGTGAGGTACGTAGTAAGGAAGAACAATGATTTGGCAGCAGATAGCTCATCAAAACTCAACAACATTTTCTTGCATACAAGCTGGAGCTGAGTTTCTCTTGTCTATGCAAGGCATTTATCTCACATGTCCAAACTAAGATGCCTGAGTATTTCCAGAGCACTGATATCCATTATTTACATTTGGGATGTGAAATTTACTTCAGTGTAGCAGTTTTGAACTTTATTTTCTCTTTATTAATGTTTATAAGTGTAATTTTTTTCATTTTTTAAATTTCAACTCTAGAAAAATCATTGAACTCTAGGAAAAGAGCTCTGATCTGTAACAATAAAATACAAGAGCTATGATCTGTAACAATAAAATACAGTCTTCAAAAGTTGTTTCTGTGACTGCCAGAGATTTTGGCTTCACTTCATTATTCAGTCACTTGCAAAAGAAATCTTCATTGAGTACTATTTGTCCTTGAACATTAGTAGTTCAGATTATCATTTGCTTTTGAGGAAAGCACTCATTCTCAATTTTGATAGCAGGCTTGAATGCTGATAAACGTTAGGAAATTAATTTTAAAAATGAACCAGGTAAAATTAACAGAGAAACGACAGAAGTGCATTAAAAACAGTAAAGTAAAACACAACTTTACTATTTTCAGTAGGCAGATATCTTGTTTTTCAAGTGGTTATTATAGACCAGAAGTGTAAGGTTTACAAGAACAATATAAATCAATGAACTAAAAAAATTGAACCTTACCAGATTGCTTTTTCAGAGAACAGTCTGTTTTAAGCACAAGCCCTTAAAAACCAACACATAACCAATCTAGAGTGAATCACTATAAATGGTAAATTGTGTTATTCAAATTTTTTGAAAGCCGTTTTGCCAATGCTGCATGTTCCTACAGTGTCACAATGCCCAAAACATGACAGGGGACTGTCTAAGAACCCCATTATTGTCTACAATTTCTGCTCTCTTTCAGGAATTTGTTAAAACTCAGTTCCTCACTGTCACAGCTCTAGGTATCTGCTTATTGCTCCTTAATTATATTCAAGTTTCCTATCCTCACTCTTCCATTCTGTCTCTTCATATAAGTCTCTTTTATACAGACTTTTTTTCTCTTTTTGGAAGGGTCTTTCAAGTTTCATCCTTATCAAAGAGCCTGTGTTCAAAAATTTTTTTCTTCTCTTGTCATTGCAAATTTTCCAAGATTTTTGGTCTTATAAATTCTTTACACTATATCAGATACAACTGTGCTTGTATTTTATCTCCCATCTTGCCAGTAGCTGAAAATACCTTCAAGTTCAGCATGTTTTATTGCTGAAATACAGAGTTTTCCCACTCTTGGTAATGCTCATAATGCTTTATGCCTTGCCTTTCCCTCCATTCTTCCCCTCTTGCCTCTTCTCTCCGATAGGGTTATTCTGTTTTGTTCCCTTTCTAAGATGCCTGCTTTCTCTCCACCTTTTCAGACATGTACTTTTGTGTCCTCTACCATTATTTTCCTGTTATGTCTGGGAAAGCTATTCATAGTGTTTGCATTTTGACCTGTAATTGCAGGAGACGTTGTAATGAGATAAAGGAAAATAAGGTATTTTACTAATGCCATTATCAAAGCTGTAGAATATTCTGAGTTGTGGATTATTTACATTAATCAGATTATTTGTACACATTATTTCTTAGTACAAAATAAACCAATTATATATTCCCACACTATAGACATTGAGTAAATAGGCAGATAGATAAATAGGTCTGTTAGATTTGTGGATGTTCTACTTCTTATACTAAATAGCAAAAAAATAAGAAATTGTGTGTTGAGCTTTTAGTATGTAATTTTCTGCCATCTCAAAGTTAGCCAATATAGCTTTCCTATACAGATCACAGCTATGGTTCCTATAAAGCTAGTGAAGCAAAAACATACAGATGCCATTAAAACACAACCAATTTATTCAGAGCCAATAAAGTAACAATTAGATAACTTACATCTGCATAAGTTAAAATAGGCGAGAGGAGATAATTAGAAAATCTTACATCTGCCTGTTTTCTTTAGGAAATTACCTTCCAAGATTCTTCTTCCTTAGCCCAGAGTACTTCAAGGAGAACATATGATGAGGAGAAAAGATAAATTAACTCTTAAAGGTTTTTATGTCCTAGAAGTTTACCTGGTGACCTAAGCACCCTGAAAAAAATAACTGATCAGGCTAAAAGGAGTTACTGCTCAAGGGCTCTTAAATAAATGCTAGAATAAAGCCATAAAATATTGCTTCTGCATGAGCTAGTCTCAATATATTTTGCTTTTTTACTAGGAACACAAAGAAGAAATATGCATCACTTTCCAGTGCTCTGTTCCTTTTACCAAAGACTAAACTCAGCTCAGTCATAAAGTTTTCGAATGCTTTCTCCCCTTCCCTGCTCAAAAAGCAAAGGACTCAGAGCTGGACTTTGAAAATTATATAATATGGAGTTGCCAATTTATTGGGGAGTAGTTTACCAGAGCCCTTAGCAGACCCATTAGCATCTATTTATTTTAAATTTAGTGGTCAAATGAGGATGAGCTTACAAGCCCAAGTCCACATGATTAAAGGAATACTTTGCCAGAATTTGACTGTCTGACCAATTGTCTCCTTCCTTGCCTTTTCCTCTTTCACTTTCCTGAAAACTGGTTTATTATGAATTACCCCTTGCATGGCAAAATAATCCCTTATATACCTTTTTGTAGTAATTAGCTTTAGTTTCCCCTCACCAGATATAGATTTTTTTCCCCCTAAACTCTTCTAAGGAAAAGTATTACAAAGTGACTTTTGGATCATGTTAATAATATCTGAGAATGTTAGCTCCAGTATGTGTTCTCTTGAAAAAATACTTCATACATTGTTCTTGAAAAACACAACAAAACAAAGTAAAACAACACAGCACAAAAAAAAACCCCACAAAATTCAGATACACAATCACAAAAAAAGGAAAACATACTTTCAAGTAAGTGTATAGATGAATTTTTTTTCAGAGCAAATAATATTTAAATATTAAAAAAAGAGTCTGAACATATGGCAGGAAGATAATAGTATATTTAAATAGAATTTTGTATCTGGAAAAATGTGAAGAGTCATAAAATACTCAGGTGACTGTTTTTTAGGATTTTTTTTATTTTTGAAGTACATCATAGGGGTAATGCAATGTATGAAACTGACAATTCCCCAACATATATGTTATTCTATCTCCACAAATTCATGTATTCATCATGTTGATTTATGCTTTTACCTCACCCATTCCTATTAGAGCTAGAACGGTGGAAAAGTGAACTCTGTTTGTTTTTTTTTTTACAAAAGCTTTTAAATGGTATTTTATTTTTCCAAACCTAAATAAATGATACTTCAGACAGAATTCTAATAGTATGTAGAATAGTTACTTTGTGGCATTCTAATAGAATGCCACAAGATAACTAAATTAGGATAATATAATCACGCTGCTTTATAACATTTATTAATCTAAGATTTATTTGTATTTTTATTTATTTCTCATTAATTAATTTAATATATTAAAATAATAATTATAATAATAGTAAACCTTTTTGTTATACATTATTTTTCTCTTCTTTTTTAATAACAGTTTCTCTTTTTTTTTAATAACAGTTTTGGTACAATTTACTCAGTTATTTATTGCCTAATTTTCCTTAGTTGCTTATTTCAAATTTTCTCTTTAGGATTTTTATTTGCTTTTGAATCCTTCCCATTCTCTTTTGTCTCATAACTTCTTTCCTCTTCCACTTGTCTGACTGTTTCATTTTTCTTTGTTATTTTTTCCCTCATGAACTCCTGACTACCAAGAAGCAATGAAAACACAATATCAAATATATTTAGAGTAATATTTTACCTTATACAGTTTATATTTCCAACTGTGTTGCTGAGTTTTGTCTACAATTCTGTCCACTCTGTCTTGTTGTTTATTCAGGAATCTGGATTTAAAAACCCCAACTGATCAAATGAACAATAACAACAAAAATCACCAAAAAAACCCCCAGCTAGACTACCAGCTTCTGATCATGCTGTCCTGATGTGATTGAGAGTACTTTCTACAACATTATGATTTGAGAGATTAAAGGTGATTTTACCTTTAGATAACCAGCTACAAAATTTTAAAATACTTATAAACTTGATATTAGAGTATGTGCATGTAGCAAATGTTTTATTTAGCTTTTCTCTCTAGTAATATTTCTTCTTAAAAAGTATTGTTTATCATTAATATTTATCATAAAACTTATACTTAATTTCTGTCTGTGATATATGCCTGCTGAAATGTGCACCCTAGATGAATTACAGGACACTCAGCTGATAAACCTACAGACCTAATTCTACTAGATCATGTTTATGATGAGGCTGCCAAAATTTCAGGCATATTTCAAGCATCATCCTGTGTCTTAAAACCTCAGCGAACTGAAAATATTTAATTTAATTTTGTCCAGGCTTCATCAGCTTTTTTTTAATGCAGGCCTCTTCCAGACAACAGAAATTTACTTCAAAGAGAATCAGATTTAATTATGGAAAGAAAACAAAGCCCCTCCTTTCCTTTCATTTGGTTAAAGCTGTGAAGATGAAACTCCATCTGTTTACTTTATTTCCTAATGTATTCTTTTGTGTCAGGTACCTCAGCGTCAGGGAAGAGAGAAGACCATATACTCTTTAGATGGAGCCCCTAGCCTTTAAAACAAGTCAGATTCAGAGATATTTCCACAGAAGCCCAGACCCTGTTCCCTGATGCTCCTTGCTGCCTTATTATTACTTGACAGCTCGTCTCCCTGAGGGGACTGTGAATATTTTGCCAACAGCCATCCCAACCATTGTCTCCAGACAAAAGAAAGTGGGGCCTTTGATGCATACACTATGAATTCAAATCTTTGGGATTTCTCAGGAGATAGGCACCAAAGGGGTTTGAGGAAGCCTGGTTTTGGGGGGGAAAATGTTACCTAAAGCTTTTTGCTGCAGGTACTGAATCCTTTGTATCTATTTTAGCATCAAGAGGTCAAATATTTGGCAAGTGGGGAAGAAAAGACAGGAGCTCTGGCTTTGTCCTGGTGCATTGGAAGGTAGGGTCTTGTCTTTCAAATATCTCAAACATATGATAATGTACTCTTTTCACTCTGAAACAAAGATCTATTTCCTTCAAGCTTACCCTACAACTAGTACTTACTACTCTTTCCACCACATTTTTATATGGTTTTGCAGAAACATTGCAGCTTAAGCTACTTAACTATTCTTGCATTAATTGGCAATTTTCTGTGGTCAGAATAATATACTTAAACACTGTGTTATGTTTGTACTGAGACGAAATACAGGAAATTTTATAGTGGCAATGAAGAAAAATCAGCAGGTGTGATTATCATGATAACTACACCCCTGGGTGCTTAGAAGCACATGGCTGCATCTGGTCCATAGTTATCTCTCCAGGGGTGAGATTATTTCATGATAACCACACAGCCCTAATGGCCCATTGCTTAAGTAGTATTCATGACCCTTATTCAGAATCTTGCCTATACTGAAGGACTGAATTTCTCCCCCACCACAGCTGTCTCTACTTTTATGTTTTTAATGTAATTCATTCTTGTTCATTTCTATTCATTAAATAAAAGCATTTGATATAAATGAAGAATGCATTGTCTTTAATATCAGAATTGCAGATGAGTAAAATGTATGGTTTGGACCAAAACAAGCATTTATCCAGATTCTAGGTATTGCATAACTGATTTTGTGTCACTCATCTGGTGGAACCTGACTTGCATTATTTGCTATGAAAATATAAATTCTAGAATAAGGATTTTTCCAGTGCTCTGAACAAAAATTAATTATTTCTACCTTGTAATTGAATTAGTGGTACAAAATGTGTAAAGAAATGAGAGCAGGAACAAGACTTTCCTATCCTTTCACACTATGTAGTCATTGACAAGCAATGTGATTAGCAATTAGATTGAGAATACTCTAGATGTTAGAGGAAGAACTCCAGAATTCAAAGAACCAAGGACTGGGCAATGCAAATATAAGTTTAATGCCACCCTTGCAATTCCTCTCATCATCTGATTCCTGGTACATATCTTCAGCTGTGCCAGGGCTCTCTTAATATATTTCAATGTTTTATGTCATCTAATTGAATCTGGCTAACAATGTGAAACTGTAAACACTGCATAAACACTTAATGAATACAGAAAGAAAATAAAATACTATAGCTTGAAGGAAATATTTTTGTATTTCATATAATAGATTATTTTGCCACTTCCCTTTAAAGGTTAATGTATTTTCCCAGCAGTTTAAGTTGAACACAAAGGCTTAGAAAGAGAGAAAATGACAGGAAATTGAGTGTTACCAAGTAAAAAACAAAGGCTTTCTTCTCTTAATGGGACTCAAGACACCACTAATCTCATCTGGTTTAGCTGATAAGGTAGGCACCAAGATGGTGAAATGGATTCAAAAGAGGAATCTTTCTTTATCAGGCACATTCAACTTTCATTTTCTCTTTGATTTTTTTTTCCTTCATAGAAATAAAAAGCTAAGATGATTACTTTTCACAAGGTGGTAATCATTCAATAAGTTAAACCAATATTTTATTTTTTAAATTGAGAGGATGCCACAAGATATTTCTTAATTAATTTCATAATTCCTAAGAGCAATTAAAATGATTATTGTGAGAATGACTGTTGTAATTTAAATCAATTTTAGTACAGAGAATCATTTTACCACTGTATCCTCTCTCCCTAGCAACAGTGGATCAAAGCATGACAGGGAAGTGAAATATGCCCATTGCATTCAGACTGGGTAAGAACAAATTAGAATGTTTGTTTGTCCGAGTCTCACACCTCCATTGACTGTGAGCAATATTTTCAGGTTTTTCTCTTCCAGGGTTTTCATGTTTTTAAAACTTTCTGTATTTTACAAATAGGATCCAAAGCCAAAATATTCTCATGTAAAACATAGAATCATACAGTCATAGCATATCCTGAGTTGAAGGAGACCCACAAGGATGACTAAGTCAAACTCCTGGATCTGCACAGGACCCCCCAAGAATCCCATCTATTTGCCTGAGACTGATGTCCAAATGTTTCTTGAATGTTTGGCAGGCTTGGTGCAGTGACCTCATCCTGGGGAGCCTATTCTAGTTCCAGCTGCTCTTTGCGTAGAAAACCTTTTCCTAATATCTAACCTAAATCTCTCTTGATACACTTTCCTCCCATTCTCTTAAATCCTATTGCTGGTCACCACAGAGAAGATTGAGATTGGTGCCTGTCCTTGGGTGTCATTCTTGTCATTGAGGTCTTCTCTCAGTCTCTTATTTTTCAGGCTAAATAGAGCAAGTGGTCTCAGCAGCTCCTCACACAACTTCTCCTCTAGATCCTTAATCATCTTCAAAGCCCTCCTTTGGACATTCTCTAACAACTTTACATCCTTCTTCTATTATGGCAGCCGAAACTGCCCCCAGCACTCAAGGGGAGGCCACCCCAATGCAGGGCAGAGCAGGACAATCCCCTGCCTTGCCCAGCTGGCCATGCTGTGCCTGGTGCCCCCGGGACACGGCTGGCTTTCCATTCACTCATTCACACTATGGATTCATCCTGACCAGGACTCTCAGACTGCTTCCCACAGCACTGCTCTACAGGGTTTTGTTCCCCAGTCTTTATGTGCATTCAGGGTTGCTCCATCCCAGGCACAGACTCCAGCACTTGATCTTGTTGAACTTCATGGAGGTGGTGATTACCCAGCTGATTAATTTATCGAGGTCTCTCTGCAGGGCCTCCCTGCCTTTGAGAGACCCAGCAGCTCCTCCCAGACTAATTCCATTGGTAAACTTACCCAGTCTACCTTCAAGCCCTGTGTCTGAGTTGTTTACAGAAATATTGAAGAGTGCTGGTCCTAAAAGGGAACACTTTGGAACTAGTGACTGAAACATGAAATTTTTATTTTCTGGTCCTCTTCTTATGAAACATTTTGCAAAAAATATTACTAAAAAAGCTAGGAGGAATGGATAATATGTTATAGATGGAAGCCACTGAAGAGAAATATCTTGATACTTTAGTATTATTTTTTAGCATTAACCAGTAGTACAAAACTTGGAAACAGAGAAGCAATAAGCTTTTAAGCAATTTACTTCTACACCTAAATTTTGCATTACCAAGTCTATTCAAGAGACCAGCAACAGCAACACTGTACTTGCTTTTCTCTCTTAACTTCAGGAATCCCAGCTCAGTAATCCCTGTGGAGCTCAATAAATAATTTACTTCTCACTCTAGAAGGGAAAAATGCTGAAATCAACAGACTTTTCTTCTTAGAACCTCTACACAAAATTATCTTCCCATGCAAGCCATAGTTTTGCTTGTGTGTCACAAGGTATAAAAATACATAATTAACTTCAAATATTCCAGGTAACTTCATTGTGAACGTCTCTTTAGTAACAGTTTTGTGGAAGAAAGGGAAAACTATGTTTGTCTTTTACAACTTTTCCTTCAGTTTTATTAATAAATATCTCTTTTACTCTAAAAGAGCTTGAAAAAGTGAGATGTAAGGGAACAAAAAAGATACATTTAAATAAACTCATTAAATTCTGTTATTCTCCAGCAGAATGATATTTGAACAATTCTTAGTGATCAACAAAGAATGAAATACTTCTGAAGAAAACATGACCTCTCATTCATGACATGGGATGAAAAGTGTAGAATGAAATTTTTCATTGCTAATTTGTCAAGTAAGTTGAAGGGAATTTCTCCTGTGTAATGTAATAGTCTGTGTTTCACGTGCCATCTGCAGAAGCACATGTTATGCTGCTTTTCTTAATTGTATTCTGCTCAAGAAAATATACAACCTTATGCAGAGCTGTCATCATGTGAACTGTCCCATAGGAGCTGAAATCATATGACTTTAAAAGATTATTTGTATCCTTAAAGCTCAGCTTATTTTAATTGTTAACTTGAACTGCGATCATGCTGCTGAAAATTGTAAAATTTTGGGTATCAGAAGTTTTGCATGGCACTGTACTTATCAATGAAAACATTTGTATAACTGAGAATGAGGGTTTTGCAGAGGAAACCAGAATTCCTTCCTACTTTCTTTTGTACTTGTCTGAGAAATGCTAACTAATCTAGAGCTATAATATTGGAATCAGCCAGTGTTTTCAATGACATGTGTAACCACAAATTTCATTGTACAAAAAAATTCTTAGGTCTGTTTTTTTTCTTCAAATTATCATTCACCCTTCTTTATATATGTGTTAATGAAAATGTTCTTGCTTATACAAATTATATTTATATAAATAAATTTCTGTAGTAAATATTCTAACTTTTGAAGGAACACTTAGAATAAATATGATTACTACAGTCTCAGTCTTTTAAGTAAATTTCATATGCTGTTTCTTTTCAAACAAGGAGAAAATATTCTTGTTGGAATGCAAACAAATGCTTTCAAAGAACAGAAAGCTTTAAGAGCTGTGCAGTATTTTTATATCTCATTTGGAGTTACCAAACTAAAGAAGGAGAAAATTACTACCTTCTCCTGTTTAGTACAAAGCTGTATCAGATCATAACAAGTGTAGCACAATTAGATAAGAATAAGTCATGGGAAAATAAGCATGAAACCACCATTAACAGGACTGAAGAAATGAACCCTGTTTATAAATGTCACATGGTAAAACCTGGGAAGTAGATGAAGCAAGAGGAGCTTCAATATTAATTCATCATGATTTTGAATAGTACTGTTAGGCTTCTCTCTTTAAATGTTAGGCCACTACCAAACATTAAATAATGCTCTCTGTGATTTATATCCATGATTAAAGTATACAGCAATCCATTCACACACACTTTGTGTTGTTTTAATGCAACAATTTTGTCATCTCTTCTATATCTAGTTTTATAAATAAGCTATCTCGTTGTAAAAAATAATTTTATATCTGTATGTTTCTTAAGAAAATGACTGTTTAATCAGTGGCAATACTACCACTGACAATAAAACAGATATTATAATGTCTGGCTTTAACTCTCTCTCATCTAATTCGAGCTATTAGAAAAAGCTCAAAACATTTATTTGTAATGTTTATGGTTTTTCTGAGTCTGTGTGAAACTGTAAGTATATCATGCATAGCATATTTCATAACTATTAATCTTTTGTTTAATAACTAAGTGAACAGTAAGAATGTCTTGAAAAGCAGATTTTCCTCCTGAGATAGATCATAAACATATAAAAAAATTGTTTCTTAAAAGGTACTCAAAATTTGTAAGATTAGACTTGTGATTATAAATCAATGCACAGAGATATGAAAAGACAATTGTAGTCCTCTTTGAAAAAAAAAAGAGAACTTTGCAAAAAAAATTTTTTTTTTAACCACTAACATTTGCTAATTTAAGTAAAATATTTTGAAAGGAGTAGCTGAACTCTGTGTATTATTATAACGTCTGTCCTGTGTAGATATTTATGTTAGAGAGAAATAACATCACTGCACTTTCAATGATGAATTGTCTTGGCAATAGCAATACTTACAAATAACATCTCCTTCCAAATAGAGAACATGTTTTTTGTTCCTCAGATAATTGAGATGACAAACTTCATGAAATGGTAGGTTATAATAACTCGCACTGTTCAGTAATGAAACCATTTATGTATAATAAAGCAAGATCATTTAGGCTGCCAAATAGAAAAAAAGCCATATAAGCATAAAGCCTTCATATACTAACAGAGTAATCCATTTTCTGACAATGGTTAAGAAATTTCTTTTATGTATCTATTGAATAGTCAATGGCCTCTACCCTCTAGAATGCTGAGAAGAAGCAATGCAATTATTCTCAATAAAACAACATGACCAAATAACTGTTGAAAAGAAAGATACTTTTAACAATAGAGTTTTAACAAAAAAATTTAAGAGCTGAAAAGTTTTTATATAGAATCGAGTGTTTGGATTTATTAGAACAAGCATTTAGTCTCTTTTTATAACTGATGAAATTATCTACCTATGATATTAGGACTATCTACCTATTATGAATTGCATATAAAGTAGCAGATTGGCTATTCATCAGCTAACACATGTAACGAAAATTCTCAGGAAGAAATGAGGCCAAAGAGAAAATGACAAGAATTCATTATGGATCCAGAAAACAATGAATGAGAGTGTCCTCCCTCTTCTATTTATTTAGAGAGAAGGGAAGTTTTAAAAGCCTTTGGAGCTGAACCAGGTAATTTCTCTGACCTTCTTCTCAACCCAAGATCATTGTTCCTAGATCAGTCTTGTTGGTCTAAGAAAGTGGAAGCTAAGGATAACTCTGTCCTCTCTCCCTGTGGCACCAGCCTGAATCCGTTCAGCAAGTTTTCAGGTCACCATGCCTCCACGATTTGATTTTACAGAGACAATCAAAAGAAATGAGATAGAGTTGTAAGAGGCTACTTAAAAGAGGTTTTTTCTCAAGGATTTTGAAAGGGCTATTTAGATGATTTTAAATGGTTAAGCACTAACAGCTTCTTTACTTAAACATGAAGTCATTTAGACCACTTCTTTTTGGAAAGGATGTAGAAGTCAAGCTAAAATAAAAGTAGTGAAATTAAATTCGCATCTCATGCATTTTTTACTCTCATGATAATTTTTCTTTTGAGAATTGGCTTGCTTGGTTTTTTTTAACTTATCAAAGTTAGGGAAATGTTTTTCAAAATGATAAAAGTAACTTACAATGACAATCTTGTCAATTAATATCTTGCCCATTTGTAAATATTCACAATTATCAGGAATAGAGTGAATAGGTATGTACAAGATGCAGAAATAAGATGTGCTGGTTTGTGCTGGGATAGTTAATTTTCTTCTTTGAAGCTTGTATGGTGTTGTGTTTTGTACTTGGGACTGAATGTTGTCAACACTGGGATTTTTCAGCTCTTGCAGAGCAGGGTTTACACAGTCAAAATATTTTCTATTTCTAACACTGTCCCACCAGTGAGTAGTCTGGGGGACACAAGAAGTTGTGAGGGGACACAGCTGGGACAGCTGACCCCAGCCATCCCACACTGTGTCACCACACTCGGTAAGAACAGCTAGGGGAAAGACTGAGGAAAGGGCCAGTTTGGACTTTCTCTTCCCAAGTAATTGTTCCATGTGATGGTCCCTACTTTCCTGAAAATGGCAAAATATTTCCCTCCCTGGAAAAGAGTAGAAGAATTTCTTTTTTTCCTGTGCTGCTTTTGCTTTACCTATTAGAGTGTCTTTATCTCAGGCCATGAGTTTTCTCACTTTTACCCTTCCAGTTCTCTCCGCCATCCCACTGGAGGGGGAGCAAGCAAGTGGTTGTACCATGTTTAGTTGCCTACCAGGGTTGACCACAACATGACATGACAGTCTTGCCTAGAGGTAAATAAACAAGAAATTCAGAGTTGGTTTGGGGTTTTGTTATTTTTTTTTAATTTTAGAATTTAAGCAAAGTAAATAATTGTGGGTGTATTCCTCTATTAGTTGTGTTTTTGAATTCTATTTGTCTTTCTCTAATATTAAAATTGTCATAATTGATAGTCATTATCTTTTTGTTTTTATTTACCATTGAGTCCCATTAGAATGAAGACAAGTGCAGGAGACCAAAATTGTGCTGGTCATTAAATTAAATCTGGCATAAAGGAGAATTATTAAGAATTGAACTATATCTTCTAGAGTAAGTACTCAGACTTAATTGTAACATTTTTAGTGTTGTAAGATGAAATATGACACTTCATAAATTGTATGATTGCCTTTAACATTATGCTGCACTGTTGTTTTTTTTTATGTTTAGCACTGAATCCTGTCATATCTCTGCAGGCTGAAGATCCCATCACCAGTTTTCTTTACAACAATGCAAATATGACCAAACCAAGGATGTTCTTTTTTGGAACTCATGTATTTTTTCATTACAAAACATATTTTTTCAATCATATAGTCACTCTCATTCCTATTCTCTTACAAATCTACAGAAGTTTGTTTATTTCCTATTAATTGTTCACATAACAAGAGTATGACTATTTTTATATGAAAAAGGTAAATTTTTGCAATTATTATTCTCAAAGAGAAAATATGAGCTATGTTTGGTAGCTAAAGCTGCTCAAAATCTGAAGTTACTGCTATGATAAGAAAAGTGTTAACTAACTGAGGCAGCAACCTCAACTCTTAAGAGATTTCTTAATAAATTTATCATCCTTCTCTTTATACTCATTTTCATCCTCAATAGGGAAGAGAAATACTTGTTTAATATGTCTATATTTTGTAAATATTAATAGCCATATAAAATGGACTAGTCAGCACATTTCTGGTCTTTATTTTTAAACTGGTTTTAATAAGAAAGTAGTTAGTTATGGGCATCTTCTGGATTTTCTTTCCTTAAAAATATTAGAAACAGTTTACCTGTAATAAATCTGGGAGTTTTCAAATTGTTTTGAAGTTCAGTTAATTTAATCTAGGTCTTTACACAGTCAGATTAGCTGCCTAAAATGAGATCTTCTGGCCTTACATTCTGTGAACCTATGACAAAAAATATATTTTTAAAAAGTGTCATATCCAAATTCTTGCAATGGGATATTTTGTAGATTTTTCTTGGTCTTGACAGGAAAAAGATATACAGTAAATAATTTTTAAAAATCAGAAACATACCTTTTATTGAACGATTATTAGCATAGTTACTCCATGCTTTGTGGTCTTTCAAGACTATTTGATACAGGCAACTTTGAATTTAACATACACTTATACACACACACAAAAAAAAAGTAAGACCTTTTTTTAAGTGCATATTTAAATGTAGCCAACTTGGAATATCACCGAAATGCTATAGTTGAGGATCACTTCTTGTTCTAATAAAAAAGTTAACTGAAAATTGTTGTTATACTTTAAACTCAGACAGAAAAATCTCACTGGAAGATCTCTGTAAGTCTCATAGCAAGTCATTACCTTAAGTCCCACGTCCTCAGCTCATAAAGAGCATAAATGTGTTTTTGAATTAACCATTCCTGCAAGCAGGAATGCACAGCTGCAGAAGGGAGAAGGCCAAGCACATTGAATTTTGCAATTTATCAAAGAAAGATGAGGAGAATGCAGTCTTGCTCTCTGAAAGGTAGCATTGCTTTGTAAACTGTGTATTCTACAAAAAAATTATTGTAACTGATCCAAATTGAAAAAACTTCACCACATGTGATTATAAACTACTTATAATTTTATTATTAGCAGTCTTCTGAACAAGATTTGTTATTTACATGTTGTCTCCTGTGATCTGAAGCTAATAGATATTTATCTTCCTTGCTGTAATTTTTTTTTTAATAAGAATATCACACTTCAAATTATGAAAGAAATAAAACCTTCTTGGCAGTTTTCCATAATTTTTCAACTACTGTCTTATTTCTTGTGAAAAAGTTATAATATATTTGTAGAAATTATATTAATAGTAAAACCATCATTTTTTCAAGGTCCTGTATGGAATTCTGAATAGGTGATAATGGTCTTCAGGTGTGTTTGACATGCCTAGCATTGCTGAATTAAATAAAAGTGCTGTCTGGAGGAAAGCATTCCAGAAAATGGGCTTTGTAAGTGGTTGTTGCAAATTAATATAATCCTACTGCAGATGGTTAACTCTATACTCGTAGTTATGGCAGTAATTTCTGAGTTGTCCTCATCACCAGGACAAGTTACACACATTTCTTTTTTTAGTCTACTTTCTGTAGCTATCAGTATCCTATAAAGCATATAGTTAAGAATGTTCTGTTAAAATTACTGGATTTCAGAGATTTAGATTTCTTATTTTCTAGCTTTATGGCTGAATAGTCCTAGGTTAAAGCTGCTTTATTCTTGTTACTTCAACTTGCTAATACATATCAGAACATCATAAGTTTCAGAATAAACTGACTTGGCTGTCTCACTCCACTTTCTGTGGGCAGAAATGTTTAAAATCCAACCAGGTTTTTATTCGCTTAAGCTCTTTTTCATATAACTATAGAAGAGAGCTAGCATCTAAACATCACAGAGCACTGAGGACAAAAGAGAAGGTTTAGTGCAAATTCATCCCTAAAAGTGAATTGGAGGGTGCAATTCTTCTTTAGTATAGCCACTGGAAATGAGTAGAAATTTGTGCAATTTTGTCTTTACAAATTCTTTATTCTATGCAGAGTAGATCACTGTTGGTATATAGCAATGCTTCTCAGTTTAAGTCTGGAATCTACTTCAGGGTCTTAATCTTTCAAGACAGTTAAATTAGTCAATATGCTTAATTTTCTGATTTAAATAAGATTTTTATCACTTATTTCCATCATGAACACAGGAGTTGACAAAGTTTATTCATACTTTTTGAGTAGATTGAACTACTATCGCTTTGATGATAAACTGGCTATTACTGCATTTGGCTGTGCTTTTAGTTATTTTGGATGTTTCCTTTTTTTGTAACTGTGGACTTTTTTTGATGTCTTAATCAATGGCAATTTCAGCTCTACTGAGAACAGCAGCAACCCTTTAGAACATACAATTAAATATCTGTTTTGTGCCTGTGACTATTTTTGCCTTCATTTCTATTATGAAAGCTGCAAGACTGACCTTTGAATGCTGTAGTGCCATTTCATCAACAGTGAGATTAAGACGCAATTGTGTACAGTACAGGAAAAAATTCTTTACCAAGAAAATTAAAATTAAGCCATTAAAATGAACTGAAATTCTAAGAAAACCATTCTTTCTCCTGAACCTATGTTAGGCACATCTGTTAGGGAAGAAAGAAGCAGGGTGGATAGTAGTCTATTTAGGGTGGACTTCCTAGATAGACTGCTTTTATTTGGTAACTGAAATCCTGGAAGACTACTTCAAAATGAGTCATGGAGATTGGTAGGCAGGAAAAGTCCTCTTTTCCATGTGTTTTATCTACTCATGAGTAGAGGTTCAAAAAATTTCAATAATAAAGGCTTTAAATGCTCTTTTTTAAATACAAATTGACTTGTTCATGAATAGCTGTGGAAAACTTGAAAACCATGAAAGTAACCAGTATAGAATCTAGAGCGTGACAGTTACTACTCTACTTCTGGTTTTTTAATCCATCATACCAGCATAAATTTTTTATACTTTTGGATACTTTTGCAAGTATCCAAAGAAACAAACAGTCCAACAACAAGGTTCACTTACAGTCATGTACACATCTGCATAGCAGAGTGGCAGCCTCTTCATTTAAAAATATGTACAATAACGCAACTGATTCCAACAAATCAAAGTGAATAAAAGTGTAGGGATAGAAGTGGGTACTCAAGACGGAAGAAAGATAAAATGGCTTAGTACAAGTGAGAAGAAAAGTAGGTAATGAAATATATATGCTCAACTTTGAAAAGAGCAAAAAGAAAGACACATATGCTTATTTTTATCCTGTGTTTCTTGTGTTTATTTGCACATTTCTCAGCTTTGGCACTGGAAATTGCAAGGTCTTCGAGACAAAAAAGATTTTTCCTATATTTTTAGAGAGCATCCAATGCTTCTGAACAGTATCAAACTCTATTCAATAGATACATTTCTTTAATGTATTTTTTTGTTTCATTTGCAACATGCTTGCCAGAAGCGAGGTTGGTATATTTATAGACAGTAATTGGGCAGGAGGTCAAAAACATTATCTAATGTAACTTTTTTTCATCTTTAATTAAATTCCATTTACATGCACTGCAGGAATAGCTACAAAATTAAGTTAAATAGTTCTGTATTTTAATGTTTATTAGTAGAAGGTCATGATGACAACAGCCCCCTTTTGCAAGATTAGCAATTTTAGTTCAGAAACCAGTGGATGTTTTTTATCAGTTTCAATTCTTATGTGTGTCCAAAGTTTTCATTTTTATCAAAGCAGTACAATGGTTCTTGATAAGAAAATTAACTAGCTGCCTCTTGCTCTTTCTTCATAAGATTATACAACTCTTTATCATCATAAGCAGATACAATGACACATTGTAGGTCAAGAACAAAGAAACTTAAATGTAACCCTTTATCATATTTCTTATTAGATAAGAAGATTAAGAATTCAGATGTCAAGATTTTCTCCAGTGTCTATCACAGTGAAAAATTACTCCTGAAAAAAGTGAAGACAGGCAAAATGAAGGGTCAAATCCAGCTTCAATACAATAAACTATATCTTATGATTTCAGACTAGAAAGTATGGCTTTACTAGGAGTACCATGTATCTTCTAAATCTAGGAGTGAATATATTTCATATTCTAATTTCTAATTGCTCTACAATGCAAGACTTTTGTTTTGTTTTTCCTCTTGTAGCTTTGTCTAGAAGCATTGAGTATGCTGTTCCCTAACAACAGAATTTATAGTATTAGCAGCAATATTACTAATATGTTTGGATATTTACATTGTAATAAGCCTTGAAAGATCATTGAGAAATGGGCTAATCCATACCATGCCCCTGGGTAGTGAAATCATACCTATCAGGTATTTGTCTAATTTTCTTTTTAAAATCCCCTGTTTTGGAGACAAAATTTTCTTTCAAGCTAGTGATGAACTATCTTTATTGTTGGCAAATATTTTTTCTTTAATATCTAATAGTGTACCTTCCTTGATTTACCTGCTATTCCTTGCCTTAGACTCATGAGAGGGAGTTTATGCTTTTCTCATTTTCAGTTGTCTGATCTTGAGACCCTCAGCATTGTCATCCCCAGACTAATCAGCCCCAAATACTCCTGTCTTTGTAGTCATCTATCATCTATCATTATTACCATTCTGCACTGATCTCCCACTAGTTAATTCTGTTTTATCTTTTCTAAAAGAACTGATCCTATCCTTCAGTAGGATAAAAGGCTCTAGTATATGCTTTATCAGCATTGGGCAGACTAGAGGACACACTTCAAGGGTCTTTCATGCAGTTCTTACCAGTCTTTTTCTGCAATAGTGCTTTGTTAAGCCTCAGAGTTTACTGTGATTTTTACATTCAAACTTATTTTCTTCTGGGTCCTCTTAGCTCAAGCATCCACACTGTACTCATATGGGATGAATGTCAGGATCTCTTTTGCTTTAAACTGTCCCAACATTTCCCCATGTAACTTTATGTTTGACTCTTTCTGTAATATGAATGGAATCATGGTTGGGTTTAAAAGGACCTTAAAAATAATCTATTTCCAGCTGCATTGCCATGGGTAGGGTCACCTAGACCAGGTTTCTCAGAGCCTCAGCCAGCCTGGCCTTGATCCCCCTATCCAGGATAGGGGATCCATGACTTCTTTGCCTAATGATATGTACTGGTCTGCAATAAGTATTCCTGCTTCCATATTCCCAAGTATGTGTCCAATGCTATGCCAGCAGGTCTTTCTTACCATGAAATCTAGTATGGAACTACTAGATTAAGCTTCGTAACAAGATGTAATCTAATAAAAATATATAGTCAGAAAACTGCTAACTGGAGTAGATAACTGATCTAGAAAGGCCTATGGACTGAGAAATTGAAAACATTCAAATTTCTTGCAGGAGGTACTAGACATGTTAAGAGTATTAAGTGCTATACTCCAGACTGTTCAAGTAAGGACTAGGAATAGATGGTAATAGTGAATCTGTTGCCCAGACATGAAGAAATCACTTTGGAGCAAGAACAAAAATGTTACAGAAATATTCTAAGAAAAAATAAAAAAATAAAGTAATAACTGTCTTGATGCAGTGTAAATATCCTGTACAGGCTGTACTTTGTGTCTCCCATAAGCTCATACCACTAGCAATATGACAGCATGATTTCATTAATCTATAAAGGCTCAACTAAGACCAGGTCATAACTGTGGAACTGCTGCTTAGCCAGTCATCTTCTAAATCATTTTTCTTAAGGTTCTTACTTCTCATTGAACTTGTCTATCTTGATGGACATCTTATTTATTTCAGTGAGACTTTCTAATTTGTGACAATCATTTGGCATTTTAGCCTTGCCCTTTAGAAGGGTACCCTTCCCAGTCTGCCAACTCAAGCAAACTAACAAAGGCGCACTGCAGATCCATCACTCAAGTAATTAAAAAACAAATACTGCCAAAACAAGAACAAGGACTGCAATAACCTCTCCAGTTTGATAAAATCCCATTGTGAGGGAACAATTTGTTAAATACACCCCAATATTGTACTCTGCCTAATTACATTTTTCTTTGCATCACTCTTATGTATAAGTCCATGCAGGTAAATAGAAGACAGGAAAAAATTCCTAGCAAATTGTAATGGATTGACAGTGTCAACACTTCATGAGGGTGCATCCTTTTACAATAATACGGAATATTCTTCCAGATGATTTCCCCTAGCTTACTCTGTCTTGTGAGAGAGAACCAGTCAGAAATTCAGTCACTCTGGACCATGGGCTGTCTCAAGTAAGTTCTGTGTACTGAAGTTGAAGTATGTGATTCAATTTATGCACTATAAAACTAATCGCTCTGTTCTTAAGTCAGAACTTCTTCAAGCCTTTGGCTGTGGACATAAATACATATAAGAGATTTGTGATACATGATAAAAGCTCATCTGTGGGGCACAGAGGCCGCGGCAGGAGGGGTGCCCAAATAGCACCCTCTGCTACACCCAGGGCCATCACAGATGTTGTCAGCCCATCAAATTTTGATTTCCACAAATTCACAGGAGAACAAGGGCACAGGCACAAAAATTATGGCTCCAGAGAAAGGCACATCCTGTCCAGTTCCCTCCCATAGCTTTCACAGGAAAGCCTCCATTTAAAAGTCTACTTGTGAAACACATAAAATCATAGAATGCCCTGGGTTGGAAAAGACCTTAGAGATCACCTAATATCATCACGTCAAAGTGTGTCACTGCTGCAGGAGCACATTTTGCACTGAAGAGGGTCACTTTTTACAGGGGGGATACATTATGGATGCAGGGGAATTTTGGAATTGCACAGGACTTATTAACACATGTTTAGAGGGGGAACAAAAAGTGGGAGGATCTGGTGATTTGGGAAGGGAAACATGCATGAAAAGAATAATATGGGGATGAAAAGGGATGGTGGTGATTAAATAATTTTGTACGCTTTTCTGCCTATGCCTTGTGCCTAACTACTGTGATCTGTACAATTTTTCAAATTCCTTTCTAGCTCGTTCCTTGGATAAGGAATTCTATTTCATGTGTCTGCATGTGCAAGGGGAGTGCCAGCAAGTGGACTGGATTGTAGAGGTCTGTGATACCAGCGCCTGGAGCGAGCAAGGTCTGGGTGTCAGCAGCTGCACTGGACCACAGGCCAGAGGGTCTGTGTGCCTGGGTGAGGGGGAAGATCCATGAAGCTGCTGGTGCTGTCAGTGTTGGTGTAAATGACTGCGTGTCGTGCTCAGTGGCCAGCTTTGGCTGTGAGTGGTGGACAGGTGTGCTCAGTGTGGGAGTGTGCCTGGTGGGAGTGTGCCTGGTGGGAATGCGTATCTTCAGCCTTGCCCCTTGTTGAACTTGGGACATGGAGCTGCGGCAGCAGAGCTTTTCTTGGACTCAGATCTGGACAGATAATTTAGCCTAGAAACAGGTTCCTGTGGACTTTTGCAATGCATAAACCTACCAAGCAGTGAATGAACATCCTTTGAAACTAAACAAACTTTATAAGTTACACATACTCACACCCTGATTGAATTGTTGTTAGAAAATAAAAAATTAAATTTTAAAAAATTCCCTGCTATTGGATAATGCAGATGACACCTCATGCATATGATATCATATTAGATATATCAAATAGAACTACAGTCTCTCCATAACCTTTCTTTTTTGTGTAAAGTGAATTAATAAACCACAACATCCATTAATCAGGATTGTAAGGAAAGCCAAGGCTAAAGTATTTTGTTTTCAAGAATTGGTTACTGTTTATCTAACTCTTCACTCCCTGAATGTCAATTCACATACAATATGCATCTGAGAAAATGTTCTGCTAAATCCTGGCAATATTACTTATTTCAGTACTATTTTCTCCATTATATAGCCAACTCTTTTCCAACATATCTTAGATGTGTTTGCACAGGTCTCATTGTCTGTACTGTCTGAAGAAAGCTGACACTCATCTGCACTTCAACTCTTTTGTTCTTCATTTTAATTGGGATATTGTTACTGCTTCTATTTTTCCTTTCTCTTTTTTCCTCACCATTGTTCTGGCTGACATATTACTTGATTATGTTTTTTTTATCTGGCAGATGTCTTCATCATCACCATCCAATTAGAAGACAATCAATGAGGATGTATGGAGACTACAGACAAAGCACAAACTATATTTGAACTATAAAATGCTTTCTGAAGCACCCACAGAATATTTCTTTGGGGCTGCACCACTGCAAATAACTAAAGCCTCGTATACAGAAAGAATAGACCTCTGAAAGCTTCAGGTATTTCTCTGAGATTCTAAAGCCATTGCGTTCTCACCTAATTTTTGAAAACAAGCTTTGAATATACAGAATCTTATATAAAAATTTTTACATTAAATTACTGTGTTTTCTAATATTTTTTTTAAATTTAACATCATCTATTGCAATAATCCCAGCAATTTTTATGAAATTTTCATTCTAAGGATATTTGTCTAATATTTTTTTCCAACATTGAACTGACCAGTCTTTTTACAGAGTTTTATTTCAATTTTGGATTTTATTATTCCAATAATTAAAAACAAAAACTGTGAAAAATCTTCCAACCTGTTCCTTGTAGTAAATAAAAATTCCAAAGGTGTTCAGCATTTTGCCAGAGCAAGAAGTGAATCTGGCATCTTAAAGCACACCAACCTGGGCAAGATATGCCTTCTTTGTGGGGCTTCCTAATTCTTCTAATTTTGTGTTGGGCATTACATTGCTCCTTATAAAATCTGGTTAATGACATAAATCTTTAAATGATGTTATACTGGGAAAAATAACCATTAAATCAATTATTCAATCTAATAACTGTTGGTATTAGATTTTATGTATAGCAGGCTATAGATATATATAGCATTACTTCTCACTGTAGAAATTGTATGAAGACAATGTAATTACTACATATATAAAGAGCTGGAAAAGCATGAAAATGAAAGAAAAATGTGCTTATCTCATGCCATGACAAGCTGGCTGAGGTTTTAAATGAATATATATATTTATAAAATTGCCTTTGACAATTCACAAGATGTGATTATGTGGCAGGATGCTCTGACAAAGGATTTGATTATATGGTGCACTGAGCTGTGGCTAGTAAATAATAAACTTCAGTGTTCATGCTTCTACTTGTTATTGTTAGAAAAGTGGCACAATATTGAAAATTAGTAAGTGCCATAAGCAAATCAATTGAGGCAGGACAGCATGCACCATTTGGAAAATGTAAATAGGATAAACCATTTTATTTCTCCTGGAAGGAATTTTATAAGTGGCTGTAAGTGAAGTGTAGATCCTTACACATGAGCCATAATTGAGCCAAAGGGAACAACACAGGAAATGTTTTCATATTTATCTGAAAACCAAGCAAACAACAAACAAAAAACCCCAAACAACAGATAAAACACCTACTCAAAACCAAAAACCTTCTCACCATTGCTCTAAACAACAAACTATAAAGGATAGCAGCTAAAAGAATGACACAGTGAATGTCTCAGCCCTGAGGGTATTCTTTGGCCTTACTATCCCTTTTCCCTCTTCACCCTGTGGTCTAGGATCACATTTCAATTCAGCCCAAGGCCCTTCAAGACCCTCAGACTGATCCTGCAATGGGAGCAGCTGCCTAGGCAGTTGTAACTTTTGAATAAATGTTAAATATACTCAATATAATATTGCAATCACCTTCTTTAGTATATACCTAGGTATGACCCTGACAGGATGGTAGGAGCACAGTCTGCAAAACCTGTTGACTTCAGGTGGACCAAAATCCTACAAATCCTACAAAAAATACAGAAATTATGTTACAAAAATTGAGACCTTCCACTATCATGTTTCATCATGCTTTACTTCATACTTACCATCACTTACTCACTAGAAACTCATGTAATGTTCTATTCATACCACAGAATATAGCAAAGACACCAAGCAGGAGTTATCATACATGTTAGTAGATACCATAAAGGCACAGAAATCACAGAGGCAAAGAATCACAGGATATTCTGAGTTGGAAGGGATCCACAAGGGTCATCAAGATCAACTACTAAGTGAACAGCACATACCTGTTCTTTCTTATCAGTCATCTTGTTGAAATGAATCATTAAAAAGGTGTGTTACCCTTATAGAGATTTTGTTTTCCTTGCTTCTTATTGCTTTTTTACTTTGCTTGTAGGTTTTTGCTTTCAAGAAAGGCATTTGTATATGGCATTATTAATCATAAGATATGAGTATAAAATGCTTAGCTTACAGTGATAGTCAAATTGCTATCTGATATTGAACTTATTTCTATCTATTCTTTACTATTTTTGGAACAGGTGGAGACATGTGTAGACTTTGGGGTAAAAATACTGTATGATCCAAAACAGATTGAAAGACCTTCCAATTGGAAATGGCAGCAATATGTGTAATATACTATTCTTCCAAATAGACAGTCTTCAAAATAATATACTATTCTTTCAAAATGGCATTCCAACATTCATTGGTGATAATTCAATTTCAATTAAAAAAAATTATAAATTGAATTTTGAAAAATAACCACTTTGAACTTAAAAATTAAGACCCTCAATACTGAGCAAAAGGTTTTATAAGTTTCAAATATATTTTTCATATTTGTAAGTGAAACAATTTCTACAAAACTGTTTGAAGAGCAAACACGAGTGTACTTTCACTATGGAAGTATGTTTGAATTTGAGAGGGAAACAGAGACTGAATTAATAAGTTATTATTTGGCCGCTTTTTGAGAAGGAATACATAACATTTCTGATTTAAACAAAAGAGCAAATTTTGAAATGTTTTGATTTATCAAGTATAAGCAGCTACTGAGTTATCAATACACAAAATGCATAACTAGAATTCTCATACCTGTGAAGGTGAGACTCATTACTGCACACGCATTGCCTAAGTGGAGTGTTAATAAATGAAAAAGAAAAGCAGGTTGGTCCACAAGCAGCAGAGCAAAATGTTTGGTTACTGATAGCAAGAACACTTCATCCCTTAGTTCTCCCTGGCCATTTTCCAGTGACTGTTTTAAAAACCTTGGAATGTCAAAAAAAACCCACATGGTGTCACTGATACGCTCAAGCTAAGGATTCAGCTACACACACAAACTGATGTGGTGCCCATGTGCGGGTTCTCTGCTTGTTTTTTCTACCTCTGACGAGGTCGGGATTGAAGGCTATTGAGACGGTGTTTCATGTTCAAACTCAGGTGTTTATTATTTCTTATCAGTGAAACAGCCTCACAGCCGTGAGTTCTGCAGTCTTCCTGAGCAAGGCACAAAATGGCTATCTCTTGTTGCAAGGTCTTTTAAGACTAAACTATCCAATTAAGAAATGACACTTAGATTATTTCCCTTTTAACCAATAACTGACCCCTCGAAGCCCACAATGTGGACTTTTCTGTTCAATTACAAAATATCACCCAAACACATGAAGAAGAAGGAAGAAGAAGGTGAAGAAGAACCTGCCTCTGCCCTAAAACCTCCATCTTTCTTCATATTTATTTCTGTATTCTAAAACCTCAAACTCTTAAGTTTTCCACCCTCTGATATTACACACTTCTAACCAACTACACACCTGTAATCCCAGTGCTATTAATCAATTTTCGAAGCCTTCTCCACAGCCTCAGGTCAAATGTAGTGCTCTCTTGTGAGTCTGTGCCTTTCAGCAGAGAAAATTTAAAATTCTCAGCAACCAGGATTCCAACACCCAGGTAAATGTGCTATATATGCTGGCTGCTGTTGGCCAATACATAATGGATAACTCTATATGCCTTCTTTTTGAGATCTCCAATTCATAATCTTGACATAGCTGGTATGAAAGAGACTTTTAATCCAAAAGTTTACTTAAAACTCAGCAAGATATTAACCCAGGGACTGATAAACAGACTCAAAAACATCAATACAATCACATTAGCCTTTTCTTCTTAGCCTAAAAGACAGAAAATATCTAATCGAAAAATTGTGCAAGTTGCCCAAGCTTGAAAAACTAGAAATAGACATGAATTTTTGACTTTCCTCTTGATTCTTGTTTTCAGGTCAATTCATGAACAGTATTATACTTTATAAACCAAGTTTCCTAAAGGGATAATTTTACTTTGATTTCTATCCAAGTTTTATTTTGAATATTGTGAAGCAAATTGTTATTGAATTCATAGCATAAATAGAATGGAAAAGAAGTCACACAGTTTATGAATCATGCTGTGAGCATACAAAAAATCAATTTGAAATCAAGGAGAAAGAGGAGTGCTTAGCATATTAGAAAATCAGACATAGAAAGTGTAGCATTATATTACATTTTTGGATAAAAATAATATTTAGCTATTGAAAACCAGCCTGTAATCAAGTTTCTGTGGTCACCATTGAGGGTTGGGGAACATGTTTACTGAATCTGCTGTTGATCAGAACCAAACATTTAAGACATTGTATTAAATGCACTGGGCATTTGCTGTGCATTATTTTCATTTGCTTATTTTTCTTAGAAGTGAAAAACAGATATCTTGACAGGACTGAAATGCCAGAGAATAGAATAAGGACACTGGCATAAAGCAACAGGGATTTGCCTGCCTTTTGTACTTTCATGTGAATGTTTCTTAAACTCCTAGCTATTCTTGCAAGCTCCCAGGAAAAATTCCACATATCCAATGCTGAGAAAACTCACAATACATTCTCTTTAAGCATCAACAATCTTCTTTGATTGTAGGGTTTTAACTATTCTTTCTTTTTTTTTTTTTTTTTAACTTTTCAGGTCATGATGGCACTTCTGGTTAACATTTTACATTTTGATATGGTTTTGTACTGGAGTTTAGAAGAGTTTAAGTGTTCTGCACTTGAAAAAAGACTACAAATCCGCAATATATATTATTTTTTTTAAGAAATTTCTTAAGTATTGTCAACATCAGCAGGAAAGAGAGTGACAATGTATAAAACAAATGTACAATATTTTTCTTACATGCTATCTTAATTTACTACAGTATTAAAAAAACTACAATATTTTCCTTGAAATGAGGAAACGTATGTCTTAATAGGTGATGGACCAAAGCAGTAATGATTTTAATCATAAAAGACATTTAAACAGCATGATCCTAGACAAATGCATCAGAATTTTTACTGTGTTACTGGCTAGGCTTTTTAGGTAGATTATTGTAGTGAGAGCAGATGGTCTCAGTTTATGCCTTTTGTTCTGCACAATTATTGATGTGGATGCTAATATGAGACAATAAGTGGGCTATTTTTTGTTTATAATTGACACTAAATGGGTAATATTGAGGAAGCATTATGACAAACTGACAGATTCAAATCCATGTAGTCCTTACTAAAAATCATGCAAGTTCAGAATGCTGTAGCCAAATTACCACCATAATTATCCACATACGGGGAAACAGAACAAAGAATCACTAAGGGAACGAGAATCTTTAAATGATATTTATAGTATGCAAAGTACCATACACAGTACAGTTTCAGAGAGAGGTGGCATTTGAGCATTCATCCATTTTCATGTACTCAGAGTTGTACATGCACCCTGCCATGGGCACGTGTCCTTCCCACACAGTGGTTTTGTTGTCATATTTACAAAAACCTGCTGTTATAAACAGGGTCAGTCTCTGTGAGCACCATTTGCCACCCAGGAAATACCAAGATTTTGCCCTATCAGGGCTGCACCTTCTTTGTATCTAACAAATTGCAAAATGAAATCTGTTCAGCCTTGATAATCAGCAATGTTATTTATTTTCTTATTTCAAGTTGTTAATGGTGAGCAAATAGGAATCATGAAGACTAAGGATTTTCTGTACTTAGTATTTACAGGCCAGTGCTTGTTTGTCTTTGTTGTTTTTGTTTTGTTTTGTTTTGTTTTGTTTTTGTTGTTTTTTTTTTAAGGGGGTGTTTAAGGCGATGTTTAAGGCAGTGTTTAACCTGTACATTGCTCTTACTAGGAGTGAGAATACATTCCTTACAGATATAAGGAATAGTTTTGGAAGGCTTTAGGACCAGATTTAACTAACATTTGTCAGAAATGTCATTGGAAAAACTGATCCTGCCTGAGGAGTGAGAGATGGACAATTTCTTGAGGTTCCTTCTAAGCCCATTTGCTGTGATAATATAATGTGTTATGTTTGGACAAAGAAAAAAAACCCATCAAATTCAGCTTGGAATTTGAAGGTTTACTGAAATACATGACTTGTAATATTTTCTAGATCCATCCAATTTGTTCTGTTTCAAAATCACTAAGATACAAATAATAAGAACACGTATACATTTGTTATATGGACCCTAATTTTCTCCTTAACGTTAGTTTTAAAATAGATACAAACTACTTGGACTGGATCTACCCTGATTGTGTTCATATCAGCAGAGGTTTGCTGTTGCTGATAGATTTTTTTCCATAGATGGGTATTCCTACGAACAAAATAAAATGCTATTCTGCATTTTATAATGCAGATGGGTAATAGAATTTTTAAACTCTACAAATAATTATTGGGATTTTTTTTTCCTCTAGGAAACAAACTTTTCTCAATATATTTCAGATTAAGAGAGTCTCAATGAACTCTCTGAAAAGAAAGTCAGGAGATCAGTTTTTAGCACCAGGATGTTGAAAGGTGTTTGGACACCACAAACACAAAAGCAATTCTAGATGTACAAAAACATTATATTAATAACAACGGTATTTTGACATGATGCTTCTCTCATTTTGGAAAATCACTGAATCTGTTTCAGTGCTCTGTATTTTCATTAAGATAGATTGTTAACCTTGTTTATTTTAAACAGAAGCTTACAAAATATAATTTAAGAGTGCTTTAGGAAGAAGATTCATAAAAGTGTAAGATACATTATTTAATATCTATATATAACTTTCTAATTTCAAATATTTTGATCTATTTTGTTGAAAGGAAGTAATCTCTACTATAACACACATTTATGGCAGATATTGTGTAAGCATGACAAAAACACTTCACAGGCTTCTGATATTTATTGTTTCTGGCAGCTGGACACATTTAGACTTCATATTCTTTAAACAGCTGTTTATTTTACTAATTCTGTCATTCTTGTATGAAATTATTCCTTAATGATAATGTGCATTTACATTTAAAATCTCATCTTAGTATATTATATATTTATGTGTTATCCTGAGGGGGCTGTAAATAGGTGGAGCTTGGTTGAGTTCACTGGATGTTTGTCAATATGCATCTGTTTGGTAGCTGGTTGCTTATTTTCAAAGCAATATGTAATTTAGGAGGATCAAACTGGGTTTTGTAAATAAATACTATGATATTTGCCTTTTCCTCAGATGACAGCTAAAATATACCCCAAACATGAGAATGTTTATTTGTTATGATGAGAAATTATGTACTGGATTCTAGAGAGAATTCAAGTAAAATTGAAATGACACTCTTTAGTTCTGCTGCATTCAGTTTCTGAATGATCCATCCCTAAGGTGAAAATTTCCCATCAAGGGAATTGTTATTTGGCTTTTTACTGATTGTGTTGGGACTTACCTTGTTCATATCTCGGTCTATTATTCCATTGACCCTTGCATGAAAGCTACTGGTAGAGAAAGAAGCTGGGGACAATTCATTGTGTGCTGTCTCTGATTTTAGTAGGGATCTATATGCTTTATTTGTAATTAGATCTTTATATCTTATTCAATTAAAAATCCCATTCTTTTCATGTTCAGTTTGCTTTTCTTATTTCATTGGACTTTTGATTTTTATGGTTTTGTGCATGCAAATATTAAGATAAGTTATTGCCAAAATATGTTTAATAAATATGATCAAACTTTTTTGTAAGTTGAGACTGAACAGTAGATTAGTGTCATCCTCTCTGCTGCATGAAAAGGAATGGGGACCTCAGGGCTCACAAGAGAATGTATCTGTCTCAGTCACAGTATACCTGAGGCAGCCTTATTCCCTTTCCTTTTATCTTTAAGGAAGGTAGTTTGCTACTCTGAACACAAAAAAAAGTTATTTAACAAAACAAGTCAGTATTATAGTTTGATTTTCAACACCTGAAAAAGCTGGTCTTTGCTTTAGAAAAAAAGATTCCTGGATTAGTTTCAAAATTACATATCCTACACTTTATTTTTCATTTTATCTGACAAAAAAAAAATGAGAAACACAAACCAAAAGTAGTCTTTCCATGCTAATTTTGAAAAACTTAATTAATTATTTTTTTTTTTCTTTTAGAACTCACATTTAGTGATTCTGCAACTGATCTAATGTGGTGCAATTTCTCTGAAATGAATGAACTCAAAATATAGTCATAAAATATATTAATTTGCTTTTGAGGGGAGCTCTGTTGGATCAAAGTCCAAGACACACTAGCACACCTTCAAAGTGAGATATAGATACTCTGAATTCCTAATATGTCTGTTTGAGACAAATCTTTGTATTTTGTTATAAAATCTGGGCACTCACAGGATTAAAAGAAAACCATCAACCCCGGAGAAATAACACTCCTGGCTTATGAAAGCTTTCTAACTGAGCATCAAGCAGCTCCAGATGAGGATCAAAGTGTGTTAATAAAATCTATTACCTTTGTGTCTGTGTTTTAACATCCTGACACCTTATTCAGTTAACACTATGCTATCAATGCAAATATCTTACCTGTTTCAGAGATCTCTTCTTTTATTTTTCTAATACAGTTTTGAAATAATTATCATTTTTTATTACACTGAAAATGACAAGAAACATGTGGGTATGTATTATATCACATATACACTTGAATATCTGTAAATATTTTCTGTTTTGAAATCCCTAAGGCCTCTAAGGTTCATCCCTAAGGTTCACTAAGGCCTCTGACCACTGTCAGGCAACCTGAGTACTTTTAATTTTTGATATTACCATTAACACTTAAAAACTACGTGATGAGCCCACTGATGCAGGCACAGAGATTCTCTGGACGATCCGTGCATGGGAAGTGATAACCTTCAAGCATCCTTCACAGACAGCACTGCGTGTCTTTTCGAGTATTGCTCAGACCTAGGTCCGTGCGGAGGAGGAAGGCAGCAGTTAGAGCTTCCCCTTGCCTTGTTTCTTCCACTAGAGCTGCAATTTTTCTCCTGTTTCTGTCAGTCACCTTTTTCAATGCTGCATATGTTGCAGATGTGTACAGTCCTTGGCACGCCTAGAGAAAGGATTACCAGGGTGTAATGGCAGCAGTCAGACACTTCAGACAACATATCAAAAGGCATTTGGGTCTAGTGTTGTGGCTGGTAACAATTAATTGGTAGTTAAACTCCCTCTTATATAGCAAAAGGAGAAACACTGCCAGGATCTGAGATGGCAATTCACAATTGCTTCAGGAAACCTGATGGATGTTGAAAATAGAAAGACCCAATTTTACAGGCTTACCCAAAATGCTGAGATATCAGGACCCAGAGATCCAGCCTAGGTCTTTCCTTCCTTAGGAACCTATGGCAGCAGGTTCCAGAGAAGAGCAGGCCAGCTTGTCTACCACCAACAAAAGAAGAGGTCCTGTTTCCTCCATTGAGTCTCTCCCCCACGGCTGCAAACCACATACTTCCCTGATCTGTTTTACACCCCTCCGGTCCTCATCTCACCAAACCGGTTACTGAGCCTGCTCGACTTAGTAACTCAGGAGAAATAAAGAGGACAATACTGGAATTAATAAATGAATTGCTTTTAGCATGTCATGGAATCATAGAATGGCTAGGGCTGGAAACCTTTAAGATCACCTAGCTCTAACCCCGTTGTCATGGGCAGGGACAATTCCCACTAGACCGGATTACTCAGAGCCTCATCCAACCTGGCCTTGAGAACTCCTAGGGATGGACAATCCACAGCCTGTCTGGACAACCTGTTCTAGTGCCTAAAGTGTAGAATTTCTTCCTAACAGCTAATCTAAACCTGCCCTCCAGAAAGCTCAGCAGGAGCTTGGGAGGGGCAGCTGCTGTGTCCTGAAGGCATTGTGGAGGGTCAGTGTGATGAAAGCATGGGAGCATGGAAAGTCAAGTGAGACTGTGCCTTTTTAAGAACTGTGAGACTTCAGGCGCTCTGAAATTCTCCCTCTAAGTTGACTCGTCAAGTAAGAGAGAAGACAGAAAGAAGAAAGAGGGGGACCAGTTCCAGACTTGCAGATAATTTCTGCAGTTTATACAGCAACAGGATCAATTATCTCACATCAGCTCCCTCAAGCAGAAAAAGTCAAGATATTAAAATATGAGTAGATTTTTAAAATAATTAATGTACTAATTATTATTTATAATCAGACACATAAATACCACATATATAACACTTACATGAGTTAGTATGAGGTAATTAGAGCAAACTTGTAGTGCTTGGAGCCTGAAAATCAAATTAAGTGCCTCTAAAGCTTTTTGATTGGTTTAGTTTTTTCTCTCTACTTGGTTTACCCATTTGTCCTGTCTCACAGAAACAGTCTGCCACAGGCAGACTGATAACAACAAAGCCTATCCATAGAACAATATGCTTAATCCAGCTCCAGTGTGAGTAAGAGACTATAATCAGAGACAAATTCTAATGGGATGTCAATTTTGTCTTTACTCCTAGGTCAGGTACAAGTCATTGTTGTAGTGCCCAGCAACAGAGGAACAGTGTGACTCTATCACCATTTCAGAACAGGATCCGCTGCATCCAGTATTTCACTAAGATGTCATCACATCTAGACAAAGTCAGGAATGTTTGTGGCCATGATTTATAGACTTTAAATCAGCTTATACCTTGAACATTGTAAATTGTGTTTGCAACAGTCCCTCACTGAGAAAAAATGTTTTACTTTGCTAAAACATTATTACAACAGACCGTAAAAAGTATTTCTTAGTACTGGCAGTGAACCTTCTATTTAATTTGATTGTGCAGAAGTAATTTGTCTTTTAGTGTTTTGCTTACATTACCAGCCAAATGAAAATATTTTGAAAAATATTTTAGAAAATATGCCAGCTTTGATGCAACATTTATTCCAGATCAATGGTGATCTTGGGCAAGTGCTAATCAATTACTCTGATATCTTTTGGATTCCTAGTGTCCCAGAGGTGTTCATAAAGTGCCACAGAGAAGAAAAAAATAATCATAAAACATATCACTTGATGAAAACTACAAAAATGTGGAGCTTTCAGACCTCACTTATTAATATTTCACTATGCCCCATTTTTCTTCTTTATTACTGATCTGTCTTATTTTATTAGCATAAATTAAATAAAATTTTGAATGAACATATTTGCAGTAGTTCTCCAGAGCAAACAATATGCAATCTGCCAATTCATTTTGTAAATAGGTCTTGGCTACATTTTGCACTTACTCCATATTCATACTCCTTTAAGAGGATTTGCAGATGGCAAACTACATACAGATTATTGAGAAAACTGGAATTATCATTTGAAAATATTCCCATAGTCACACATTCTCATTGATATTTCTGCATATTCATAAGCTTTTGGGAATTTGCACTGAGCACTCAATGCATCTCATCTATCTCTCCTTCCTCCCACCCCAACCTGCAAAGAGACTGGATTGTCATTAATTTCCATTATTACAACTACTCTTCTGCCTTGAGAATCTGCTTTGTCTTCAGCAATCATATGTTGCCACACTAAGTACATTGCACAAATATTTATGTAGACAACACAAAACCTCCATGAGAATTGTCTTCTTTACTAAAGATGAAAATTTAACAATTTGAGAGAACTGACTGTGTACATAATTGACACAGCTTGAATGTTTAAGCAGGGTGAATGGCTGTGTTGGAGAAACAAAAAACCTTTCCCCTGTAATTGTAATTAGTAATATACTATTGAGAATCAATGGTTTAAAAATGAACCAATCATCTGGGAAGTAGTAAAAAAATTCTGAATGCTCAGGAACCTGTTCTGCACTGATATTTTCACACATGTCAGTGCCCTAGCTCTTTCTACTGCCAATGAGACACCCATGCATGTAATGTTATTGTTATTTCTGGACACTGAATGTCATCACCTTCTTAGCTGTGCAAACAATGATACACTTACAAAGGAGAATCACAGAACTGCATTGTGCATTTTCAATCAATTTTTACATTTGTGTATTGGGAGAAAAAGAAAATATGTATCTCCATGGCAAAAGTTTCATCACTGGTTTAAAGTAAAATTTATAAATCTATGCTTGATGAACCCGTCTCTTTTTGAGATTTTTCTTTCAAAAAACCTAACATAAATTTAGAGTACCAAGAAGGGGAAAAGAACGTGGCTAGTTTTACAAAAAAATGTGTCGAACTACATATTCATCAATTCTATACTGTTTTTCTGCCAATGTGTGATTAATCTTGATGTTTCTGTGGAGGCTTGTGTCCACTTCCACCTCATCCTTTCTTACTTTGCATACTGTGGAATTCAGAGCACAAACTTGGTTTGTAAATGAGGCCTGGAACTGTCAAGCTCTTAAAAGTATGTCAGATTTTATGTAAGTGTCCCTTTGCATGTAGATTGCTCAAATCCAAGGTGAGAGTTAACTTTCCATGTAAACAATTGCTGGAGGAAGGCCCAGAGAAGATATTTTGTATCAGATTTTTTTTAATATTGTTCTGCATCAAACTGGTGGGTTGCATACTATGCTTGTGGACTGCCTGAGCAAGTGTTTATTACGAAAAACATTGCCACAGCTGAGAATGGATTTGCAAGAGTAGCAAACACATTAGCTTATGCAGCATCTTTATCTTCTTATTTAATACATACTTAGGCATATGAACAAAATGCAAGGTTTAAAAATGCCAGTCATGATCATTTATTAGAAACCACTAAAACCTAGATGCCTAGAACTTTTCAACAATTTTTTTCAATATTTTATTGATTTTGAAATAAACACAGTTGATGAAACCAGTGTAGGCATATTGGAAGATGCATGTCTAACAAATCCTGCAATATATCTGCTGATAGGTAGCACATCACCAATCAGCTTTTAGAAAATCTGCACTGGGATACAATTTCCTGTGCATAAAGGTTTATCTCATTTAGGACCAATAAGCAGCAATGCCATCCAAATTAATCTGCACTTCAACCATTTCATCTGATACCCACTATCCAAATAACAGAGGCTAAACATTGGCTTTTCAGATATTTTCCAGACGCTCAGAATAAAGAAAATGGAAGATTACAGCGGCTAAAATAAGTAATTTATCTACAACATCTAACTTCAGTCATATACTATCAGAATTAGAGTCTAAACTATTTAATGACAACTTCAGAGAGTGATGTGAAATACCTCTCTCATTATGCTCTCATTACCAGATTCAGGTACCCTGCAGAGCTCCAGGGAGTTCTGATAGCAGAAGGTGCCCCAGCCACTCACTCAGGTGCCTTGATCAGATGGGAATAGCTACTGTGTCAACATCATCACTCGTCATTCAGTAAATTTCTTTTTACTGCTCAGGTGTGTCTTGTGTTGCTATATGATCTGGCGAACAGTTCTGTTCACTTGGAACAATTTGTGGCTTCTGAAGCACTGCCCTGCAGCAGTCTACACCTCTCTATAAGTGACTCTGCAGGATCCTGCTATCTTCCTCAATTTATTTTAATCCAGCATCAGGCAGGAAGACACTTTTTAAAATAAGCAGCATTTCAAATGTTCTTTTATCTTTCTTTGTCTAAGGGCTTTCTCCTTGCTTGTTCTGTTCACTTCTTCACTTCTAATCCTGATAATTGACACCTGTGTTTTGCCGTGCTGTTCCTCCTTGAAGCATGTCTACCTAGCCTATCCAAAATTACTTCTTCATTTCATTTGACCATAGTCATAAAATATTTTTCCTTTTTGCCCAGTGTAAACATACTAATATTTATCTGATTCATTGTTTTTTTGTTTATCAGAGCATCCTCTCCAAACAAATTAGTAGAAATTTTTGCAAATTCATTCAGAACATTTTTACCTTTGCTAAAAAGAAGTAAGAATCCAGATAGGAATGAGATAATCAGCTCTATCTGCTGAAAATAGTGAGTTGCTAGTTTCAAACATTTCAGCTGTATTTCTTTAAACTCATTCTCCAAGTTCAATGCATTTTAACATAATGAAAGAAAGAGTATCAGTAATATCCTAGCTTGGAACTGAAGTTTGGTAACAGAAGTGGAAGCAAAGTGAGACACAGCTGAAGGACCCTAGACAAAGAGAAGTTGAGTCGGTCTGTACTCACATGGCAACATCAGATGTCCTCAGGAAAGGACAAGACCTATTTTGTTATAATTACAGGCTGTAACAATTTCTATATTCACATAATAATGTGTATCTCTAAGAAGAACATCTCCTATGCTGATATAAATACTTTAAATCCTCAAGTGTCCTTACTCATTTCTTTTCTAAGACGTGCATTTGTAAAAGGTTCTAGAATGAGCATTATTTGAAAAATGAAATATCCTCTACAAATTCCTTTGGAGATTCAAGTGTAATTATGTCTAATTTTAATAAATATATATATTTTTTCATAAATCTGAGAGTCTCTGTCTTCAAATTAGGCTGTCTGCAAAACTGACAGTTCTAAGATAATCTTCAGGTGGTCACCGGAGCAGCTGCTTTAAAATGGTAAGGTATTTGGTGCACTTAGGGCAATGATATTTTTTCTACTTTTTGTATTTTTGACTAATTATTAAGTGTTCTGTGCTTAAGTAGGTTAATGCAGTATCTTCTACCTGCACAACCTGGGCTAAAACCATTTGAGTGAAGATAGGTAGTGATCTTAACTTATGATGTATTGTTTAAAAAAAAAAGGAGAAAACAAAACAAAACAAAAAAACTTGGAAAAGGATATTTCTACTTCTTCCTCCAGAGAAATGTGATTTTCAGAGAAATGAACAATTCTTCCTGGAGGGTCTCTGCTCTGTGTCTTTCCTCATGACAGCAGCTCTGTCTTTACTCATGTGAGCAACCAGAAAAACCCTGTACTGTATTTTACTGCTGTATTGTCCAGGTGGGAGAAATAGATGCCCGTCTATACGATTACCTAAACCTTAGCTACATCCTTCACCAAAAATGAAGGCAACATCCAACCCCAGCTATAGTACTCAACAGCTGTGCCAATATCAGCTGGTCCTGGTGCTCTGATATCACACCTGAATTTGACTGATTTTATCCTGCAGCCGTACAAAGGCCAGAGTGGAAAAAGGAGTGCTTCCAGCAGCCTTGTAGGAAGTGAGTATCTAAAATGTATTATTACAATCACAGAGTTTCAGGAAAGGTGAAAGATTTTAAGAACAATAATTCCAGAGAAGGGATCGTGTAAAAACGGTACAGAAAGAAACCAACCAAGTATTTCAAAGAAATGTCATGATCATACTATCACCTTTAAATGCATATTTACATCAGTAGTAACCCAGAAAAATATTTAAATGGCTTAGTATGTTCCCATGGATTGGGGAGAGTGCTAAAATAAATCAAAAATTGTTAAAAATGAGGCATGGCTTTCTCTTTGGAATATTGTTTGGGTTTTTTTGGTGGGTTTTTTTGGGTTTGTTTTTTTTTTTTTTTGAGTAATAACATTTTTTTCCAACACCAGCCCTATTTGGATACATTCAGACATAAAATTAACAGAAAGGAAAAAGTTGCTGCATACCTGTAACTTCTATCAATTCACTGTGAAACAGAACTTAGCTACATGTAGTAACATTTATGTTCCTACTAATATATAAATATCAAAGGTCAGAAATGCTTTCAAATAGAAGTATGTGAATTTAACATTTTTAACAAGCTAAATTATAGGTATGAAACAGATTTCTATACCTAATGAAATCTATTGTGCTTTCCATTTTAAGTATGTGTTTACAAAAGACAATCACAGTGGAAAAAAAGCAGAATTTTTCAGTACAAACCCTGTAGATGCAACCCACTCTTTCCTCTATAATGAAAATAATTACTTCAGCTTGTCAACCTACAGGCTTTTGACTTCATTGGCAATACATGGAGTATGAATTTCAGTTTCTGTGGGAAGCTCAAAGGTAGAGAGATGGAAAGTGCTTTTATCACAAAGCAAGTTCAAATATACTCACTGATGGATTTTCAGATTACTAAAATATTCATAATGAGAAAAGTTTTATGAATTTGTTTGCAGAAATGCATCAGCATGTGTGGGAACAGATTTTTTTTCTGGTTAATTACATAAAATTATACCTTATTATTTGTTTTCTTTCTCACACTATATCTTGCTGTAGGAAAAAATAAATAATGAGAAATTTTTGTGTTGTGTCTGTGATCTATTACTCCTCAAAAAATGCTTTTTAAATATCTACTTGATTGCATGTGAAAATCTTGTCCTCTGATAGGGTTCTAATAACTAAAGTTGTGCTAATAAGAAAAGCTTCTCTTCTTTTTTCATAACCAAAAAATACATATGTAGATTTAGTAAGAGTGGGATTCACAGAAAGATACCAAAGACCTGTTACAGAGTAACTGCACTAATAAAATGGCACTACGATCAGCGAAACACTTCAGCATTTGTTTGGAATCAGTGACTTGGTCCTCCCCAGATTATGTGTTTTGCTTGTCTCCCTGATCCTTTCTGTCAGAGGAAACTGAACATGTTCCTCGGGAAGGCACTGAACATTCTCCAAATAGTAATGGTCATTTGCACAGTGGGGTACAGCTGCAGTAAGTATGAAATAAATGTGCAATGAATGATAGAAGATCTTCTGTATCGTCTATTTAATTCTGTAGGTCTGTGTCTCTCTGGGTTATGCTACCTCCTAATGCAGCCTTACCTTCTGTATTTTATAACACATGGCTACAAGACTAAATTCTTACCACATTTTTAGGTCCACCATATTCATAATCCCCCCAGTCCTTAAGGTTGGGTTTTTCTTGGCAGCACATCTGCCATCTGCACATGAGAGTACTGTAAACAAGAAGAATGTGTAGGAATTGCACTGCTACGAATATTCACGGCACACAGCTATAAGGAAATATGAATTACTTTCTTGTTTACTCAAAGATCTGAAAATCTTTCCTTCTGACAGAAGTCTCCTCAAACATACACAGGCAATCTATGATGATCAGATTTCACTGAATATTGATCTCATACCTAAGCATTCTGCTTAAAATTTTGCGTGAACATTTACTTCATATAGGAAAAGTAAAGAGTGAAATTACTATTACACTCTGACTATTTCATATTGGAAACTTGACTATATGATATTCAGATTTTCTTCCCTGAAATAGCATAAAACAGTGTAAGAACTATTAAATTATTTGACTTAATATTATATTGAAAATAAACACTCTTAAATTCCACAGGGAATAGTAATTTCTTGCATTACTTTTTTTTTTTTCTTTTGTAGGTTAGATCTTGGTTTGTTTATCTTTAATTATCTGTGCTATGACCTGAGATCATTAATTATTTCTCTGCAAAACAAAGTAGACCTAAGTGATTTTTCTCCTGACTTAATAAATATACATAAGAATGTGCACTAATACTTAAAAATCTCCATATGAACATCAGCCATCGCTAGCTATTTTTACAGGAAATGAAAGTTGAGAGTGCTTCCATGCATGAGTTCTTTGAGGTCTCCTTTAAAGTGTTTTTAGTAGACATTTTTACCTCCCTTTCAAAAATATAGAAACAGAATCACTTCAATAATCACTCCTTAGGTACTCACCCAATCACATCAATTGGGAAGGGAAGCTTCTGATTGACATAATCTTGTTCACTGAGCAAATGACAATCAGGGTTGCTTATTTTTCCCATGTGTCAACATAAATACATTATTCAGTTTTGTGTGAAATATTTCAATCCATATACAGAGAAAATAAAGAAACTCCTGAAACTAATAAGAAAGAATTAGCTTGTTTAATGCAGAAACTCAGTGTATTCACCCAAGGAATCAAAAGACCAGTTAGAGGTTCTGCTATTGTTCTAAATGATATTCAGATTTTCCTAGAAAAACAGTCCAAGATGTTCAATCAAATATGCTGTTATAAGTTACCCTAGGTATTTTATAATGATGTTCTCAGTCTTCACATGGAGTATTAAAATATATTCTGAAACAGGAATCAGGCAAATAGCATTGTCAAAGACCATCGGGTCATATACATTTTTATTTTAAGTATTTAAGCATTGTATAAGCAGTTGACAACCTCCACATACAAAGACTGCAATCCCAAAGTAGAGCCTCCATATTCTAATAATAAAATTATTTATACCAAATGGGGCAATCACCAACAAGATATTGAGATCCTTTTCCCTTGGAACAAGTTAATATATTTGAATCAGATTCTTTCTTACCTGTGAAAAATACAGACTAAAATACAGTCCTCATACCTGGTCAAAATGTCTACCCATAGTAAGGGAAAGTAGTTGCTCATTTCCTTGTGAACTAGAATCCATAAATTGATTTCAAAACAACACACAACAGATTAAACTTAAGAAGAAGTCATATCTACCTCTGAACAAGTTAAAGGATCAGTTAACAGACAACAGGAAACTAAGAAGAGAATGGAAATTATGCTAGTCACTTCAATGGAAGCAAAAATAAACCATAAACTTACTACAGTAATAAAATATTTTTAATGGCTTTCATAACTTAATTCTGCTTTGACTATTATGACTCATCTTTGAATACTTTCCTTTAAGTCTAGCATATTTTGAAGCACTAAATTCAGGAAGTACGACCACAGAGCTACCTAGGTACACATCTCATTACAAATAAATTTTCACAAAATGTGTTCTCAGATCATTGACTATGCAGTAAACCATAATCACTCTTCCATATTGTCTTTGACTGTGTCATATATCAATTTTCTTTCTTCTAGCAAAATCTTTTTTATTATATTGAATTACAATTAAGTTCTGGTGAGGGAGATTTCAGTGTAAGATTTCTTCCTGATGAACTAAAAGGCTTACTGACAAGGGCTTCTTAGTGTTAGCTCTTTTAGTAATACACTTTCTAAATATCAAGTTCTGTTTCACAGTCACTCAGCTTGCAGGCTGAACTGCATTAGTTTAATTTCTAAATGCCAAATTCTCAAATGCTTCTGTATAAGAGTTGAACTAATTTTCCTAACTCCCTAGGGAAAGCAATGGTAATTCTACCTTTCCCAGTGTTATGGAGGACTGTCCATCCAAAATAACACTATCAGTGTTCACAGTGAATATTAGCATTTCTAGAAATGCTAAATGGGTTAAGATTACTCTTCACTACAAAAGTATCAATAATATCTACCTGATGAAAAGATCTTTACTATCTGACATTAACTAAAGCTGTAATGTTCACTGCAGTTAAAGTATGCATTTACTAGTATTGTATAATAATATGCTAATACTTGGAAACAGATTTTAAAACAGTAAATCAGAAGTTGTTCATAACATCCCGCTTAAATGTAAAGAAATACACCAATATTTAATTTGAAAATATTCACAAATACAATAAGAAGTTTGTGTATGCTAGTCTTTTAATAGACTTCAGGGTGCTGATAATATTTTCCAAAAGAATCATTTGGGTTTGTCTCCAAGAGCAAGGCCAAGCTTCTTGGAAGAACAGCCTGCTTGTGTCTTCAAAACACCAGTCAAACTTCTGTCTATATTTCTTCTGTGTAGATGGTGTCTTTATCTGTGTTTTCTTAAGATAAAGTGACACAGGGCAGAGGTAAGAGTGATGTAAGAATGCCTGACTTCAAACTGTACAGAACGGACATCAGTAGTGTGGAGAAAGCACATCAAGTACTGTGAGTGCCTCTCTGATTGATAGGGTATGTTCCTCTGCTGGAAATGACATTTCCCGGCTTTGGAGCCTTCTTTGTTCCTACACAATCAGTTTTGGTCCTCTATAAGTAACAGGGTAGAAAGGTGCTCCCATGTTGAAGATTCACTTTTTTTTAGAAATAAGAAATACTCCAAATCTTCTGAGGTGTTTTTTTTTGTTTGTTTGTTTGTTTATGGGTTTTTTTTTAAGGTTTTGGCCTTGTATAATTTATAATTAAAAATGGCTGAGATTTTTTAGCTTATCTTGATTTTTAAGGTTCTTCATTCATGAATGTGCTTTCAGCTGGGCTATTTATTAGCAACAGATTTACTAATTTAGCCTCATGGCTGTAATCCAGATGGTCTTTTCTTTTCTTTAAACCACTGAGTGTTTAAGGAAAGAAGAGCTGGAGCTGTGTAGCTTACTTATCTAGTGTCATTAAACTTCCTGTATGACATGACTTATAATGTTGCAGACAACTGCTTTTGCTTTACAAAGGTTCATCTTCCTGAGAAAAAAAATATAGATTACTGCAACTAAAATGACAGACACCTGTGTTTTTTTTCGGAATAAATGAAAGTGATATGCCTGCAATGAGCAGCATATAGCACTGAATCAGGAAAAACAATCAGATTACCTCAGAACACTCAGTGTTTATCTGTCAGTCACTGATTTATACAAAACATAGTATAAGCAATAATACAGTTGTACCTTCAAAGGCACCACATGGCTATGATTCCATGGTAGATAGATCATTGTTTTACATATCTTTCAATATAATTTAACAGAAATTCTTTGCATATATAAGAATTACTTAGCATACTCACCCATCTTAGAGTGGTGTATTGACTTTGGCCCCAGGCTTAGGTATTAGGCACTGTCAGATCCTGTCCAGTTGTGCACAGAATATAATTTGTGAGTTTTGAAACCTCTGAAATTATGAGTTAATAAAAATATTGACACAAACTGTACTGGAGCATCTTAAGCATGCTGCTGTAAAATAATAACATTTTCTTCCAGAGAGAAAATCAAGAATTGGACACCATTAGGATATAATTTATTTTTTCACTAACAGGAGAACTGCTATAATTAACACTGAGGAAATAGGCTTTAGTGACAGTAAATGTGCAAAGAATTCATTAAAATATCACACAAGGCATTTGTTCTCCTGGACTGAAAGTTCAGAGGCAGGGAGCAAGAACAAGTCAAATGGAATGATATGAAATAGCCTGAGCCTGCCTGTCTTTGTGTTGTCATGGCATTCTAAACCATTTCTGTATGCTAATTCACTTTTTTTCCCCTTTGTTCATATTTTAGCCACTCACACTTTACAGCTGCATTTGTCTAACTTTTTCAAAATATTTTCAATTTTTAATGTGACGTTTCCTTTTGTGAAGGGTGTCACATACCTATCATTTGAATACTGTCTAACATGTAAAGCTGAGACAATATCTGAAACCACCCTGATGGCCTGGAAGAGTTAGATGCTTCAAAAGAATAATTTCATTCCCATACTCACGTACCCTTTAGTCTTTCTGTGTTTCTAAGAGTCTAAATAATTATGGAGAATTTTATGACATTTGTCTAACTGGATTTTTACACTCATAATATTTTTTTTGTTTATTATTTAACAAGAATTATAATAACAAGTTATTTACCTACTAACTCTATTTTTAACTTATAATTTTAGTTAAATGGAAGCCTTTGAGTGAAATTTATTCCTGTTTTCATTGATAATTACTTATTTTTATTTTATTTTTTCCATTCACTCTTATTTTTAGACACACACAGTGGAAAAAAAATCGAAATGAGAAAACCCTCAACCTACTGTCATTCCTCATGTTGAACATTTTTCAAGGACATTATCCAATTGTAATTCTATGAATGCTGACCCTACACAACACTAAGTCTTTTGGACCATAAAGTACTGTACATTTTAAAGGTATCATCATTCTAACTGAACGCATAATCAGAATGACCAGTTCTATTTTTGTACCTTATTAAACCAAACCATTCTGTGAATTCTGTCTGAAAACAAGAATACCAAATTCCTATTTGAATAGACCCATTTTAAATTAGAATAAGGAAAAAATGACTAAGAAAATTAAGTCTTCATGAGAGATTGCAGTGTTTGCTTTTTGCTTCCATCACACTGTAACAATTCGAAAAAGAAAAGTAGATTCTTTTTTTAGATGTGATTGCAAATAATTGTATGCACAGTTCACAGAGAAATCCACATGAAACTTCATATCACAACACTTAAAAAATGAAAAAAAAAAGGATTAAGTGATTCATGTCTACTACTGAACTGCTGGGCAGCAGGACATTATGAAATTAAAGGATACATAGCAGACATGTAATAAAATACTTCCATTTTAATTAGGTACAGTTTAATTAGTGATAATAAGGTATAAAGACAAATTTTTTAATGAGCTATAGCCAGTTGGAAACTTGCCTTCTAAGTGAATGAAGGGGTGATCTTCAATCTATATAAGGACAGTGGCTTAGGATGGATGTAGAAGGAAAATCTTATGGACATAACATAATGAAAAAAAGCTTTGCTTTTTTTCTCAGTCTCTTAGCAAAGTAAGCAATGAGTGACCCATTCAGGTCCCTCTGCAACATCAAATGCTTTTGGACTACTACTGCTGTTCCAACATACTATATAGAAATTCATGTGCTTTAGAGTATAAGTGAGTCATTAAGCCTGCAAACACAGCTGGTTTCAACAGTTTTCACAGGACTACCTTTCACTGAAATATGAAACCTTGCCAAAATCAACATGTTTATATAATCTGGTCAATTTATTGGAATTTTCTTCTGAAAGAAACTGGAAAGGCATCCAACGCTTTTGATACAAATTACAGTCATACATGCAGAATATTTTTTCTGTGATCATTGTGTATTCAAATTCTCTTTTCATCATCAAGTTCTTGCCATTGTAATCATGTGTTTCATGTGGGCATAAGCACATTAGAGGTAACACCTTCCGTGTGGCCACTGGGTATCAAGGCGCCGGCTAGCAATTCCCGGTGTGGCCGGTGAGGGTTGCGAGAGTGGCCGCCCCTGGGTCTCTCCCGGGATTACCAGGCGGCGTTGCGCGCAGCGGCGTGCGGAACGCTTGCACTGAGGGGCTACGAGGAGCCAAGGTAAAAGCACAACGGAGAGGACACTTGTGGGAAGTCCAAGGAGATTATACTCCAGGAACCAGTCCCAGAAAAGTACCACAGAGAAGGGAGGCTGGCTACAAATTATAAAAGGTGTGGGTGTGAAGCGGTGTCAACATGGGACAACCAATGGAGATAGAGTACGGCGGGATTACATCATGGGTCACAGCCAATGGGGAGAAGACGGGGGCGGGGAGAAGCCCCGGGGTCCAACCAACTATAAGGGCATGGGTGATTGACAGGGAACCTTCCAGAACCAAATGGGGGTGGCTACAATGACAGACAGGGGAGGTGGGCAGCACGAGTTGGATTGACAGAAGCATTTAAGGGTAAAACGGGAGGAACAGGGAGATTGGCGTTCTGAGGGACAGCTGAGTGTTGGGAAAATTTATTCCTAATTCATATAATAAAACATTGTGAAATCCTATAAAACACACACCACCACAATTAGAAACAATAAACTTTACCTTGCCTATGCTGGAAATTGCCTATGTTCTCTTACAAATTATTTGCCGCTATCTTAAAAAGGAAAACTGCATCAGAAATATCCTGTTACTGTGTAATCCTGTCTCATGTTAGGAAAGGGACCAGTGACTTTACTCCTCTATTTTCCTTTTCCATATTGTGTTAAGTGGGACAAACCAGCAGATTTTTTCCATTTGCTTCCACTTCAATTATGGCTGAAGTTGTATTATTACAATAATGTTTAGAACAATTAATTAGTAGACCAATGTTCAAAAATGCAGTTTTAAGGACTAGAAAAGATTAAATAACAATGGACAAATCTTCTTTCAGTGCAGGGTGTTAGCCTCCTTTTCAGCCTTTACATGCTTTCATTACCCTCATACTGGCACAGCTTCTTGCCACCTCTCTTGATCTGGAAAATGGGGGTGAAGATGTGCTATGAAGTTGAAGCACTGTGTTTTCCTGGAGTGTTAGTGGCACAAACTCTTCAGCAGACAGTCAGCAGAAAGGTAATAAGCAGAAGGAGGAGAAAAAAGAAAGCACTGCTTTTTTCTTTTTTTTTGGTTATGTAGTTATGTTTCAAGAAACACATCCAAGTAATGGTTCACTGGATCTTTTTTTTTTTTTTTTTCACAAAAAGCTCAAAAATTTAACTTGGATTGAGCATAAATCAATTAATTAATTCCTCATTCAATTTATTAATCAACTAGTATTTTATATGTTTTATTTTTAATCTAATCCATTCTCATCTCTTTTTTTTTTTCTTTGAAAAAACCATCTTTTGTATGTCTGAAATAGGCTGTGCTACAGCTTTGGTCTCTTATCACTTACAGACAAGAGAAGGAAAGCCAAACTGAAATTAGCACTTTAAAAAATCTCTGAAACTGGATAGAAGTTTTGCTAGTGCTAGAATATAATCTGGTTTTAAAATTCAGTCACTTCTGTAGGCATTAACATAATTTCTAAATTAACTGAATTAAAGTAAGAAAAAGATGTAATAAAACCTTACTTCAAGTCTAGATATCTTTTCAAGAAGAAAATCCTAATCTATGTGTCTTCTTTTTCTGCAAATAAGAGTTGGTGATGGTTAAGCTTCCTTTTACCTCCTGCCAACAACACTTGCAAACTTGTGAGCATCCTGTGTGCACTATTTGTTGTTAATCACAGTCAACCTATGTCTTGTTTACTAAAGCAACCAGTTTTACAAAATGGGAAGAAATACTTTTTCTTGCTTAGCTCTTATAGCCAGTTTTTTTAAGTGATCTTGTAAAAGGGCATAGGAAAAGTAGAGTTTTAGCATGTAAATAGGTTAGAGAACATTTATTAGCTGAGGGTATTTACTTTTTTTTTTTTGCAAAGAATTGCAAATGTTTTTGAGTGTAGAGCAAGATCTCAGTAAGATGTTCCCATGATTTTCTTGAGACACCAGTAAATCTCTTCAGCCACAAGGTGTTGGGTTTATTATATAGAGCAATACCCTCTTTTCCCTTTCTCTCATGAAACGTCAGGCTTTGCAATTCTTACCCAGTCTGATATTAATTAAAAAATAAACAATATCAATATTGTTATTTTCCAAGTCTCCATAAAATCTGTACCAACTGAAAAATCTGTAGTTATCTGCAGTTTTGTTGTGTTTCCATAGAGAGTTTTTTTATGCCTTTGCCTGAAGAAATTGTTTCCAAGGAGTGAGTGGATTTCGAGGAATGAACAATTTTGTTCGCAGTGTTAATGCCAAACAACATGTCCATTAATAGAACACTGAATAATATGCCAGGAGCCTTCCAGCCATGCTTTCATGTGACACCAGCCCTTCTCACAGGAAAACAGAAGTATTTTCTGAGACTTGTCTGGGAGCAAGAGCTTCTTCACAAGGATCAGAGGGAGAGTGAAATGTACATTGGTCTTCTGCTTAAAGGAATTATTCCTGACACCACTACTAATTAATGATATTCATATGTTAAATAGAGTAGCTCAAGAGGTAAGTTTGCATTTTCTAATAAAGTCAGGGGTATGCTTGAGGAGTTCTTTAGCTGCAGATTTATGTAGCTTACTGTCAGTGAGAGGAGAAAACACTAAAGCCTTAACTAAGCCTATTTCTTTATCTACAGTAAGTTGTATGCTGTGACCATTTAATTTTATTATTGCTAACTGCACTAAGCCATTGATTAATGCTATTATAAGCTGACTTTACACTTATTTAATTAAAAGTCCATGTCATGGTTTAACTACTGCCACCAGCACACAGCCACTTGCTTACTCCCTCACCTGTGGGTCAGGGGAGAGAATTGAAGAACTAAAAGATGGAGAATTCATGGGCTGAGATACAAACAATTGAATAGGAAAAAGAAAAAAAAAAGCCACACACACAAACAAAGCAAAACAAGGAATGAATTCACTACTTCCCATGGGCAGGCAGGTGTTCAGCCACCTCCAGGAGAGCAGGGCCCCATCACGTGCAATGGTGACTTGGGAAGACAAATGCCTTTACTCCAAATGTACCTCCCTTTCTTATTCTCTCACAGCTTTATGCACTGAGCATGATGTCATATGGTCTGTGATATCTCTGTGGTCAGTTTGAGTCACCTGTCCCACCTGTGTCTCCTCCCAACATCCCAGCACCACCAGTCTCCTCACCTCATGGAAGAACGAGAAGAACACCTCTATATTATCAACCCTGTATTTAGCATAAATCCAAAACACAGTCACATACCAGCCACCATGCAGAAAATTAACTCTAGCCCTGCCAAACTATCACAATCTCATATTTAAGCATTTTCTCTGGCCCTTCATGGCTTGAAAAGCTTTGGTTGGGATTCCTAGGTAGGTGCTCACTTACACAGTCACTTAGAGAACCTTAACTGAGATTTTACAGTATTATTATTAAAGCTACCTGAACTTTCAGATCCTATAATTTCTTTATGTGGTGCATTCATAATAATACAAAACATAGTTTGGGGAAAGTGGTATACAAACTACCAGTGGAACTGTCCACAAATTCCATGTTCAAAACCTAAGTATGTTGTGTTTACATTATGGACTCAGTTTGGCTATCTGTTCCAGCTGTCAGTCAATTTTGTTTCAAGAAGAGCTTTCTTCTACTCATCTTTCTGCCTCTGCTTGTCAAGAAAGTGTAAAGCAGATTTTTGCCTAGATGAGAGATGTGATGTGATCTGATTGGGTCATCAGCCAAATCACGTTAGGGATTAGGAATTTGGGAAGCACTGAAGACCATCTCACTTCATAGTTCTGTTGTAGCCTCAGGCTCTACCTAAACCTGTTTTACATTTTCTATTTTTTAAATACCAATAGAAATGCACCATGTAGAGAAGTGAACAAAAGTTCAAGAATGGGTTCTGAAAGAACTATATTTATGTTATCACTGAAGTGCCTTGTAGTAATTAGCAGGGACTACCAGTGCCAGTGTTAGCTTGGGTGAAATGACATGCTGATTCAGGTGCATTGCCTTTGATCTCTGCTCTTTTGTGGAACCTGGTGCAGTTATAGTACAGACTCTGGAAACTACAGCATATGTTTTCCTCTGTTTTACTTTGATAGACAGTGCACCCCAATATTTATCTGTTTGTTCTTTTTGCTCTAGGCTCTTGTCATGACAGTGTTATTTATGTATTGCTAGGACACTGACATATTGGAGAAGAGGGAGAAAAGTCACAACTGTGTCCTCCTTATGCCAAAACCTTTAAGGAAAAATCTGAGTCGCTGGACAGAGATATATTTACTAAATTTGGATGAAAAGAGTAAGTTCAAGGTGTCCCAAAATAGAAACTTCAATCCCTTGGAGAGCCAAGCAGATTTTCAAATGGAAATGTTCTCAATCAGCAGAAAGTTTGAAGGAAGCAAGGAAGGCAGAAATGTCTGAACATTGTTAGGGGATACTCTGCATGTAGAAGGAAAAAAGCACCATTCAAGTGTAAAGAGTGAGACAAGTTATCTTGCTGATAATGAAAAGTAGAGTGTATTTGCACCTGTTACAGAACACTCAACACCAAAATTAAGCTGACAGGTTAAATCAGAGTAGCTTCTTAAAAAAAAACAAACTCCTCAATCGTTAAAACTCTTCCCTTTTTGGTGCACCAGTCTTGGACTAACAGTCTTGTGAATACCTTGCTTTCTATTTCATAGGAACGTTTTACACAATAATATAACCGTGCTTGTTTGTTGCCAAATTTGATTGAAGCATCTGCTCATGGGTCTGACAGAGAGAGGTGTGTGAACAAATGTACAAACATGGAAGGTGATTATAAAGAAAAGACATGTAAGTCGTAACATGTCTTTAGATGAGAGATGATAAATAGAGCAGCAATGGTGATGAAGGAACACATAAGCATGCAAGCATGCAGGGTGACATGAACAGTTAAGTCATGTCTCAAAGTCCTGCTAGTATCAAAGCCAATGGTTGATTTGTTACTGGTTGGGATACACAAGAGTTTTTGAAGGGATGAAGAACAATTGTGGCTCTAAAATTAATGGTGGGAAATCTTGTAAAATTCATCTAAAAGAGAAAGGAACAGGATGTGTGATTGCCTCATGGCTTATTATTAAAGCAAAGAATTAAAAAAAAAAAAAAAAAAACAAGGTTCATGGAAGAGTTCCTTAAAAATTAAAGAGATTTTTATCTTAAACGTCACTAAACTGAAACCAGCAGCACACAAAGAATACTTAAAATGCAAACAAATATACTTATCATTTTTAAAAAATTCCTAACAGAAAATCAGAGCAATAATCCAATTAAATTTTCATTAAAGTACATTGCATGAATTGTAACTAGTCTAATGTACACAAAACATGATCTTTCAAAGAAAAGCAATAAAGTTGCCAAATAAAGCAATGAATTTCTTAAATAAACTGTATTGCAAATTTGTGGAATGCAACAAGTCAATGTATTTCATTATTCAGCAAAAACACTAGGAGCTGCAAAACAATTCATTATGTACATAATTCAGTATAGCCCCCGAAAATGCATTAGCCTATGCTTCTTTTCACTGCATCTTTGCATTTGCTTGGTATCTGGAATAGAATTGTTTGTACTACTTAAAACAGGAAAAAAAACCAGCGAAATAAACAAATGCCTTATTTATCTATTCTGATGTGATTTGAAACATTATATGTACTTAAAAGATCTGGTTTGTACTCTTAGTGTACCCAATTTGCAACAATTCTTCCACGCAAAGAGGAAATGAGGGAGCAGGTTGTTAAATGGAATATAAACACGATTTCACTCAGGCTTGCTAATACATCAGGATGAAAGCCGACACTCTGCTTTATTTAAAATTATTCTAAACAGTGCATGTCAAATATTTTAGACATTATTGAAAATGGCTGTCACATAAAATGTAAAAGGGCTCCACATATATTCGGCATGGCTTTACTGTCTGAACGCGTGAATCTCTACACTGACACAAAATTGCTACCCTGTCAGCATGTAAAAGGACGGATCATTTAATCTCTTTAGTGATGAAGTTTCAAATCCACAAAGCACAAGCTATCAGTCCTTTGAGATGATTACGATGCCTCGAACCTGACAGCTTGTGATGACAGCTTTCACAAATTCTGGAAATCAAATTGTTCCTGCATCTAACAGAAGAAGGCAGGTGTGTACATAACAGAAATGGATGAGGTTAAACATGGGGATAGCGTGATCTTTATGTTCAGTGTAATTGTTAAAAGTCATACCAGGGAAAATTATAGATTTTGGTTTTGAACCTCTTCATGATATACACAGATGAGGGCACCAATAACCCATATGGGTAAAAGGTTTGCCAGGAAAGGAATATCAAGATAAACAGATGGCTGTACCATTGCCATATGGCTCCTCGGATATTGGACGATGCTATGGCATTTTGCCACAAAATAGATCTAGTGTTATTACTGTGCCAATATTTTAAGCAATGCAAGGAAAGAATACATAACTATCTACAATTAGCTGTGTTATGTAAATATAAAAACCTAAATGGTTTATGGGAAATTTTGTAGACTGATATGTTTCTGAAATACAGATAGCAATTCACTGGAAAGCTATTTGCTTCAGCTCTTAATTTTTCATACTTTTTACTCAGAAAAATGTGTTAAATAAACTAAGTTGCTATGCTGATGAGGCTTAATTTCACAGTTAATGTCTTTGTACAGAAGAAAGAAATTGTCTCTGAAGCAGTGTTAGCAGTGCTAAAAAAGCAAAGGAAAGCAGAAGTATACTACAGAGCATTCAAAATAAGGTCAGTAATTCCAAAACTCTGCTCAGTTGGATAGCTGCATACAAAACCAAATTATTCAGATATGACCTTGTAGCCAAGGTCAAAGGTTTGGTGTTATCACAGAATGAGTACTTAGTAGGACTTTCTGATGGTTCCAACACTGCTGGCTGACAGATCAGGTGTATTGCTACATTTTCATGTATGTTGCACTCAATAAGGATTTTGCCCTGGGTCTGATATACTCTTAGTTTTGATTCATACAGGTATTCTTTAAAAAAGAAATAGAAGTATAACATGAGGTACAGGTATGCAGGAGAGTATAACACAGAGGTTATGTCCACTTCATGAAAAGGTAACTTGGCTTCTGATGTTGTAATAACAATAATAGGGCTTTCAAAAAGAAATTTAAGGAACAATAATAAGTATAGGTATTACATTATTTGTGTACTTAAATCCAAAGCACAAAATATACATTTTTATTAATGAATTACACTCTGGGCATATCAGAGGGAAAGTTTCACTTATAAGGACTCTAATAACTCTCAGAAAACTGCATTAAATATTACCTAGTATTCAAAACTCTTAGAATGTCTTTAAGACACATAACCAAGTAAGAAGACACAGAAATAAAGCCAAGAAAAAAAATCCAAACAAACCAACAAAAAAAAACCCACCAAAGCCACACACAAACCAACAAACCAACCAAACCAAACCAAACCAAACCAAACTAAACCAAAATAAAACAAACTACATCCATGTCATTTTTCGGTGATATTTCCTCCAGCATTTCAGTTAGGAGCTATTCCTTCCAAGCATTTAGAAACTTTTTGAGTATTCCTTTAGCTAAAATCAGCAGTCAACCTGATTCTCTCTTATTTCAAATCTTTGCCTTTAAACCATAAACCTAAAATCAGTGAGCAGTAGAAATAACCAGAGGATAGGTTTCACAATTGACTTGTGGGATGCTAGCCATGATGGGTGTTTTGTGTAAGGAAATAAATGGAGAGTAGCTGGGGAAAAGCAAAGAAAAACAAAACCCCAAAACATCAGAAAGTGGAAATACATTAGAAAAGCATATTGCTGACCTTAAAAGATAGCTAGCAACTTTACACAACTCCTGGTACTCTGAGCAAGCTATACTGACAAAAGATGCCCTCACAGAAGCTTTGGAGAGCTCCTTCAGACAGTTCCTTTTAGAAACTCATGAGTTTTTCAGAGGATCTATGCACACTTCAAAAGTTTTGATCACTTGAGCTTCTCAGTGGCCACAGAACTGTATAACCCTGAGTACAGGTCTTTTTTTGACTCTCATCTCCCTGCAGTATTGTAGGCTTCAGGGGAAATTTCAGCCATAGCTTTGAAGCACAGAGTTGAGCTACTGTAGAATACTCTGTGGGTTTTTTGCACTCAGCAAAATGTTTTTTCATGCACTTGCATTCTTTTCTTTAACAAGCCTTGCATCCCTACCTACATTTCATTAGAAAACTGGTTTTACTTCAGAATATTCAGGAGTAAGACCAAGACACATTAATATTTCAATTTTTTACTGAGATATCAAGGCTTTTGTCAGACAAATAGTAAGTTGACCACATCTTACAGCATAAATTGATAACAGGTCTTCAAAACCAGCCTGCTCTCCCACCTAATTATTATTACTGTGAGTCACTGTTAAATTCCATTTGAATAATACTGTATTCAGCTGTATTCAGCAGATTTGTTCCACTAGGTTGGCTCAACAACAGCTCTTGGTCACAGTCTTTTAACACCTTATTCAAGGGAGGAGAAGTAGGAGGGAAAAGAAAGAAGGCAGAAAATGAGAAGAGGATTGAGAAAAGGACTAAATTTGTGGGGAACCTAACTTAGCTGATTATTATGGCTTGTCTATTCAGTACAATGAGAACAGTGTGCTCTTAAAGGAAAATCCCTAGGCATAATGGAAGTCATCTTTCAAAAACAAGATGCTGCATTTAGTGGCCAATACAGAGATTTGTGTAAGAATCTTATTTTAAATTTTCACCAGAATTTTTTCCACTTTGAACTTGGGAGGCAAAAAAAAAGAGTCCATTATCTAAACAGTATGTTTACTTAATGGGAATTCAACCTCCCTTTTCCCTACACATTTTCTTTCAAAATGGTTTTGTTCAAATTACATATATCCTTGAGATGTTTTCCTTTTAGTGAACTATTAATGCCCTACTTTTAGCCACAAGGGTTTTCACTAGTGTTACTGGTATATTTGTAAGCCATTAACTCTGTGGTTCTGTAGCCTGAAAAATGTATTTTGGCTGCTCAAAATTCAGATCTTAGTTTACAATTTAATCAGAAAATCAGCTCTAGGATGACCTTACCTAGAGAGAAGACTGACTACTGCTTGAATCCCCTATTTGCAGCAGTGATTAGACTGGACAAGAGAAAAGACATTAATAGCAATCTTAGGGAATAAAGAGGTATTTTTCTGGGAATACATAAATTGAGTTATTTATCATAGCAAAATGAAGGCCAGAAGGAAAATTACTTTCGATAGCCATACTGGAAGGAAAATAAGGGAAAACCTGTTTGACTAAAGGACAATGTTAGCACAATAATTGGTTATAAACTGACTGTTGAATGCTTTCTATCTGGCAGTAAGAACCTTTGAGCCCTGAAATTGATTGCATAGGTTTCTTAGGGAAAATTTTTACTGCAAGCTTTAAAGAACAGCATAGACAAATGGTTTTGAGCACTGTGATCCACACAATATGGGGAAAGACTAGATAAATGGACAATCACTGAAACTTCCTTCCAGCTTTATTTCTGCAATATGATTTCATACAAGAACAGAAGATTGCACCAAATTTGGTGATTAAACTATTGCTTCCAGAACTGCACTGTTATTGATAAGACAAATAAAAATCTTCAAACTAATTTTTAACTGTCGGAAGACTATATCTTCTGACAAAATTTTTAGCTCTGCTACCCAGAATGGATATTTTCATATACACAACTAATGGGACACTTTTCAAAAAGTTTTCCTGTCCCAAAATGAATGTTTCATAGCAACTGGAAGAAAGGGAAAACTTTTAAAGGTGCATTTTAGGGGGTAATTGCATAAAAAAACAACCAACCAATCAAACAAAAAGACCCACCCCTAATGTATGAAAGCTTGAAAAAGACAAAGACCTTCGTAAGGCTTTGTTCATCCCCAGACTAGAGTCTTTTCATTCATCACATGAGGTTATTTTAGGACTATAACTTAATTCTGGGATAATTTTGCTTGGGTATCTATTTAATGCAAGATTTATCTACTTCAATTTCTAGATACTATTGTATATACTATTAAAATATATTCTGTGAATTACATTGTTATATAAATTACCTTACCTTTTATTTATTCTGGTAGCACCATAGATCTAATCCAAACCAGAATCTGTCAATACATAGTTATAGACAAAACAATGATTTCAAATGGTGTGGGTAGTAGAGACAACTCATATTGTAGTGGAGTTAACAATTACAACGATGACTATTTCCTTCAAATCAAGACTTAGAAAATTATTTGTGGGCAGCAATTACTATACTTTTAAGTTTATGCATCTACTGTCTTTGTTGTGTGGGAACTTTATATACTTAGCTGAATTTTTGTGCCTGATTTCAGGATTCTGATTGCTGCTTTCATGGCTAACCCCCCAAAGCCTGTATCTCCTGAAGTTGAATTTTGCTTTGTATGAGGAGCTAATAATTGCCATAGCACAGGCAGAGATCACTTGAATTTTGGGAGTATAATCAGCACTCCTCATGTAGAAAGAAGGTACTACAGAGATTGAAAATGGTCTGTGGGATGTTTTCATCAATTTCTTCACTTGTCTGGAACAGGGACTTGCCCTCTGTGGCTGAACCTAGGGAAAATGCCTGTAATGTCCTAGCAGCACATAACAAGTTGTGAATAAATGAAATCTTTAACTGCAGCAGATCTCAGTTAGCTATACCAAGAAGCAGCATGAGGATTCTTGAGATGTAGAAAGCTTTGCTACAGATGCCTAAGGACAGAGAGTTAGGATACCTAGGGTTTTCAAAAACAGTATGCTGTATTAGAAATTGGGTTTTTGTTTGGTTTTCAACTTAGGCTATAAAACTATCTCAGTGTTTAAAGGAAGCCTTTTTTCATACTTTTGGTGGTTTTGTGCTTTTTTTAACTTCTAAGAAATGTCTCAAATTAGTTAAGCATCTGTTTTCTTCTTTGTTTGAAACAACTTTTACTTTTAAACAGCTGTTTAGCCTATGATAATTGTCTGCCTCCTGGGAAAGCAGTTCATCTCTGTTGCCAGATTCCATTACCTTAGGATGGGTTGTTTTAAATTACTTAATGGATAAGTTCTTCTACACATTTCTGCCTGTGTAACTGTTTCTTACTCTCTGGCATATTGGCACAATTCTTGTTATGTTTATTAAGCTGTTAAGCACTTGTTAGAGCTTTGCCGCTGATTGACCTTTTGCTTCGGGAAATGTAAGATATGAGATATGAATGGAGTGGTGAAGTTCATTCAGCTTTCTTTTTTTCCCCATTTGCCTGTGTATATACCTTCTTCATTGTTTCAGTTCTTGTATCCTTCTAGAAAAGGAAAAACCATATCGTATTTTTAAATGCAAGTGAATACAGAAGTCTAATTTTCCTCAGCTTTTACTAGAGAATGTGATGAAGAGACTCACAAAGCCTCACAAGTCAAACAAGAATTTCTCCAGAGCCTGAGAGAAAACACTGCAATGAAGAAAGCAGAAATCTCTGGGTTTGCTGTGCTCTCACTGCTTTCGGCTTCCCCAGGTTTTTGTTTTGGTGAAAATGATAGGTTTTTTATAAGCAGCTTTAACAACTCCTCATGAGAACAAATCACTCCAGATAAACTTCAATTCCTACTTTATTACTGCCCTGTAATGTAGTCCATGGTTCCTGGAAAAAATGTTTTGTCTCTAACTTTTTTTAGGAACAAATGTTTTAACTCAAAGATTCAGGAAGATGCCAAAACCTTCCTTCTTCTGCAAAAGAGCAAATAGCAAGAAGTTAGTTTTATGCAAAGTCTAAGAGATCTGTTCCTTATTCTTTTCTGTTAATACAGCTTAGGATCTGCAAACAATTGCCTGCTACCCCATTAGTTTTCAGAAAAAATAGTCAAAGACCTTGTCCTCTAGATTAGCTCAATTATTTACACTAGTTGGTTTTTCTGGTTAAAAATGTATCAATTTCTTTTCTCCATTCCTGAACGTCTGTCTACAGCATTTCCCCACAAACACTTCTTTAGCAACAGTTACTGAAGAGGGAGAAAATCAGCTTGAGGATGAAAATGTGTGATCATATTCTAAGTGAAGAAACACTATGAAGAGCTACAATTCTAGGTTCAAGTTTCAACTCTCTTTCATAACAATTTCCACTTTCCTGGTTTCCATCATTAAGAAAATTCTCTCCCTGAAGTCATTCATGTTCTTTATCTTTGCAATCTTAGTTTAATTTCTGTGTAGGTAACCATGGGTTGCATCATAGGACATGTAAGCAGTGAGATAATATAAAAAAATGGGTATCATGTGCATCAAAGTCAAAGACTTTTTTTTACATATGACAGTACGGATGTTATTTTTTTGATGAGGACTAATGCCAAAGATGTCTGTCTCCCTTTGCATCTTCTCTCAATATGTTTTTTTCAGCTATGTAGTCACGATGACTAAGATTTTGTGAATGAAATGGTTAGAAATGTTCAGAGTTAGCTTTCCACTGCTTATTGTAAGGATTCGCTTCTTGCAGCAGAGCTGCAATGAGAGTCAGCACTTTTACCCCTTTGTAAGAACTCCAGTTCACACAAAAGCAATCCGGAATGGTCTGATCTCCTAATTCAGAGTCTGGTCCACAGCAGCTTGGAAGGTCCGGAAGTTGTCCTGCAGCCTCACTTAGATGAAGGCACATGAGAACTAACCTTCACTCTCTCTATTTAAGGAGTTGGATTTTACTGAACACTAAGAAGGTGTTTCTGCTTCTACATTGCATTTTCAAGTATACTTGTTAACCACTTTAAAAAAGAGTTTCGCAGCTGCAGAACTGCAAAGAAGTCAGCCTTAGATTCCACGCCTAAAGTGAAGCTGATGTGCTTGTAAAAGATCACAGGCAGTAGGAGTAACATTAGTTGACAGGAATTTTGAGAAGCTATCTGATTGTGCAATTGCTGAATAGTTCATTTTCCAATATCACATGCTAGAAGGTTGTTGTCAGAAGATAGCTGGGCCTTTCTGTATTCCTTTTGATTACTTTTCAGGAGTGGGTTAATGCTCGCCTAAATGAATTGGTGAGCCTAATTTATAAATTATTTAGTTCCCTTCTAATTAGGAAAAAAAAAAAGAAAATACAATATAACAATATTCCAGTTCAGATTCCAGTTCAGAACTTGAAGACTGGGACCTGGAAGTCATAGATCTTATTGCTGGCTTTTTAAGATACTAAATTCATGCAAAGAGTACTTATTTTGGATCATTCCTATTATAGAAATAATTAAGAGCCAGTTCAAAACAAGCGTCCTTTGTGCTGAGTAGTATGTAAAGTATCAGTAGATGTTCCTTTATAAAACTTCAATGGCTAGAGAAAGGAAATGGGAATTAGCTCATAGAGGGAACCACAGCAAGGCAATAAACGTTATTTTACTATCTTTTTCATATCTTTCTTTAGTGATTTACTTCAGGGACAATAAACACTGGCAATAAAGGAAAGTAAACAGGGTAACAGGGCTGAAAGAAAGTATAAAATGGAATTAAGCAGGTATGAAGAGGCTGTGAGGAAAATAAATGAAGCAATTAGTGAGACAGCAAGTCAGCTAAAACTATAGATTCAGTGAATGTTCAGGTGACCATGCCCTGATTGATTCTGTGCCTATGACCAGGTATTTTTCCTTTCTACTGAGTGGTTTTGATAAACAGCTGTAACTGCAAGTGAATGTATTTTTGTGAAAACAGAAACCCTGTCTTTCCTTCTCATGACATTTTTGGTCTTCACCTTTGGAGTCCTCTTCAGTTAACAGAAACATCTTTTAAAATAGAATGCCAGCCTAGAGATTGAACATGCTATTACTAATTAAAATCCAATCTAAATACAAAAATGTTTATTAGGAAGACAGCAGGGAAAGATAAACATCAAGAGTCCTGAAAGTCCTTCTTGTTTCCTGTACAATTCTTTTCAGGCACAACTGATATTTCCAAAAATGCTGTGTCAGCAGTTACATTATAAAGCTGTGAACTCTAAATGTTTTTAAGTCTGTTTATTTTGCTAGGATTCTTTCTTCTCTAAGGTGTTTCTAGGTGTAAAGGAGTATATAAGCTATGCTAGCTATATGTATTCATGTATCCTGTATACCAAGTGCATATGAAGTGGCAAGAAGTAATAAAAACTAAAAAAAACCCAAACATTTCAAGCCTCCATTGTGCATTTATTCTTTATGCCTTCTGGAATATCAGTCAAAGCTGTAGCAAAGGGACATGTGACTGCTGATATTATCTTCACTGCTATTCTTTTTATCACTTCTGCTGTCAGTCTATAAACCAGGGTTACTGGGGTACTGTCTAGTAAAATTGTACTTGAAAAGCTGAAGTGGTTCGTCTCACAGTGCAGAAAGGTAGGTATTTAGCAACTCTTAGGAACAAATATTGTTACACCAGTTCCTGGCTTTCTCCCAAAAAAATTCATCCATTAAAGTCAATTCATATTTACAACAACACAGGAAATGGAAATAGAGCTTTTAAACTCCCAGTCAGTACGCATTGTGGAAAAGATCCTTTAAAGTTGCAGAGGTACAACCTGACACAGCTTTTTTCTGCCACTACTTAGGCATCATCTGTAGTAGCTCATCTGTCTGGTTACCAGGTACTTTGTCTTAAATTGTTATGCTGCACTTATTACCTCATCACATTTCCTGTTTACTTCAAAAGGTCTCCTTGTTGTATGAACATGTATATGTTATACTTATGGAACAATTTTTATAATAAAAATAATAATTTTGGCTTATCATGTTATTTTACAACGCGGGAGGGGTGCATTACTCAGTGAGCAGACTTTCAGCTTGCAAGAGATTGTGTCCTTCTGCTAGCTATATTCTCCTATTTTAAATATAAAAGAGTGCCTGTCTTGCAGATATTAGAACGGTGACTGCTGTTTTGTATTCCCATTCAAAAGTTGCACTTAAGACTTGAATTCTTATTCAAACGTTGCATGTTCACTGAATTTTATTTCATAGATAAATTCCATGTATTATTTTAAATAACCTTAAATAAATTGTTAAGATGGAAAGGGATTTTTTTTTTTGTATGTAAAAACAACTGTTTATACTGTATTATTTTTTGTTATTCATGTATTGGTTGTTAAAGGCATTTTGGAAAGTTGAGATACATTTTCCCCTGTGAAATGTAATAAACTGTGAAATGGAAATATATGAAACCTGAGCTTTTTAATTATTTTCCCAAAGAAGAATAAGCATAATGTCACATGGGCTTGCTGAATCTGCAGTGAGCTCCCACAGCTGGAAAACTGCAACAGCGATTCTTGCAGCCAGCTGAGGTTTGACTCACTTGTTTCACCTGGGATGTATAGAGAAACATCCTGATTTTTCATGAACTCATACTAGTGACTATGTTTCTGGCATTAAAATGTAAAAGTACTTTATTTTTTTTTTATTTACACTTGAAAAAAGAAATTTCTCCCTGTAAAATCTGGCAAAATTTAAGACAGAGACTCCAAAATGGTTCAAAAAGAGAGTTGAAGAAAAATGAGGGATTTTCTCATTTTCAAATGATACAAAGAACCTTCCTCTGTGCTTATCTGTGGGAACATGAACATTCTTACATATATAGATCAGACACTTGATATGTTGTGGATAGGTTTTATCTATGGTACAATTATTTGCAATAACTTAGGAGGCAACAAAATACACTTTTATTCTTTATCAAAATTTCTTTATTTTCCTTTGTGCTTTGCCTGCAAGAAACCAATTGTTTAATCACACACACTGAGTCAAGACACTCCTGTAAAAATAGCACAGTTGTAATGTGGGGTTAAGCTGAATGTTTTATCTGTAATTTGACGTATTGGGTAACCAGACACAAGCTGCAGCAACTGCTTTGATACAGGGTAACCATTAAAAACTCCAATTAGGGCATAAGGAAGCCTTTTGTATCATTTATGGCATTCACAGACTGTATTTGATACAACTGTAAGAAATCCAGCTGGTTCTGCATATATCTGCCCCTTCATATACCTCCAAGTCCAGAGCCTAATATTAATCAAACTTCAATTCAGTCTTTGAGACCAGAGCCGGTTTTTTAATTTGAAATTAGAGCAATGGGTTTCTGAATAGCTTCAATTTTCTTCAGATTTAAGTCAGACTGTTAGAACACCTTGACCTTTCTGCCTTCCAGAAAAATTCCCAATTGGCTTCTCTTGCCACAATCATGGGTTTATCCCATAGTCTTAATTTGTGACCATAATGTAAGGTAGGCAGAGGCTTGTTGCCAAAACTTCTATTTTCTGTAGTTTCTGAAATTTCCTCTTGAGTGACAGGTCACCTGACCTGTCATTTTCCCTCTCTGTCTCTCGGGATAGAGGAAATATTCAAGGAAATGTATTATTTTCTGGACTGGCTAAATTTTTGTCTGGCCAATCTTTAAGAAAAGAATGAGAAAATTTATTCTTATTGTAGAGCTAAAGAGGCCCATTATACAATTCACTTGGGATAAGAGGAAATCTAGGGTTAACTATATTTTTTAAAATATGGAATTTAGCATAATAGATGGGTCTCTGGAGTCTTTTATACAAGACTTGCTTCACATACAAATTTTTCTTGTGCAATTACACTCTTTCAAATACATTAACATACACAGTTATAATATAACAATTTCCCCCCCTCCCCAGCCCCAACGAATTAGCAAAAAAGTAATGCTAGATTCTACATGGATTTACATGGACTCTGTTAATTTTTACATGCTCTTTTTTGAAGCATTCTTGTGTGATGTTCCTATTTTGAAAATAGTGACATAAAATCTCTTCAATCTACCTTCACCAAACTAGAGTATTTTACTACAGGTAAACAAACTATGAAAAATCAAAGTCTACTTAGAAACAGTTGATGCATGGAAACCAAGACAAATTTTTTTATTATGAAGGCTTTATTATCTGTAAAAGTCAAGAAATGCCATGAGAGTAAGGGAATTTTGCAACCACATTGCACCTTTTCTCACAACTGCTGCTTACTTTTCAAGACAAGTTTGTTTTCATCTCACAATTAGCACTTTTTCTCTTAATTAAAAAAAATCCCAGATTCTTCTGAAACTAAAACACAGAATCAATTTAATTCTCTTGGGAAAGAATAAAACCTTTTTTTTTTCCTCAGGCATCTTTCAATGTTAATCACAAGTATTTAAGGACACAATGGTGACTGCAACATAGAGTTTGGATTGTTGTGGCTTGTCCAAGAAGTGCGTTTTATGATTTTATGTCATAAATAGTCTCCTCCCACTACTGAGATGCCTGTCACTCAGGGAAAGGAAACTCTGAAAGTTAATATTTTTTTTCTTGACCACCTGTCTTCTGCTTGAAAAAGGCTGGTAGACCTGGAGACTGGGAAAGAGAATTAATTTGCATATTTGAGGCACACATGGTAGAAAAGCCTTCTTTTTGTGTTTTCTTCTTTAGGGACAAGACACTTTGTGTTTAAAACTTGATGTGCAGCTTGGTCCTCATTGGTCACTTTACCTCAAGGCATCCTTGACAGAACTATATGGAACGTACACAGTATCAAAAAAGTATTTACTAGTATACCATGTAAATATTTAGGACCAATATTCTAAAAATAAAAGCATGAATGTGGTCTCTACCTGCTCAACAGGAACCAGACAAGCCGGGCAAGAGGCCACTGGTCAAATCCAGCTGCATCATCTATACGTTGCTATGTTTTGTGACAAAAGCTCATCTGCATCTCTACAAAGGAGAACCCAGAGATAGCATTTGGGGTGAGGAGGTCCAAACAAACCCTCACCTTCCTCCTAAGCCTATCACAGTAGTCATCAGTCCATCAGAGGCTCATCTCCAGCAGTGCAGAGATGCACAGGGCACAAAGTCATTCAGCCAAACAAATTAAGGACTTGGAGCAAGAGTTGCCTGTGCAGGCTCCCCACAGCTGTCCCAGAAAAGCCTGTCCTACAGCACACTGTGGGACACATCAGAGTGAGACAATGCAGGAGCACGTCTTATTTTGAGGGGGTCAGTGCTTAAGGCTGTGAAACACATTAAGGGATGCAGTGGAAATTTATTATTTCAGGATTTCACAAGAATTCTTATGGCTATATTTAAGGGAAGGATATAAGTGGTTTGGGAAGGAATGTGGGAGTGTGGGAAAGTAGAGACATAAGGGAATTAGAAAGATCTGGTCATGTGTTGTTTTCTGGTTGATTGGTTGGTTAGCTGTCTGTTCCCCAAGGCTAGTCAGTACAGCGTGTTTTACATATTAAATTTATAACTCTCTCCCATAGGCAAGATCACAGGAGTAAATGGTAACAGGGGGACCAGTGTAGTCATGGACAGCTGCTGGTGACAGGCGACACAGTGGGGTCTGGAGAGGAAACATGTGCCTGTCGAAGGGGTAGAGCACAGAGGGGACCAAACATGGCATGGTGGGCTGTGTGTCTGTGAGCAGAACCAGTGTCAGGAACCAGAGTGCGCTGACAGACTCTGAGGTGTGTCCAGGTGACTGTAACAAGTGTCCCTATCCAGCAAAATACATTTTTCTATAGCACCAACTGGCCCTGAAAACATGTTGATTTTTTTATTTCAACGATTTTCTTCAAAATCAAATCATGTTCTATAGGTTTTCATGTTTTTCATAACGTTTTCAATTACTATTACCAATTTCAAAAACTAAATTCCATTTTCATTTTCACTTCTCCTGTCTTACATGGCTTTGACTTGTGTATTTGCACAGCTCAGTAACAGTTTTGTTCATTAAAGCTGACTCAAAATCCATGCTGTTGTGCTTCACAAAGCACATACTTGCAGACAGCCAAACCTGCGAGTTTTGAGTTGTGTATCCAGATTCTTTCTACAAAAAAATTCACTTTTTGTTTTATTTATTTTACTCCATGCTTTTTAAGGCAATGATGTATTTATGTATTTTCCATCTCTTAACTCTTATCTTTTAAAATATTATTTATACCCACTTATTTGACTTTAACATCTACCATGTCATTAATATAGTAATTCCCTACATATTAGAGATTACATAGATGTACAATATTTTGCTTACAGGTAACGTAAAGCCACTACAGTTTTTATATGACAATTAGGGCTGCAAAAGTGTTGAAATATGTGTTGGGGCATGCATATATTTGCTATTTAAAAAAAACAGAGACAAAAGAGAGAAGTAAAACTGCATATAAAAACCAAAACAAACCACTTCTTCTACAGAGAGGGAACTCTAAAAGCAGCACACACAGTTTGAGCATTAGTGATTAAATAGTACTTTCAAGCCTATTTGTTTTGAAAAATCTGTCCTTCCTACACAGTACCCTTCAGGATGCAATGTAAATTGAACTGCGGGGCACCCTATAGCAAATCTACAGTCATTATCTCTTAGTTGATTCTGTCTTGTGCCTCATAACTTTTCAGAGGTACATATGAAGCTTCTCTCATAAAAGCTATTACTTTGTCTCCATGATACCTGTTGATATAAGATGATGAAATAAAGATGATTACTCATCCCAGCAGGCACCTGCTTTGACCTTGTTGTGTGTAGTTTATCACAAACATTGCTGTGTGGTATTTCAAGTCGAAAATTAGGCAGATGCAAGAACATAACATATGCCACTGGGCCATTTTATGTCTTCTGGCAGTACACATGAGAAGTTTATAATGCCACAAAAGCAACATTATACAGATGATACAGCAAGTTTAAACTAAGCCCACTGCTGAAATTGTTCCTCATGAAAGTGTTACCTAACTTACTTTCTCACTTTAAGAGGAGAAATTTTGCAGAAAAAGATCTGTAGAACAGAAAATAGAAAAAATTATTTTGTATTTTTCACATGAATGTATTTTTTCTTGTATTTTTTACATGAATCTAAATAGCTAGGATGCATTTGCCAACATCAATGTACACTTATAGTTAATATTATTTTCTAAATATACTTTCCTGCAATTTGAGGAGAAATAAAAAAAATCAGTGAAAATTGTTGACACCCTCAAATATAGAATTTTTCCCTTTAATTTATGAACAAGGTATAAATAGGATAAAAATAATAATAAAGAAAAAGTATAAATATAGCAAATACAGTTTAAATATACATAAAAATATATTATTTTCAGATTTGTCCAGGAACATATGTCATAAGGATTTCACTTATCCAAAAAAAAGTCATATAGATTAAAAAACTTTCATTTTTTGCTAGATTTTTCTTATTACACTTTTCTAAAGCAACAATGGCTTCCTCCTCTGATATGCAACTATCAACACTGCTCTTTAGAACAGCTAAACACATTCAACCAAGGAAACAAAAGCAATAGAACTAGAAAAATAAAAGACTCATAAGTTCTATTTTTTTTTTGTTTTTAACAAAAGAGGTGTATTTCAGGAGAACACTAAACTGAAACAACAGAGAAAACTGTGTTAATGTAGGATGCTTTATCCTGAAATTTTGGTGATTAATGCATTCAGAAGTGACTAAAAATACCATAATGAGACTTTGAGATTCCCTTCAGCAACTGTATCTTCCAACTAGACCAACACCTGAATACAGACCCTGAGATTAGCTCCGTTGATTAGAGCATGGTGCCAATAACACCAAAGGTGTGGGTTCAATCCATGCATACACCATTAACTTAAGAGTAGGACTTGATTATCTTTCTGGGTCCCTTCCATCTCAGAATATTCTGTGATATGTAAATAACTGACCATATTTTACATTTGTTGTAAGGCATTCACATCAATGAAAGTGCTCTGAGAAGTATTAGGTGTGCTTGCTAAAGTGTGACAAAAATGAAACTTAGGTTTGAATTAACTTAAAAATGTTAAATGCTCCTTGCCTCCCTGATTAGCAGAATAAATTTGTTACTCTCCCTGCCATATGCCAATATATATTTCTAAATAATACATATGGATCGCATGAATAAAAATTAAACTCTAAAACTGCAATCTAAGCAAGATTTACACATCCTATTGATTGTCAATGACAGACATCTTAGATCAATTATGTACATGTAAAATCTCATCCCAGATCCTGAATTTTGAGCTGTACATGGAAGTCTATAAATACCTTGCTTTTGAATTAATTTAAAAGTTTTGTATCATACATTAAGATGGGGTAATTTTATCAAAGCTAGTATCCTCTTGTCCAGGCTAAACTGTTGACTTTATTTTTCTAGTCTTTCTGTCAAGTACCTTAAGACTTTCAAAGGACAATTCATGTAGTCCTAAAATGTGTTTCTGGAAGAATAAGATCAAATCCTATTTCTATTTACTTCTAATATACTCCACAAACAACACTGTGGGTTCCTGGTTTGGTATTGTTCTGATTCCAGCTAGATCACTAGCCCTGTGTGCAGAATGGCCTTGCATCATATGTTATGTAGCCTTAGACCTATTTCAGTTTCCATTTGATTAATGAGAGGCTTTCATAGAGGCTTAAAAAATAAGCACTGGATAAATAGCTCTCTTTTGCCCCAGTTCATGCTGTGGAAAATGCTACCTTTGTAACAATCAATATTATTAACAATTTACTTGTTTACAAAGAAGATTTTGCTAATCCAATGCTCATCATTTAATTTAATCTAAGTACTGGTTTTTCTTGAAGAGTTTATTTAACTGACTTTCCACAGGTATATTATATTCCCAAACATTTTCTTAATTGAAAAAAATGTTATCAAAGAAAAGAAATATCTACACACCCTGGCCAGATTACTAGCAAAAATTGAAGAATAAGAGTAGAATAGTTAAATGGGATGGGAGCTTATATTCACATCTTAGATGCCATTACTTCACTGTGTTTATTCATTGGACAATATTAATGAAGCAATGCATCTTGTAGAAAAATAAAATAAGGAATACAGAGAGAATAAAGCTTAAATCGTCTATGATTACTTCAATCAGCTTTTGCCTTGTGTTTTTTGCATCTCACACTTCCTTATTTCACTAACAATCTTGTCAGAAATCTTTAGTTAAAGGCAAATCAATTAATTTTAAAGGCAGCAGACCTAATCTTTAATGAAAATACATGAAAAGGATTATGAAAGACAAAATTTGGTAACCATTATACACAACCACAATAGAAATCTCCCATTCCAAGAAAAGTGCATGCAGAAATACTGACAATTAGTGACAATCTTATATAACACCCTATATAGAAAAGGCTGACTTTATAGTAGCAACTGGATAGTACATTGTGGAACATTTTAAACAAAAGAACTAACTAGCAATAATTGTTTTGTGTATTCAGTAAGCAAGAACATTGTGTGAACATTTTAATAATGTTGCCAGAATATTTGTAAAGCACAGATGGCTTGTCCCCAAGACTCTCATACAAGACAATAATGTAGGGTAGTTAATATGTGAAAGATTGTTCATCATGTCATATTCTTTTCTTGAGGAAATATTTTAGGTCCTGTATAGAGGTAATAGCTCTTAAAAACAATGAGAAAAGAAATTTTAAAAGGACTATAACTGGGAAGTTAAGAAAGGTGTGCCTATTTACGTCAGCCTGTAACCCACTACAGGAAGTTTTTGCTAAAAAAAAAAAACAACCAAAAAAAACGCTTTAGGGAGCAGAATAACTGAAACAAGTTTTTCTCTTTTTATAGAGCTGATATACAATCTATTTAACTCACCCTTCACTTTCTCCTTCACTTTCCACATAAATTCTATGTATCCTTTACCTGGAAACACCATGTTACATTTGACCAAAACAATAGAAAACATTTGGAAAAGCAGTAACCTTTATGTTAGAGACTGTTTTTATGTGCATTCACACATGCTCGATATTCCCAGATGGTTCAATCCAAATATCTGAGACATTAGCGTTATCATGAAGAAAACAGAGCCACAATGGATACTGAGAAAAGTGAGGTGGTTTTAATTCAGAGATGTGTCCCAACATTTAAGTGCTGTTCTTTGACCTACACATCAAGACTCTGCTCTCAAAGTGTGCACAAGCATATAATTAAATCTGGCTTTTTTCAAAAGGTAATTCCCAGCCCCTGCACTTTTGTAATAGCTTGTTCTTTTGTCACACTTGAGCCCTGATTTCTGACTGTCTGAAAAAGTATTACGTTTGTATGTACACTGGCATGCATGAAGTGCCTCTCTGAGAAGACCTGAATTTTGAGTAAGAGGAAAAAAAAAGTAAAAACTTTCTATTTACATCTTTTTAGAACATGTGTAGAACATACATAATTAAGTCAGGGTTGGATAAAATTGGCTGAGTCCTAGTTTCTTGCAACAGTACTCTAACAGGCTTGGAAACCTGCCATATAGAAGCTCATACTGCATGCTTACTTGCCTTCAAAGTCCTACCACAAAACAAAGCCCTCAGTTTAATACCCTCTAATTTTTTAGAAATGCTTATTGGAATAAGCATGTCTTCATCTGATGAGGGACTCTGAATTATGTGGCTTTTTCACTTGCTGGTATGTAAAATGAGCCCGTGGGCTCATTTTTCTTAAATGTTTCTGCTCCCACTTTAGCCTTAGAGTACTTTATTTTGGAGTCCTCTGGAGGAGCATTATCCAGTTGAACTTGTGTGCTCTTTTGCATCTAGAAGCTTCTCTTAAAACCTTTATGTTATAGTTGTCCCTAGACAGCCATGCTCCCAAAGAAAAGGGTTCAGTCCCAGCTGAGCATTCAAAGTAGGCAAAGTATACATGGAATATTGTAGTAAAGTGGCAATAGAGCTCTTCTGTGAAATTAAATATTTTTTTATAGTGGTACCGCAGGAGTGGTAGGTAAATGCAAAATCCATATTCTTCACAGTCCTATACACGGGCATATTTGCTAGCTCAAGGGGAAGAGGACATGGACGCTCCTTTGTGAGGGGAAAAGGACAAGCAATGAAAGGGGTTTTTTTGCGATATCTACATCTCCTGTGTTGTAGATAAGGCTCTAGGAAAGTTTTCTGTCATGTTTTTAATAAATATTAAATCTGATACTGGACTTCAGATATAAGGTGATTAAAGAGATAAGCTCTTATTATATCATAAACTCATGCAATCATTTAGGTTGGAAAAGACCTGAGTCGAACTGTTAACCCAGCACTGCCATATTCACTACTTAACCCTGCTCCTAAGCACCACATCCAGACATCTTTTAATTACTTCCAGGGATAGAACAGAAAATTGGAAAAAAAGTCCTGTCTAAAATAAACCAAAACCACAAAGTTTTGCATCTCTTTTTGCATCCTAGAAAGCTGTAGATCTACACAGTATTTCTGTGCAATTCATAACTACTGTTTCATATTACTTCTACCAACTTTCTCCCTCAAAGAACTCTGATGGCACTGGTTGAAGGAGCATATCTGTCATTTTCTACCACTTTTCCAAATTCTTCAGAATTAAAGCTCAAACTCCTTGGAGCACATTCTCATGTTAATTTGTGTCCTTCTCAAAGTACTCCCCAGGTCTTCATAATGCCTTGCAGGTGTGAGAGACATGAAAACTTGTGTTCATATCAATTATTTCACACCTCCCTTTTTTCCTAAACTTTTTGCATTACCATGTGCTGCATATGGACATGTCACTTTTCAGAACCTGTACCCACTTCCTACAATCTGCAAATCCTTGAGATAGCTCTCAGTGTGTTATCAGTGTAGGAAGAGATCCAGTAAAGAAGGTTAAAACCCAAAATTATAAAATGAAGCACTTTTATCACTATAAAAATACTTGTCAGAGCACTAATCCTACACTGTGATGCTTCAGATATAAGATTCAAAGAAATATAAAATAAAACAACACACTGTATTTTTCTGACATTAAAAGCATCTGTTTTTCAAGAAAAAACAAACAAACCCCCAAGCTATTAACTATTCTGTAGAACTGAGAAAAAACCCTCAAGCAACTCTAAGTAGAAAATTAACTGAAGAGCTAATGACAGACTATTATAAAACTACTTAAGAAGGTCATCTGTGTTCTTGAAAACTCCATGCTGGGAAGTAAGCACAAAGGATTAGTCTGGAAAATCAGAATTTGTGACAATATCCAAGCAAAGCTCAATACTGGAAAATCTAGGAAATGTAGATGAAGATAAGATCACACTATGCTCTAAAATCACCTCCTGATCCAACAAGAGAAGCACAAACATGCAATAGTGAATTGATCCTTCCTTTAACTAGACTAGATTAGATTTCAGGAAATATCAATATATTTTCATTATTCATTTCACAAATGAATTTTCTGGTATTGTTTTGTAAAAAAGAAAAGCAATGGATTTTATTTTCAGAGGACAAATCTACAACAACACAGTGGGCAAAACATTTTTGCTTAGATGGAGAAAAGTTGATGTGTACTAGGGAAAGTATTTACTACCCAGAAAGAACAATGTACAGTAAGTGGAAGAAAATTAAAAGCACCAAAATTTTATGAACTCCTGTTGAATATTATACAACAAATTGAAATGCCAGTGTAAGAGATGAGTGAGTACAAACCTGATTATTTCCATAAGATTATGATGTGGTTTGGGAAATTGATCTATTCAAAAGTTCCAAGGCAGATTTCTATTCTAAAGGGTGAGAAATAAACAGTATAATCTGACCTAACCTACCTTTGAGCAAAAGAATTCTTCTTTTAGGTACCAACCAAACAACAAAGCAAAGAAAATTATTTGAAAATTTAAATGGAATGAAAGTACAACCAATTAAGCAATTAAATAATTGTAATGTTATTGTATTGTACAAGACTACCTGAAAAGGTATTTTGATGTTATTAAGACCACTTACTAAAGAATATTCCAAGATTCTGGGGGAAAAATACAAAGATAAACAAAAATAAATAAACCCAAAACAAACCAACTAAACAAAAACAAAACAAAACAAATCAAAACACCCACCCCCCCAAAAAGTAACCCCAAAACTACCAAAAAAAAAAAACAACAAACCATCAAAAACCAAAACACCATCACCAGTAAATTAACAGAAGGCTTCCATAAAAGAACAAATAAAATTAAAATAATATCTTAGAAAAACAACCTGCTATAAAGCATTCAGAAAGACAAACTAAAGTCCATGCAGAACTGGGTCCATGTTTCCAAAATCTGAGAAGTGATTTGTCCTATGACTGAAGGAGAAACACAGAGAGGTGGTTCACAACAGGAAAGTAGATAAAGAATGAACAAAACTCATTATTTAAGTCTATGAGGCAGGACATTCTCTTTTATTAACATGTGGTAATCAGCTTATTATCATTGTTTTTCAGCATGAAGATTATTTAAAGACATGGAAATAAAGGAAGAAAAATAAGCAAAGGGATGCCCATGCTTCAATTCACTTAAAATATGCCCTGTAATTACAATAGCATGTAATATATATCCTGTTAATAAATATCCTTTTATCAGAGAAAGCTATGTGTATATAATTCATTTACTGTTGTACAAGATGAAAGCAATATAAATATGTAAAAATAAGAATTCTGAGAGCTGAAAAATAATATAAAAAGTTAAGATAAATACAACTTCATACAGTCTCCAAACACTCAGCTTGGAAAGAAAACCGTAAGCCTATTTTTTAAAATCAAGCCAGAGATTTTATATTCAATAATACTGATTTATGTGCCCTATTTGATGACTAGCAAAAACCCTTTCCCACACGTAGCTAAACTGGAAGAGGGGCAGTCTGTTCTGTCTCTATTAAACAAGAAAATATTTACAAAGCAATAATCAAATCAATATATATCACAGCCTCAAGATCACTTCCACTTCAGACAAGTTTGAAAAACTGGTGCCCTAGACATCAAAGCACTCATCTAATAAATCACATACAGGCTGGCAAGTAACTAGCAAGCCATCCATATAACAACTATGAATAATGACCTGTACTGTTTATAAAAATGTTCTTAGGAATGTCCTTAAATAAAAATCATGGCAAACATAAATGAAGTGCATATAAAAAAAAACTCTGAGACCACACTGCTGAATGTGGCCATAAGCAATATAATGATGGTAGTGAAAATCAACATGACACAGAAAAAAAACCCAATGACAGAATGTATTTTCTATATTCCTCAATACTGTAGGAAAACATGATGTTTCTTAAATTTACTTCAGCTCAATACTCTACCTGTTACAATGTTATGTCTTGACTTTGTTTCATATACGATGACCAGAATAATAAGTGCCTTTGATAGGAATTTCTAGCCCTCTTAAAGGGGAGAGAAATACAAGTAGAATGTGCATTTTCTGTTAGTCCAAAGGTTTAGGTCTGATTTTTCTTATGTCAAGAATCAAAAATTAATTATATTACAGAGGAAAGCACTGTAAAGAAGCTAATGAAAAGAAGAATTCAAAGAGTTAATTAGTCAGATACTCTTGACTGCAAAGAGAGATGTAAATTTGAAACAAGCATACCTGTAGCATGGTCCTATTTGTACTAGTTTCCCATTTTCATCCTTTTATAATTTATAATCTTGTGAATTCCATATTCAGTCACAAAGAGGTATTGTATGAATCTGTCAGCTGTTATTTATGAATTATATTGAAAAGGTATTGAGTATCCCACTGGACACATTTAAGGCATGCTTTTAAAATGTCAGTTGAAAATTATTTTAGAACAACATATTTTCAGAATAACTTCCATTATAAACAATGAAATGGGAGGTGATCAGAATAGGAGTCACCTAGAGAAGCATTAAATAGAAAAACATTAAAACAAAGGCTAATGAATCAGGCTGACACTCAAAAGCCTTTACAAGACTGAAATAATGAGTAGAAATAGTGGACATGCTTCTCATGTGAAGGTGTGGGGAAATGATGACATACATGCTGAAGACATGCTTTACATGTCATTATATTTATTTTCCTGAGGTTCAGTTCTATACCATGCCCTAAAATAGTTCACTAAATTGAAATTATAGAAAATGTAGGCCCAAATGTCAAAACAAAAATCAAAATTTGTCTATGTTGCATATCAAGTGCAAACAGTCAGCTGTGTTGTTACTGATTATTAGAATATAAATGACTATTTCATTTCCTTTGTATCACAAAAATCCCCTCTTAAATATATATATATATATATAAAGCTGTTTTCATTGTGAAAGGCTGTATAAATGTTCTTATTCCACTGAGTAGGGTCATTTTTATTTCTCTTACTTTCTCCATGAACTTTTCTTACTGAATTTCTACAATCCTCTTTTCTAACACAGTTTAGTGGTGGAACATTTCTTGGAATTCTGTATGTTAGGTTTTGTGGTAAAGAAGATCAAGAAAAGAAACACATGGATTCCGGTATCATCATGTCTTATATCTCACCCAGAGATTACATTTTTCTTTGGTTTTATGTCTAGCTTTTTCTTTTATTTCTCTTTTGTGATGAATGATAATACTTTCTGAGCAAACAAATTATGCCACCCATCTAAGAAAGATATATTAAATCTCGATTTTATTTTCCAACAGTGGCACTAAGGTATACCAGGATATTTTTTATGTATCAGAAAAGATAGCCTGTTTTGTTTTCAGTACCCACATTAATTATATTCTGGTCCCAGGCACTTACACCACTTATATTACAGTGACAGCATAACATTGAAAGGAAGCAATATTTTCTACTGTCTGATTATAGCTGAAGCTATATACACTTTACTTTTCTGGGAGTCACAAATAGTAGTAGGTCTGATACTACAACAAACAGACACAGTACAGATGATTTCAGCATGAGTGGTGACAAAACCAAGCCGTGGCTGAAAGCCGGATTCAGCAGTGCCTGTTGATGCCACAAGTTTCAATACCACTTTCTAGCAACTTAGAAAGTACCAATAAGAACAGCTTAAAAAAATGCAGAATTGCCATGTCATGGTTGGAATTTCATTTCATATTACTCCTGCAGAAAGAGGCAGAAAAGTTGGAAGATATCTAGTTAACTTTCCACCACCAGTATAGGGAAGTTCATATTCAATTCTCTGTCTAGAATCAAGAATTGTAAATTTCATCCTCTACTGATATATCACTCATAAAGCTGTCATATCTTCCATTTAAAATTCTAATATCTGTAGTAGAGATGCAAAATGTATTTTGCAAGAAATACTTTAAAATATTTCTACCTTTCATGCTGGCAAGTATTGCTTTTCTAACATTAACAATTATGGAAAAAAATATTTGTTTAGAGTGAAAAAATTAAGAGCTTGTTAATACAGCTTTCGTCTTCACAAGAACAGCAAAATATTTCTTCTTCCAAGAAGGACTGTTGCTATTAGGAGAAATCAATATTTTATGTCAAGTTTACTACTGACTTTATTTATGATACAAATATACAGTGGGGTCTTCTGTTTAGTAGAAACAAAAAAACACAGATTTCTCAATCTCATTTCAGTTGTGTTTCCTAAAGTCCCATTTCAATGCCTTCTCTCAGGACATAACCATGACACCTTCCCTAGACTTGTTTTCCTCTCCTGCCACATGTCCTTTGCCACACGCTTATCCTTCTATTTACTCCTGATCTGCCATATGGCCAAAATCCTAGCTGGTTCTTTCTGTTTTAGCAAATACTTACACTGTGCCTGAAACACAGCGTCTAGAATACCTGATAGCATTAATGAAGCCTGTAATGGATTTTAGATCAAAGATTTTCTTGGTAGCAACAATCAACAGCTCTCAATATTTTTCTACAATAAGCTGCCTTTTTATAGCAAAGATTTACAAAAAAGCCTTCTAATCTGTGTGTAAGATTTACAAAGCTGCTGCCTTTTGATGTTTCAAAAACATTTGCGTGATGGACATATCTTGTTATCCATATGGCTTTAATTTCTGAGATAATTTTGTTCCCTTCAAACATTCATTTCATCACATCTCATGAGGTAGTAAGATATTGTGCTTATTTAGGAGATGGGGAAAAGAAAAAAGGAAATTATAAGTCTAGAAGACATCCTCTAATTCAGGCATATAAAATTATTTTAGGAGGCTAAATGTTTATCAGTGAGTCACCACAACAAATTTCAAATACCTTCTAGTATCTATCTTTAGCAGGTACCTTAAAGATCTAGGATGCATGGCTCTTATTCAGGACAACTTGAAATTACAGATGTTTGTCCCAGTATCCATCCAATTGTCTGTCTCGATGCTCTTCTCATTGTCTCCCTGCTCCCCTCCCCCTCCCCACATGTTTCTCTCGCTCACACAAACACATACACAGAGGATTATTTCTATCATCCACAAATGCCTACTGTCCTCTTATTCAGTTACAAGCCTGCATGTTTTCCAGCAAAAAATCCAAAACTTACTTGTAATCTTTCTTTTGTTTATGACTTGAAAATTCTCAACAAAGTGCTTTTAGAAGTATCATCTCTCATAGCCAAGGATGCTAGATGTTCATTATCTTATGACTTCCTTTCAAGTTGCTGTATGCGTCTAAGTAGATTTCATCCCTTTCCCCTGTACCAGTTTCATTCTGCCCATAACGAAGCACTATAATTCTACAAATTCCTATTCCATTGCATATGTAACATTACATGACATTAGTTTTGTAGCAAAAGTTTCTGTCCTTATTCAGAATGCAGAAAAAACTTAAAGTCTCTTTGATGCATTACATGTCACATCACATCACTTTGAGCCACACAAAGCCATACGCTGACAGAATCAGACATAACAAGACACAATGCATCAAATCTCTTTAGTTTTATATTCAAAGTGCAAAGAAAAATGCTATCATAGAGGCTTGTAAGGCTGCTTAATAAAACTCATCACCAGAAAGCTGTGCATCCTGCAGTAGTGCTACGCTTTAAGTGCTTCAGTAGAGCACTAATATGCCATTTGATAGCATAATGGCAGTACAAACTTACTGACATGGTGAAATGAAGTGTTACTAAACATAAAAAGGCAACTCACTAAATAAATCTAGTGGCACAAGTTTTCTGTAAGGAGCAGTATCGGTGAGATACAGTATTTTCTTCACCCCTTACCCTCCTACTGATTTTTCTGTTTACATCCCTGTTAACTGGCATCCCATTTAGAGTACATGTTATTTTCACAGCACTACTTAAGCTAGGCACATCCAAGAACGACCATCTGTTCACATTTTAAAACTGTAAAAGGGTGTAATTCTTGCCTGCCCAAAGTTTCAGACTCCTTCCTAAGGATCTTTCAGTCCTGTCATCTTTTCCTACCATTATCTACTAAGAAAATATTATGGCAATTTACCTAGATTAGTTTTCCCCATTGGAGCACTTTCAAGTTTTTGAAACATAAAAGACAGCATTTAATAAGTGGCTATTTTGATGGGGTACACTAGTCAACTACGGTGCTTGATCTTCAATAGTACAGTTGAAAGACAGGTTTGTTCTATGATTCTTTCAGAATGCTTTAGTAGCTGCCATTAATTACATTATTATTAGTAATAATATTCAGAGTAACAATGTTACAACTATAGTAAAATCTGTGAAAATATTACCATATTTTGCAAAACTACTGTGAAATGGCACATTTAAGTGCTGAGTATGCATTTTCTCTAGAACATGACGTAAGTTGCACAGTCTTAAAACGTAATTCAAAATATTTATGTACAAAAGTTTCTTTATAAGAATGGGAACTTTATAGCAGTTGATCAGTTTGTTTGACCAAAGAAAGCAAGGAGCAAAACTGAATTATGAATAAGAAGGCTTATGTTTAAAGAAAAATTAAAGAATTAAATAAGAACACTTGTGAGCAGTTAGGAAGATGTCATGATGCTGACATATACTTGAAATGAAGGAAGTGGCTTTCTAGTTTTGAGTTGTCATTACTTCATTTACGTGTATTTACTTACCCAGCGATATAAAATACAAAAACAACAAAAAAAATATCCTGTTTTAATTAACAATCAAGTGGTTAGCAAATTGCATTAAAATGTAACTATCTCCATTTTGAGAGCTTCTAGAAATAGAATTTTAGTTTAATTTTAACTATGTTTGGCATGGTAAACAAAAATTAAAGAATTAGTTGGAAAAAATGGTGCCTTGACTCTCCAGGAAGGAAAATAATAGGGCTTTGCTAGTATCCAATTGATGTACTGAAAACCCTACAGAATGGCTTTGTCGGTGTGTCTCAGCACAGTATGTCATGCTTTAACATTAAAAAGTCAATCATCTGACTTTAGTGTAAGCACCTATTTTTCAAGTGCCAAAAGACAAGGTTTGTCTTTCAGTCAGCTTTTAGAATTGGGCTTCTCTTCTAAAAATGTAGCAATGCAAGTAAAGAGTAAACACTTTTACCTTTGTAGGATGCTGATTGAAAAAAGGACTCTTTAAATAGCTTTCAGCTAAAAGCAAGTTCAAAAATTGTATATTGATTCAAAAGCCCACAACAGCAGTTGAAAACAAGAGTCTTAGAAAGATGTGACACTTTTAAGAACTAAGCTTCATTCTTTGTCATCTTCTGCAATTGTACTTTTTCCAGGGCCCTTTCTGCATGAATAAAAAATCTCTCTTCAAAGCTTTAATTCCTTGTATATTTCCAGTGTCTTGTCATAAATAAAAACTAAGGAGGGGAAAAAAGTAAAGAAAATTCTTAGATGATTCACAGTAGTCCATTAGTTCCTGTTACTTTGGCAAATAGAGTATGGAGGAGCGGAGGCAGTAGCTGGACATGAGTATCTCTTGTTAGCCAAGTAAAAAGAATCTTGGTTATGCAGCAATGTGTCCAGTGAGAACAAGGATTAATGAAAAAAAAAATGACATCTCTGATAATGACATCTTTACTCAAAAGTGAGGGATTATGGAAGTATTTTTACTCCAGAATGAGATTAAGGAGACTCAAGAGAGGAAAAACTAACCTTTGCAGTATCCCTACAGTGCTTAAAGATCTTATGGTTTAAATACTCAGCATGAAGCTATCTGTCTATAAACAAGAATGACACGTGAACTGCAAAATTTGGATGCATGTTCCAGCATCACCTCAGAAGAATACAACAAAAGACAGCAGCCTGAATTTTTATGTCTATGTGCTTTTGTCTGTGTCTACATAAATTAATTTTGGTATCCTTTATGATCTTAAATGAAGTAAATGCTGTGTGATATCAAAAGTAATATATACTACATTTAAGTACTTAAATGAAAACATTTACCAAAAATAGTTGGAAACAATAAAGACATTACGAGTTTGAGTTCTCATTGAAAAATTAATGGCAGAAATGCCTCTGGAATTTCCAGGGTTTTAAAAGTAAACCCTCAGATCTTTGGAATGTACTTGAAAGCCACTGGACCAGTCTATGAGCTACCTATCAGTGACCTACCTTCATGCATGCTGACAATTAGCAAGCCATAGAATTCTTCTGGGGATGTGGAGTTTTTGAAAACTTCAAATGTCACTTCATAATGAATATGTTCTTTCTGAAACAATGCGTGCAAGGGGAGGTAAATAAGGACTGCTCAGTAAAGGAAATAATTTGGAGGAAAGAAGCAGCATCTCAGTTTTTAAGTAATTAAGAAAAACCATTTTGCTTGCTTCTTCTAAGACAAAACAACAGCAACAAAAAAGACACTATAACCCCCTCAGGAGTTTTAAAGTTACAAAAGCCTGAAACAACAGACATTCTAAATGACCAATAAAAATCTCACAATCTTTTAAAGGTTTTTTTCACTGATTAAAGAGTTATTCAATAGCTGAAATCCTCTATTTTAAGATTGAAGAGATTAAGACCAACCAAATTGCATTTTAGTGATATATTTCTTAAACATTGAATTATGCTTTACTTTTCATAAATCTCAAGATTCCAACTTTAAAAACGAGACATTCATTCGTAACTTAATTATTTGATAAGATTAGAAATAAATTATTAATCCGGATCTCAAAGAAATCTCTATTTCTTTACATATTAAAAAGAATCTTTTTACTATGCCTGTGGAAGGAAAGACATGACAGGCTAACAATCTACAACACATCTTCAATGGTAAGGAAAATCCATTTCCCATATCTTTCATGTTTGAAGCATTTCTCCATAAATTCGGTTGGATGTCTTTTCCATTAACTCTAGCTCCCATGTGAAATGAGCTTTGTCTGACCAAGAAAGGCCAGGGATGAGAGAAGGGCTAATCATCACTCTTCCGGAAGTTAGAACATCAGCAAGTTATGATATCCATCTGGGAGCAGTACCACGCAATCTTTTCTGCTCTTACCACACCAGTTCCAGTGCTAGCTTAGTCCCTGCTGCATGGGGGACATTAACAAAAGGCAAGCGCTGGTGCCAGCTGCACAATCTTCAGAGTTGTCATGTTCTTTGCCCACAGAGAATGGCATACAGCAAAGCTGAACGGAATACTTAGGAAGAGATACACACCACAGTCCATGAAAAATCAAACCAAAGTGAATAAACTTGAATGCACAGCAGACAGATAAACCTCCAAAAATATTTCATGCAGATATTCGTCATCTTCTGTTTGGAGCACATGGCTAGGTGAGCATGTTTGAGAACCAGAGGAAACTGATGGTCAAGAAGAAGTGGCGTGCTCGGGTGGCTTAAGAAAACAGTGATAAAATTCCCCTGCATACAACTCACCAGTACTGACCTGGTAAGAAGGTGCTCATTCATCTCTGTACTGCTCACCTCAGATTCAGTGAAGTGTAATGTTTTATTGCACTGTTTGAGACTCAATGTTGCATCTTCTTGAGAAGAGTGAGAGGTTCAGAGGAATGAGATGTTGAGAAAGGCTTCTAATAATGGATTTAGGTTGTACTTAGGTATACCTCTGATAGAAAAAAAAGGTAAAGGTAGAAATAAGATTAAAGAATGGCTGGAGACCATGAAATAAGCTTTGAATCCCATATAATATGTGTCAAAAAATGGAAAAATCTTTTTATTTATGAATAGCACAGATCAATGATTGTGCTGCTGAAATTTATTTGTTTCTGTTGCTGGCAATGACTTTAAGAGACAGGCTGAACTTGGTATTTCTAGTTTAATGAACATCACAGAACAGCCAGATGCTCAATAAGGATTGTAAAGTAAGTAACAAAGATGGAAATTTCTCTCTGCATTGATTTGAATTGTTGTTTTTATTTTTATTTGTCAACTCATAACTCTCAAATTATTCCAAACTAGCTGAACAGAGATGTGTTGTTTATATACAGTTCTATTAGTTTTTGGAATACATAGCAATTTGTCAAGAGTCCCATTAGTGAACACTTGTGTAATATTATTGCATGGAATTACAGAGGTAAACAACATATTGTCATCAATGGCTTCATTCACAAGTGACCATTAAATGGTAATGTTTTGTTTATGGTTATCTTGAGAGAAATTTCAAGTTGTAAGTTAAAAGTTGTACTTTACCTTTGGAAACTCTTAGAAGTTCAGCTTCCTGTTCTTTAGATATTGATAGGCTTTAGAAAAAGACTTTCCATTATAAATACAAGCTTTTTTGTGCTGATTAGAGCCAGAATGTGAGATCACTCAGAAGGGTGCATTACATCTACAGAAACATGGGAATTTTGCAAAAACAGAGCTTAAGCCTTAGTGGGAAGATTTGTATGCCTATCATCCTACTACACTAAAACAGTGTTGAAAGCCAAATATTTCTATGGGTCATTGACACATCAATATGTGGGTTTTTTGTTTTGTTTTTGGTTTTTTTTTGCGATGGGCTCTTGCTTCTCAGTCAGTCCTGGATACTTAATGTTGAAGAACAGTAAGGGAAGGGAATATCAGACTTTCAGGCTCTACAGCTCTACTTTTTGATTTGAGAATTTTTTTAAAAAGGAACAAAGAAATGAAGAAGTTTCTCTATTTTGGTTTTTCATGAGAGAGAAGTACCACAAGTGTCTTGAAAATAGCAACAAGAGGAAAGATATTTTACTTTTAAATTCTGTGTATTAAAGGCCACAAAGTCCATCTACATTTTGAATACCTTCACATAGGATTAAGTTAATTTCAGAGGCCATAATTTGCTATCTTAATTATATTTAATCATGTTTTAATAAAGTTTCTACTGTGGAGACACATTAATTCCAAAACTGCAGCGCAGTTGAAAAATATTTCTTGTTTGGTTGGTTGGTTTTGTTTGTTCTGTTGTTTTGGTTTTTTTTTAATTGTTGTTGTGTTGGTTTTTTGTGGTTTTTTTTGTGGTTGTTTTTTGGGTTTTTTTGTGTAAGTTCTAAGGAGTAGAAGCTAAAAAGCAAAAAGCATATACAAGAAAGAAATGCCAAAATGGGCCCTACTATTGATTCACTCAGAACTTACAGTAGAAAGGAAGAAATTTATCTAGTTTTTTCAAGGCTTGTCTTATTTTTCTGCCTGGAAATTACTTGGCTACTTGTCTGTTAATTTATGAGCTTTTACCTCCTGCAGCCTGGATGACATTGGATATAGAGGACGATATCTGGGAGTTCTGTAGAAACAGCTAAAAACCAACATTTCAAGTATGCAGTATGGATGCAGTGAAATTTACTATGCACCTGCCACAAAAGCAATCCACTCATAATTTTAAATATTATCTATTCTGGATGAGTTATATTCTGGGCATCTCCAGTACTCTGGCAAAGAAGAAACAAAGAGGAAAATTAGGAATGCTTTGACTTTTATCTTACACAAGCTTGCTAGCCTTTCTGTTTGTACTTGTTATTAATCCCACACATGATTTTGCTGACTTTACGGTGATGAGTAACTTTCAATGTTTGTGGGATGATTCGCTAATTTTCTAGTTAGATCATTGCATTCACGGATTCTCTCTCTCACTGATTAATTCCTCCACCTCATAAATAAATGACATAATCCACTGATTCCTCTTGTATTGACTCAAACTTTTAATTTTGTCATAAATAGATTCTTTTTTTTTTTTTGGCATTCAGTCTCTCATTACTCTGAAACTCTCAAGTGATTTTAATTCAGTTTCCTTGTGTGCCTGGGAAATTTTAACCCAGGGAGTCCAGTTAGGCTTTATTTTTAGGCCCATCCATCCTTGTGCTGACATATATTTGAATGAAAGGTATCACTAAGAGGCATGTACAGGAATATTTGATCTTACTGTTCTCTTCTGTACTTATAAGATAATTAAACATGCATTTTAGGTTCCAGACGAAAGAAGGCTGTCTAACATTGCCATTTTTATTGTGGTTATTCATGTATTAGGGGTGGGATTTTTAGCTTATAGAAAAATAAGTGAAGTTTCACCCTGTAGAAGGAATTCAAAGATTTAAAAAAAAATAGAAGGGGAATATAGGAAGAAAGAAATATAATATGAAATATGGGAAGAAACAAATGGGGAGAAATGAGGGGAAAATGAAGAAACATAAATCTTTGTGAAATCACAAATTAGTAGGAAACCTAATGAATTTCCTTTAACATCATTCATGAAGCCAAGTACCTACATAACTCAAAGGAACTAGTAGGAGAAAAGATACTTAGCAAGTTTCAAATAATAGAAATGATGAGATGCAAAAGATTTCAAATTAGTCAGGACTGGGGATTGAATATCTCAAGTGCATTACAGTTGGGCCCACAACTATAAAGGTGAATATATGAGCAGAGCAACTTTAGGGATAATGGCACCTCCTAAAGATAAGAAGTCAATCTACTCATTAACAAATGCTTGCTTACTTCAGTGGGAATATCAGCACTCTACTTCAAAGGATATTGGATTAGCCTATGTTATCTAGCTGTTACCACAAAGACTGAATCATCCATAGCAAAGCTCTTGAAAATGAAAGCAAATGTCTGTGAAAACTCCACAGATTGCTTTTCCAGTCTAATGAAAAAACCTTGAAAATATTTTTTTCTTGTAATATTTAATAAATAAGTGCTTGTGATTGCAGTGACAGGAATTTCACAGTAAACATTAAATATAGACCTGCAGTCAGTCTGACATTCAGTTTTGCTGCAATAGCGTCAAGATATTCTGTGGTAGAGAAGCTGGGAAGTCTAGGAACTCTTCGGTAGCTCCTGTATTACTGTAATTTAGCTGTTAAAACCATTTTCCTCAGTCATGTGTAATATGTTAGCATGACAGCATCACAATACAGTGTGTTCACAGTGGTAGAGACTGGTAATTTTTTATGGACACTGACGTAACTGATTTTTCTGCCACAGACCATGCAACAATGATAGAGTTACAAAGGGTTACTGATTCTTTCTATTCTAATTAGTACTTATTTTTTTCCCAATATTTATTCCTAATAAGATCAAGTGTATTGTTACAGACTATCTGACTGAGTACATCTTGAAGAACTTTATTTAATCATCTCAAAATCTCTGAAGACTTACTGTGTAGCAAACTATTTTTCATATTTAGTTATCATTGGCAGTAGTATCAAAGATACTTTCCTCAATGCCTAAGAATAGAAGAAAGAACAGTCACAAATGTTATGTAATTTATCAATCTTCTGAACTACAAATCTGTGAGGTAGAAATATCAGAAAATAAATTACTTTCTCTCTTTTTTTTCTGGAATCCCTACCTATATTTATAGGATCTAGCTTCAGTGATTTCATTGAATTAATATTGGGAATAGATCTCACAGTACGACTCTAGGCATGTAAAATTATCACATAACTGCAAGAAAATTAATATGCATTTAAGCAATTCAGTACTGATTATCCAAAGCAACAAAAAAGCCTATATATTAATATAGAAATTACTGGTCTAGTTTTTAATTAGTAATTTATGTCTATGGAACTGCAATTTGAATGTCCAAAGCCAGAGCCCCAGATAATAATTTTGGAGTGAGTTCCAAGGTATTTCTTCCTACTTTCCTCCTAGTTGTACTCTGGTATGTGTTTTCTTTGGCATCCTATGGAATTCTCTTTCTACTGAATATGAGTTTGATTGGACCCTCTTTACAGTGTCAGACAAGAGTTCTTAATTTCTCTTGGAGTTCTGAAATGTGAATGTATTGCACTTTAGAAGATCATAAAACTGAACAAATACTACCATGTAAAAATAATTTTGTGAGTTTAAATATTAATGCTCTGTATGCCTTATTAAAATTCTTAGAATTAAATAAAAGTGAGTGATATTTCCCTAACATTGTTTGCAGAAGACAGCTTTAAAGCTAACAATGTTTTTTATGCAAGAGGAAAACAAAACAGTCTTGATCCAACAAAGAAAAAAAAGCTACATAAAAAGGCAAATAGAACCATAGAATCATTACAGTTGGAAAAGGTTTCTGAGACAATCAAGTCCACTCATTGACCTACATGGAATTCATTGTGTTCTGAATATACTTTGTAAGGCTGCTTATGTCATGGCCAGACACTCCAGGAGGAAAATAAGTCTTTTGATTTGCTTTTTAAAAAGAGAAAAAAGCTTCCACAGAGAATTTAATTTTCATAAATCAGTTATTTCTGCACATTTCCTCTTCTGGTACCTGGCATGTCAGTATCATTGTATCTGAAATGTAACTTTGGAACGTGGTAGCCTCTTGAATAAACAGCTTACCAGGGAAGCAGTTTATTTCTCAATGGTGAGAGCTTTAATTTGCCTTTAATTCTCTTGTCTATTCACCTATGTGAATAAACACTCACCACTATTCACCTCTATTCGGTGAGTATTCTATTCTATTCTATTCTATTCTATTCTATTCTATTCTATTCTATTC
>QUSF01000005.1:14549275-14648180 GCA_003676055.1 Chloebia gouldiae | reverse complement strand
TCTATTCTATTCTATTCTATTCTATTCTATTCTATTCTATTCTATTCGGTGCTGGGATGACCTCAAAAGTCCTTGTTTCCAAGCCTGTGCAGCCAAAGGAGTCTGAAATGCAACTTCTCAAGGTTGTTGTTTTTTTCTTACCTATAATATTCTTTCTCTGACCTGCTAAGATCACTCTAGCAAGGAAGCCATGACATTCTGTGTCCTGCCTTGAGCGATGTTTTGTAAAAAAGTTATGCCAGGTATGTTTACAATATTGTGCCAATACCTATCATCTTAACCATCATGTTGGACAGTGTGTCTCTACCTTAAACCAATAGAAAAGTGTCACCATCACACCAAGACATGGAGGACAAGAAGGAGAAGGCTAGGACACGCCCAAATCCCTCCATCCTGACTCCCTGAACTACATTCTAAAAACCCCAAATTTCTACTTTTCCACCCTGTGTTAACTATCATATTACTTAAACCTTTGTGACTTGTAATTCCTCATACAGAGTTGGCAATTTTTTACACGAGTTAAAATCAAAGCCACAGGTGTTTTTGACTTTGTGCTCTCAGAGACCCCTGCCAGAGTCTCAAGACAGCCAGGGCAACTAGAGGGATCTCCTGGACTCCAACACACGTGGACTCTGACTTAGATGGATAAGCAGTTGAACATAAGGGAGAGAATTACATTGATAGGTTTTATGCACATATAAAAATGTTTAGAGTGTGTAATTAAAGTGCAATCATGATAAATGCAAAGATTGGTGGAAGAGCCGTACCAGTATCACCAGTGAAAATGGCACTTACTGAACTAACTATCCTAAACCTAGCAAAGAAGGAAATTTGGTCAGTGTCCCTGATGGGAAACTTACCAAGAGTCACAGAATCACCAAATGGATGAGGTCAGAAAGGACCACACTGGGATTACTAGATCCAACCTCCCTGCTCGGTGAGGGTCATCCTAGAGCAAAAAGCACAGGATTGCATTTAGACCGTTCTTTATTGTCTGCATTGAGGGACACTCCACAAACTCTCTGGGCAATCTATTCCAGTGCTCTATCACCTGCACAGTAAAGAAGTTCTTTCTCATATTCAGTTAGAACTTCCTGTGTATCAGTTCCTGCCTATTGTGTGCAGCCCTATTGTTTGGTCTAGAAAAGGCTGGTTTCTTCTTGAAACCCTCCCTTCAGTGTCAATGGAAGAAACTCCATCATGAAAGCCCTACAAGGTAGATGGCGTAGTTGCCTGAAGAAGTAGACAACTTGTTAAAGGATGCAGGGCAAGAGCATTTGGTTACAAAATAAAATTTATTATAAGACGCTTATGGTCAAGACCATAAAAAAGACAAGAAAAGGATCAGGGCAGATCCAGGAGGAGCAAGCATGGGAAAATGTAACACAGTATGTGTTCATGTGTGTTGCTGTTGAGGCAGGGACGGAATGAAAAGACTCCAATGGTTCAGAAGGCAAAAGAAAAATCTTTATTATAGGAAGTAGCGTTCCTTTTTACAACCAGATTGCTAAGGTGAAATATGACTGGTCTCAAAGTGAAAACCTTTCACACCATTGGTGCATTATAAATAGCACACTGTGGTAGAACATATCTATAAACAACATGAACAGAAAGAGAGATTCCTGGGAGAGTTCTCTCGTCTCTGACTGAACTGAGAATATCCACACAGGTGAGTATCAGAGAAGGTGCTGCCCTGTGTGACAGTGTGTGTAGGGTTCTGTGTGCCCTCGTGCACGTGTGTACAGGTGCACACACACCTGGCTGCCTATTGGGGACACATACTCAGCCTCAATGGCAGGGCTTGGGAACACAGAGCTCTAGCAATATCACATCTATCAGGCTGGAATGGGAGAAACCCACATGTAGTCTGAAGCCTACCTTCAAGATTAGGTTATCTGTGTCCCATTTAACATGCAAACTCAGTTCTTAAGTGCCTTTTGCCTGACAAGAAGTGTCCTTTGTGCACTGTTCTGCACTATGTATATGTGCTATAAAAGGGGTAAGTAGGAATGTGCACAGAGAGATAGAAGTGTGTGGTAGTTCTTCCTATGAAGGAAATACAAATATCTTAGATTCTGAAGATATGTACTCTTGAAATCTTGTGCCAGCATATTTCATTGCCGAAATGTATCCTTCATTTATTTCCTCCCTTTCTGCAGATGTTTCCTCTTGGTAGAAAGGTTTTATCTTAAAAGCTAATATTGGTCCACATGTTGCAATAAGAAAAAAGCATAAAGATAAGAAGTAATACCATTTAAATGAACAATACTGCTATCTGACTAAAATTTCATAGAAGTAAATATGAAATTAAATGCATATTTAGCAGTTGCAAGGAACAGCTTGCAGTATATTAGTGTAAAAAATGTTCATATTGGTAACTGCCATTTCTGTACAAGGAACTGTATCACTGCTCAGATTAGTTCCCCTTCTTTCCTTGTGTTTGCTATCTTTTCACAGTCATACGTACATTAATATCAGTAGTATTTCTTGCCAAAACATGCCTTATTCTTTCTTGCCTTTCTTCAATGTTGGTAATCCAAATTTAAATCTATGCCTGCAATGAGATTTCTACTCCTTTGAACATTAATCATTGAATCTGTACTTTCTAAATGTGAGCAATGTTTCATTAGAAACCTATGATAAAACTGAATTCAGCCTCAAGCTTCTGCATTGTATTGGCCATGTGGATGTGCAAGCTATGGTCATCTCATCAAAACCATTATTTACAAATAAAATGGAGAATATGAAACAGAACACTGTCTTTGTATAGTTACTATCATTAGCACCAGCTGGGCCCTTGTTTTATGAGTAGTTATGGAAACATTTTTGGAATTATCATAATCCCTTTGCTTTTCAAAAGACATATTTTTGCTTTTTAGTTGAGCCCAAAATTAGTACACAAATAAATGTAATGTATTTGGTGGGAAAAATAGTGAGACTTAACTCTCATTGAAGGACCAGGATGGTCCAGGTCCTTCAGGTAGTTTTTATTGTGTGTTTACATACATATAGCTAGGCTGGATTTAACTGCCTAAACACAAGCATCTTTTTGAGATTTATTTAGGGTGCTCTCAATGGCCTAAATCTGCTATCTAGAAAGGTACAAGTTTCTGATGGGACCTATGTCATACCCATAGGTTTGTGTAGCTATCTTGAGTATCTTGGCTGGACTAGAATCTGTTTAGGTGACTCATTGATCTGGTAGAAGCTCATCTTACTCTGATTCAGGCACACGAGATGGGATTCGTTTACACAAGTACAACCTCCTTGTAAAGTTTTAGGCAAACAAGTCTCAAGTTATCAGCTGGTCAGCTAAATAACTCCTTTGATTCTTCTAACATCATTTACTATATCCCTGTTAATTATGGATCTATGTCCAGTTGACAGAGAATTCATCATTAAAAGTATTTCCCTCAAGCAAATATTTCTTATTTGATATTTTTCATTATTCAAGTAAATTGAGTATTTTGTTAAAATAACACAATATTGTTAATTAAAAATTAATGTATTACACAACATAACACTGCAACACTGAACCACCTTAAAAATGTGTTTTGTTTACCACTTTACCATAAAATATACCTCCATATGTAGAGCAAAAGGTAATTTTTCAATATTGGTTTATGACTTGTGCCATGTGTTTCATAGTTCATAAGTAGAAACAATAAGGACTTCACCCCCAAAAGAACCCCAATCTAAAAACTCCACAAACACAGAAAAAAACCCCAAACAACAACAAAAAAAGAAAAATTGATAATTCATATTGATACTTCATTTTAACTTTTACATGGAATGCATATTTCTAGGAAAAAACCTTGTTATGAATATATTAATATTGCTTAATTCAGATTTTTTACCCTAAAGATTTACAAGGAAGTAGAAAAACTGTATTTTAAAAGTTGCCAAATAACTGCGGAGAATTAATCAAAGATGTGTTTCTCATACACATAAAAATGCATATTGGAAACAAAAATGAATAGCTAGTGTGCAATGTTTGCCCCATGATTATTTTTGAAACTAAGAAACCAAAATATATATGCTTGGTTTATAAAAATATTTGAGCTTTTGCTGAAAAATTGTTTTTAGTGATTTATATCTTCAAATGTGAACTGAGAGAGAAATTTTAAGATAGCATTTGAAGCTTATATTAATAAATTAATTATTTTATAAGAACTTGGTAGTGCTTATCAGACGTCTGTTTTTAAATAATTGAAGGAACTAAGAAATATATTATCAGAGAAACAATAAACAGTTGCTTTGGAAAAGTGTATTGAAGACAGCTCTATAGACATTTCTCAATGCAACATTCATGACATTTAAAATATTTTAGCTGGTAATCACAAATACTGTCCTGGGGAAGAAAAATGATCCATTTTAAAGTGAAGCAAACTGAAAATAAAGAAAAAACATTTTAAGAATTAATGGTGTGGTGAGACTTTTTTTGTTGGTGGTTTTGTTTTGTCTTTCCAATACTTACAGAAGATTGAGGCCACCTCCTCACCTCCTTTGCAGTCAATTTCCTTCCCCTCACATTAGGCATCTCTTATCCCTACTAGGAAGGTAAGATGAACCAGTAGAGGTGTCTGAGCACTGTGAGAGAAAGCAGTTGCATGGATTTTGCAGCTATGCCATGAAAATCATATGCAGCTGGGCTTGGATTAACACACGACCTGAGGAATTTATCATCTTTTTGTTTACTGTATTTACACAGACGGGATGATTGTTGCTTACTGAAGCCTTAGAGTTTCACCAGCAGTTCATTACCTGCCTAACATAAAACTCCAGGATATGTTGCAGAAATGTTTACATAAACAAGCACTCAGCAGAGTTAGAAAAGAAACCATGATGTCCTTCTTTCTACATACATCTCTCAGCTGGGAGACTAATGAGAGCTTACTCACTGCTTTGTGTTGGTTTTAATGAGTGTTAGGCATGTTAATCAAAACAGAATAATTCCAAAAGACATTTTATAGACCTTCTACTGCAAAGTGTCTAAAACTAGATCTAAAACTGAGGAATCTTTTTTTTATTTTTCTATACTTTTTCTTCTTTTTTTCCCGAAGATTTATTCAGCTAAAGTACCTCTACATCAATGCACACAGCATTGGTAATAAGCAAGAGGAGCTGGAAATCATGGTGGAGCTAGAAATTGACTTAATTGCTATCATAGAAGCATGGTGAAATGAATCTCTCAACTGGAACACAACAATTGAGAGCTACAGGCCCAGAAGAGATAAGCTGGGTAGGAGGAGAGGGAGTGTTTCATTTTACCTTAAGAAATGAATGAACTATGAAGAGCTGCCTCTGAAAAATAGCCACAAATGTGCTGAGAACCTCTGGGTAAAAATACACGTTGTAGTTGGGGTATAAGTCTGCCTGAGCAGGAGAAGCCTGTTGAAGCCTCTTGCTTCTGCTGTAGGCAGCATCACCCTCACAGACTGTCATCCTGATGGGAGGTTTCAAATGCCTGGATGTAGCCAACTTGCTTTTCTGCAGGAGAGGCTCGTTGGGGACAGATTATAGGCAGCAACAACCACTATTCCAACACCTGGGTGTTTACTGGGTAAGAAATACAGCTGGCTGTACACAATCTGGGAGACTTCTGGACTGTGTTGAGGATAACTTACTCATCCAGGTGTTGGACAAAGCAACCAGAGCAGAAGTGTAACTGGTTTTGGTGCTCACCAATGCAAACCAACTAATTAAAGAGATTAGGAATGGAGGGAGTCTGTGGCAATTTTGTGATCCTGAGGAACAAGGATCTGAACTTTGGAAGGGTGAAATTCCAACTTTTTAAAGAATTAGTAGATGAGAGATGCCTTGGTAAGCTGTTCTAACAGAGTAGCAGAATGAGGCTTTGAACATCCCAGTCTTGTGGGTGGCATCCCTGCCCACAGCAGGGGAGTTGGAACTAGAAAATCTTTATGGTCCCTTCTAATTCAATCTATTCTGTGCTTCTGTGCTATTATGATTTCTCATTCAGTGCCAAGGAAGTGAAACTATCTCTAAGTTGACTCTGGGTTGTGAATTCTAAAACAATTAATTTGCTACATTAATTTGCTACTTTACTTTCTAAAGCCATCATCACTAAATCCATGGTATTTGATCATCCCATGGCTGCTTCAGCACTCGTGAAGCTGTCTCCTCCTTTGGAAACTTCCAGCCCTTCTGCTTCTTCAGTACAACTGATAAGGTATCAGGCAGGCTGATTCAGGGTTTCCAATAGTTTACCAAACCTTGAAAAGTGAAAAGTTTTGGCACTTAAGAGTAGATTTGACAAACATCATCTCATTAGATGACCTGAAGACACCATTTAAGATATATTAAATCAGAATATTTTTGAGTCATTCATAATAAGATTAATTGCCATTTATACACGTTGCCATCAGTGTGCAAGGTAACAAATTCTCCATGCTCAACATAAGCTTAACCCCAGGCTGTGATCACACATGCTGAAACACCAGGAGTTTTATTCTGTTTGCCAGTCTGGTGGAAGAAACTTATCTGGCCAGAAGTCACTCTGACATTTGCAATGATATTTCATCTGCCCTGTTTGTCCTGCTGCCTCCTTCTTTCTTCTCAAGGAAGCTGAAGTGTTCAGTAGGGGAGATTCATTCCCTATTTGTCTTTAATGAGGGAAAGACAACTGATCACTACATTGCCCATGGGCACAATGAGTGGGTCTCAGATCAAGACAGCTGAGAGTAGCCTGCTAGCTCATCAAAATATTTCTTCATAATATACCTGAACTATTTATACTTCAATCCAAATCAAAATTGTAGATTAATTTTGGTTTTTTTCCCCTAACATTACATTCTTGGAACCTGGTTGCTTAATCATTTCAGGCATTTTAATTGTTTTACATAGACTATTTTCACAGGATATATAGGAAAAAAATTCAGTTATTGAAGTGGTGTATGTCTGCCCTGTATGCTGGTTTTTTTTTTTTGGAAGCTGGAAAGAGAAAGTTCTTTCCCTTATGACATTTTACCAAACCCTTACATTTCACATACTTGGTTCTTTGACACTAAAGTATGTCAATATGCTTGAACTATTGTGTATTCTATTAAGACGCAGTGAAAGAAGATCAGAGCACTTGTTTCAAGTGAAAAGCAAACCAAAAGAACTAAATTCACCAAATCAAATAAAAGATGCTCTATGTTGTATTTTCATATGTCAGAACTGAACCCATGGACCTCTGCAGAGAGATCCACATCAACAGAGTGGAGGCAGTGTTACTGCCACCTGCCTTCCCTTTGAGTTTCTGCCAAGAAGGAATAACATTTTATTGATGCAAATCTCTGTACAGGATTTTCATTCCAGACAGAGAAGCTCTTTTAATGGCAGTGTTGGCTTCAATCCTCTGACAGGGAGGGGATTGAGACTTATTTCTAAAAATTTGCTGCTGAGGACTAATACCAGACTTATGAGAACAGGTACCATAATCTAGTACTGCATAAGTCTGACTAAAAAAATTTAGAAGATTTAAACACACACATACAGAGAAGAAAACTATATATTTTAAAATTTGGTGCTGTGTCCTGTTCATGTAATTTACTGTAAGTTAAGACAAAAAAAAAATCAGGGACTGAGCTTATTATTCATAATTTTTATTGAGTTGATTTCATGTCTCATATGGACTTATGCCATTAAATTCTACTATGCCATATAAATATCCACAGCTATGATTACTCTATGATAACTCCATGCCCTGTTGAACCCTACCACCTAATTGGTAGTTTACAAGGGAATATCTATGTTGGTTTTGAGAATAGCATCCTGTTTCCTCAGCAACAAGCAATATTTTCTTGACATGCTCAATGATATTAATATTGGTGTGCCTGCTTACGCATAATGCAAGAGAAAAAAATAGTCTGTTCAGATGGGTAGTGAAAGTAATAAAAACATTAGTTGTTTGCAAGGTGAATGTTTTCTGTGCTGTTAGAGAATTTCCTGAACCCTGTTTTGGTGCTCATGCACAGCAGTGCAAATCAGGTAAATATCTGATGATTTGAAAATCTGAAAGTCAACAAAGAATCTGGACTATGAAGTACTGCAGAAGTCTCCATTAGGCTTCACACTGGTGCCACGTGCAGGAGGAAGTATCTGAGGAAATCTCTCTGCCAGCTCGATTAGAAGCTGGATATCCTGAACTAACTTGTTTTGATAAATAGAGATATAGGAGAGTCTTGGATGTCTAAAGCCTCATGAAACCAGCTAAGGCATGGGACTAATCTCCCCTAAATGTGCTGGCCAGAATGCACTTAGATGATTTGGGAATGTTGTAATTTTTGTGGTTTTTTCCCATTTTTCTCCAAGCAGCAAGCCAAAATCTTTCATCCTTCACAGTCCTACAACTCTTGGGGTAGTTTTTGGTTGAGTTGCCACAATTCCTCCTCTATAAAAACTCCAAAGAAGAAAATAGATTTCAGTCGAATGACAGAAAACTTCAATAATATTTCAACTCACTTTAAGATTTACCTACAAAAAATCCCAGCCATAGAACATCATAGGTTTTTTTATCTGAATACATGTAAATCTGAATTACCTATTACTAAGGGAGATATTTTATCACAAGGCGAAGCATCATTCTTCAATGCCTAGAAAATGTTATCATGGAACATCTACTTTCTGGATGAGGTCTCAAACCAACACTGAAAGACATCTAACAATAGTGACGGGCATCTGCATTTACACAGAATTTTTCAGAGAGCACTGTTCTTTTAGCTTCCCTATAAACCTTTCCTTGCCTTTCAGCCCCACCCCTCCCAATCTAGGGTTCACTTCTGGCAGCATCTCTGTCCTGTCCCCATCAGCAAAGAGCTTTTTATCACCTCTATTACTTATGAATAACTGGCTAGATCAGAGGTTATACAGTTCGCATATCTGCAGGAAGTTACTTCCTATCCGATTAGAAGCTAAATTCTGAATTCTGACCTACAATAGAGAAATTACTCGGCCAGACACAGCAGGCAAACACAGTACAGTATTGAGTGTTATAAAGAACAAAGTTAAGCTGGACAGAGATATGCCATAAGAATAAGCCTTCCAAGAATATTTCCTATGGTGGCTAGAGAAAAACGTCCCTTTCTAAGAGAAACATGGAAAAAAACCCAATTTTAAAAATAAATGTAACATGATACAGTAATTGTTGGAAAATACAGTTAAATTAATGGAAAAGCAGACAAGAAAGCCTGAAGGGAGAAATGGAATTCCTCAAGTCCTATAGCTTTCTGAAAACTATTTGAAGCCTAAAGGAGTGCCAATCTACATAATCCCTGTTCAACACACATCTAGAGGGTCAAGTAAAGGGAGTAAACTACACTCTTTTGTTTTTCTTGTGCTGTAAATCTGTGTTTCTCTTCATCAACTCTTGCAACATTTTTCTTGACTGTGTACTTTTGGGAGCTCAGTATAGACACAAATTCTTATAATTCTGCCAATTTTGCATAATAGAGAGGTCATATTTAGGAACAGTGGGAGTTTCTCCTCCCTTCTAGGGTGCAAACCTCCCTAGCAACCATCTAGGAAAAATGATGAAAAATAGTCCTAAATGTTTATGTCTGTTAAAATTCAAATAAAATATTATGTATACACCATAATTTTCTTCCATTTCCTTCTCTCCAGTTTCTTCTCAGCAGTTTTGCAGGTGTCTATTTTCTTTTTTGTTCTTCATCTCTATGCCACTCTTTTTTTCTGCAGCTCTTAGATGTTCCCTATGATCTTATTCCTCTCCAAGAAAGGAAATCTTTGAGACAAAGTAGCTGTCACATCCTCTTTCCCAGAATAGCCAAGAATCCCAAATCTGAATTATTATTGTCATTATCATCAGGCACAGGAGTCATCACCCCATATCTTTCCAAAGCACAAGGTTAGGTAGGTGTTAGCCCTTCTCACAAGAGCAAACATGCCCAGCCACCATAATGCTCCTAAAGGAAGATATTTTGGAAATCTTAATATATTGTTACCTACCACCCATGAAGCAAGGGAGAGTAGAGATGAATGTATCCCCACATTATGATGTGCCCTATCTGCCTGTCAATTGCAGAATATTGGGAAGTATATGAGACATCAGAATGTCTCAGAAAATATTCTCCATTTGTACTCCCTTTTTCTGTGCCATTTTTCCATTCTTTGCCTCTCTTTGCAGAGGTATTACAGCAGTCTATAGGTGAAAGGAGTTTTTTGGGTCTGATTTTCTATCATGTTAATTCCTTCTTTATTAATTAAATTTTTTTAAATGTTACCTTTCTGATCCTTAAGACACCTGTTAAAGAAAATCTTGTCTCCCTACCCTTAAAAGAGGGTTTGCTCTCTTTTCTCTCTAGAGAAACTAGACTACTTCTTGCAGAGAATTCTTTTTTACCTGCTTACATGACCCTGTCTTTCCAGGTGGGTTCCCAGAGCCAGATTTAAAAAGTGAGTCCTTGCTGCTTCAGTTATATTGCTTCTCCCAGTGTCTCAGAAGCCATTCCCATAGTCTTCATATCTCCACTCAGTGAAAATTTGCAAATTCATAGGCACTCCTTTCCTCCACAGTGTTTCATGCTCTCACATTTGGATTGTTTCTGGACCACTGGACACATTGCTTTGTACCATCTTTTTTTTTTTTGGGGACCCTAATAAGTATGGAAATTTCATAGGCAGTGATAGCATTCTTATCTTTAGGTAATATATTTTAACATCCCTGTAAAAAAGAATCCTTGAGATAAGGCAAAACCTTATCAAAGATTCAGTTGAATCCTTCAAGAAATATGTCAGTTACTTCTCATGAAGGTTCTGGGGTTTTTTTTTAAGTTCACTATGACAGAAATACCATTTCTTAATTCTCTTAGATTAAATTCACAAAGGCACTAGCCCTGTTTCCAGCAACATAAGAACCTGAGTAGTTTCCATGTACAGGAAGATTCATTTTGAGACAGTTTGCTTTGTCCACATCACTTGATTTTAATCTTGTTCATTTGTCACTGACAGCATCACCTGCTGAGCTAAAATGTTTTTCAGACTGAAACTGGAGGATGGGCAGCCAAGATTAATGGCCCACAAATCATATATTAGGAAGTGGTCTTCTTTGACTGGCACTGAATCCTCATTTATGCTATTGTTGGATGGCAGTAGGAAACTGTAGTTAGAACACAGTGCACATTTTTCCGTTATAATATTTCATTTTCAGTCAACTAACCCCCAAAAGTTGTCAGATTCATCACTTAAAGACACCATCTGCTGACCTGTCATGAAGAGTGGTCAGAACTGTCGTAGTGGAGCATTTTTTCCCCGAGATTTTTGTCTAAAAGCAGCCATAGGAGAAAAGACTAAGATACAGACCTGCACTTGGTTGTTTTATTTGGAGGATTCTCCACATGATTAACATTTACCAAGGCAACAAAGAAACAGATGAAGAGGGAAATTGAAAGCAGTGAGTTACATGGGAGAAGGTTCTTCTATGAAATGTGAACTTTAGGTGATTTTTTTTCTGTTCAGCCAGCTCTGCTAGACAGACATATCTCATCCCTGGCTCTCTGGGATTTTATTTGAACTACTGAATGCAATAGAGTGCAGGCAGATGGTGAAGCCAAGTAATATCATTAGTGCAATTTTAGTCTTTTTTTCATGCTGTACATTGAAAATTTCTGGTTTGATGACCGTGTTCATGTTGCAAGAAATCTGATTTTGCAGCAAGGAAAAGCAAAGAGCAATAAACTCAATATGCACTTGCACATTTCTGATGCAACTGTTTTTTTAGCCATAGCAACAGAGACTCACAAGATTTCTTACAAGACAGCTTATGGTTTAAGTTAGATTTTACAAAGATGTGTCCTGAAAATACTACTCCCAAAAATTCTAACAAATATCCTGGCTCCCTGTTAAACTAAGAAATGTTATTCTGAAACCTCATGCAGTTTTTCTTAGATCATCAATTATTTTGCATTGTAACCACAAAATTTTTCCTGCTTTTTCCTTGTGCCCTACAGTTATATTAGAAGTCAGAAAAGTTATAAGGGCATAAATTCATCTGCAACTAACAAAAATACACCTTTTATTTAACTATATATGAGTCCTAAACACAATTTAAACATAATTTTGACAGCAGTCATTAGCATGGTCACCTAGTCATGTATGCAGCTATCGAATGGATGAATATCTTTATTTCATGAAAACTCTTTCCCTCACCTTCCAAAATACATATATCCCGTTTCCAATGAATGTTGAACTGTCTTCAGGCTGTTCTGGCTTTTGTCCTTTAAGATGTGTTTCCACTTCCCCTGCTCAGGACATATCACATACTGAGAATTGATGATTTCATATACTTACTAGCTAGATAAGATCCTCAAGGACCATGAGGCTCATTTGCTTCATTCAGTGGGTCAGCAGTTTTCCTTCTCCATAGCAGTCCATAGGGAAAAAAGTCTACCATCACCAATGACTACAAAAAAAAAAGCCCAAAGTTAAGCAGCTTTATGTAATTTTCTATGAAAATTACATTTATGCTGTTCTAAATAATTTGGTATCTATATGGATAAGAATAGGATTCATAATAGGGTTCAAAAGTCCTTTCCAAGAGGAAATATTTTCTTATTATTTGACAAATTGGTTTGGTGAACAATTCTAAGTTTCCAGAAAACTGACTCCCAAAATTTTGTTCAAAGACCATTATGCAGAGAACTCCTCTGTGTCTGACTATTCTGTATTCATCAAGAGACAGAACCAAAGGACTCTTTTCCTTCTGTTGTGGCTATTCATTTGTAGTTCTAAATAAAGAACATATGGAAATACAGTGCCTCTGTTCACCATCAAGGGACAGAACTCATTCCAATCTATAAATGCAAGTCACAAGAAATAAGTATACTTATATCAAAGGCTCATTAGCCTAGAAGTATTAAATATTATATTGTCTTTCCAGTAAGATGTAAATGAGTTGGACTACCCACTGAGTCTGACCTTCCAAGTATTTTCATCTGTACCTTGATCAAATCAGCAAGAAGAAACAGAGGGGGAGGAAAGAATTTACATTGTAAATTCTTCCTTAGGAAGTTTATAAATCATAATTTTAACATTTGTGCATAAATGTGACCATGTTCTTATCATAATCTGGCTAGGTTTCTCTGAGCCTCCCTTTTCCCCTTCAAAATCTTTTCCTGTATGACACTGCCCTAAGCATCTGTTCAAGGGGGAATGCTGAGCCACTGTTATTAGGAGCAACACTAAACAACTGGAGGTCTTCAGGAAGGGACAAAGAACAGACTGGAAACTATGACATTTTCACCTCTGTCTTCTGCATTTTAAACAGGCATAATGCACCATCACTTTGGGGCAGTAACCACAAAAAAAGTCACTAAATCACATTGTCATAGTCTTCCTAGGGCAGAAGGAGGCCTTTGAAAGATCTGGTTGCACACACTCCTGGGGCAGCTCTGCTGATCAGCTACTCCAAGGAGCAAAGTCACGACAGGAGCTTTGATCCTTAACATGCTTTTGCTCCATGCTTTGCTCCCTTTAACTATTAAACTTCTCTCCCCATACCATGTTGGTGTCAAAGATTCTTACACCTCTAAAATGGACAGGCACATATCAAATTCATGCTACTCCCTAAACTGCTCAACGCTGAAGAATGGACTCTGCCCAGAAATCATGAATTAGTAGCTTGGTTGCCATAATTTTCTGAGATATGTTTTTAGTAGAATTTTGTTCTGGCTCATTTCTCTATTTGTTTTCACTTTCTCTTTTTAATTTTTTCCCCCAGTGGATGGATTAACAGAGTAGCTGTTTTCTATTTCATCACTAACAGATGGTAATCAAAAACTGTTTAAAGAAATCTAACAAACATTCCAGCATGATTTACTGTGTGAAACTGAGTACACTACCTTCCTATTGCTGACGTATGTCATCCTTTCAATAATTACCAACAGATTTCTTTTCAACTTCAATAATGTTAATTGTGTGAGTAGGGTTTATAGCTAAAATATTGTACTTGTGTTAAAAATGAGAGGCAGAAAATAGAACACTTTTCCTTAATATAGCAGGGAGTTTTTTTTTTTGCTGGAAAGCACTTCATTTTGTCATTGTTCACTATTTTTAACTATTAAAGAACTGTCTTTAAAAATGTATATATTTATTTATTAATCTTTCTTTCTGCTATAGTTTGCAGTTGGCATATTTTTTTCCTACTAGAAAAAACTACCAGATACTTACTGAAGCATATTTTTTTATATGTTACTAAGAAGATGTGCTTGGCTCTCCTGGACATCAAGTGGGACCTCTAATTCATGCTTCTGTCCTTTGAATAATGCAATGGCAGCTCATAATCCTCTTACATGTGAGGATTTTCAGCAACAATTCAATGCCATATGAGATGCTTTCTTTGGCTTTTGAAACTGGTCTTCACATGTGTGCATGTTACCTGAAAAGCTCTTTTATTCAGAGGGTTTTTTAGTTTAATACCCACATGATTCTTCTTATACATAAGCCCATGGTCCCATGTAATTCAAAATGCAAAGCCTTCTTCAGAACAAAGAGATATACATAAACTACTTACTAGCTACCATGTATTTTTTTATGCTGTGAAAAGTGCATTTGTGACCTTGGTGCCATCATAAAATCTGAAGAAAGTTGTTTGGACTATTAAATCTCTGAGTTTGAGTAGTGTCAGAATTATAGTCACTGGAATTTTTAAAATAGCTCTTTTAAGTTAGTTTAAAGTGATAATATATCCGTCCCAATGATTTGATATCCAGCAGAATCTTGCCATAGTTAAAGATGCAGAAAAGCACCTGGAAAAGTATTTTACAGCAATGTTTTGTGACCCGGGTCTAAAGCTGGGCTCTGGGTTTAGACATTTTTGTGACTATCATATCTCACCAAGCGAAACACTCGGTGGCATACAGGAATGGAAATTCCTACTGCAGTACCCCAGTACCTCAGGCTTTCAATTGCTATCTGTGGAAGTAATGTGTTGATGCACAGCCAGCTCATCAGGTGCTCAGAACCCGTCATGAGAAAACCTGTTGCAGAATAAGTTTAATGTCTAGCTGAATTTAGAACTGACATAAATGTCAGGAATAAGTGTGTAACAGCTTCCAAATGTATTCTTAATTACTGTTGCATATTGTAATGTGTTCAAAGAGGGTGTTCCCTAAAGGCATCTGGCTATTAATGAGTTTTATTGTGGGTCACTGAGCAGAGAGAAAAAACAAATACAGACAAGCACAAACTCTGGGTTGGGAAGTGACTATTAAATAATTATCAGTGCAGTAAAAGTAATGGATACTCACCCATTCTTCATCCACATGGAAAATACCTACTTGATGCATAGTCTGCCTAAAAGGAGCAAGTGGCAAAAGAATTTAAATCTGCCCATGAGAGATAGTTCAACATAAGCTTAATGTGAGATGAAGGAATAATCGGTCAAAAGAGATATGACCCTGGTTTACAGTGAGTTTTTTACAATCAAGGAAAACCACAACTGATGTCATGTTGATTCCCACCGCTGTTAGCAGCACTAATCTGCCCTTCTGTAAAACCAGGCAAGCAAACCACTTGCTTGCAAATAAAGGAAATTAGTGTGTTGATAAGATGAGTGAATAATAAACTTGATGTCACTGACATCTCCATTTCCTCACTGAGCAGAAAAAGCCTTTATGGAATACTGTTCTGCTTCTCTATGCCTCTTTTTAGGGATTTGTGAATGCTGAAATTCAAGGCAAGGTTTTACAGTGAAACAGACTTGGGCTATGTGCATGGTATAGAATTTTGTAATCTTCCTCAAAACATGCAATCATCTTTCTATTATTTATGTTTATTTTTGGTACTGGCGAGACCACTGTAATATGCCCGCCTAAGGCAAAAGAACTAGACTCTTTAAAAAAAAATGCATAAACATTCAAATCTCCTTCTTTTCTCTGCCCCTCCTACCCCCAAGTTGGACATAATCAGAATTTTCTTATTTTAAACTATCTTTTAATTATCTTATTTAAAACTCTGTTGGTCTTGATAGAATATCCTTTAATCAAGACAAAACCTGCAACTGAATCAATGACCTAAATGTCCCATTCTTTGCATACACATCAGACAGTGCATATGGCTATATGAAATGTTTTCATCCACTACAACATCAATGAACTTTGCAGCACAGAAATAACATTATGGGAACAATATCAGACAACTGGTAAAGTCAACTGTAAAATTATAGCTGCCAGATATTTAATTTAATATTTCCACTGTGTTTTGAAGAATTCTGTGAATAAACCTTTTTGTAGACACTGCGAATTCTTCAATAACATGATTAAATAAACTCTATGGCTACTTCTATGTTTGCCCTGCTATGGCTTTTTTACATATCCCACCACCCACACTCAACTACTCTTCCCATCCCACCCATTTTAAAGCATGCTTACAACTGGTCATGTGGCACTCAGAAGAGTTGAAGTGTTTTGATATATGGATACCAAAATAAGGATCCTTATTCCATAGTGTCTGCAGACATACATAATACAAAGATCTGTGGTTTGTTATTTAATCTGAGATTTTTCAGTGCATGATTCCAAAGCTCTTGTTCTAAACCTAGTGTTAAGTTGAAATTTTATGTCCAACTAATAATCCCTTGAACTCACCAAAATATTTTCTGTCACTGTTTTGCTCCTGTAGTCCTTACCTGAAAGATGGTAAATACATCAATTCCTCTTCTGGATTATTTAATCAACATGAGTCTTTCTCACAATTTTGAGCAAAACAGCAGAATAACCCCATCACATGCAACAGTTACTTGGGAAGCCCATCACTCCAAATGTTCTCTCCTTCTTCCTTTCTTAATCTCCCCACTTTATCTATTGAGCCTGACACCATATGGCATAAAATGCTGCTTTTTCACTTGGGATCAAGTGTCCCAGCTATGTCTCCTCACAATTTCTCATGGACCCTGTTTCTTTCCCAGCATGGCTGTATGAAAAACAAAAAATGACTTTGATTTGTGTAAACCCTGCTCAGCAATAACAAAAACATCTCCATATTATCAACCCTGTGTTCAAAACACAGCCCGGTACCAGCCACTGTGAAGATAATTAACTCTACTCCTGCCAAAACCAGCATGTTTGTACCAGGCTAAGAAAAGAAACAAAAGAAATATGAAAAGTGTCATGAAACAGACCACTTTTGCACAAAGTTTTTTCACAAACTTCATACAACACACATTAGTAACAATTATAATTAGTTTTCTCTTTGCAATATTTCTTAACATTTTTTACACAGAGAATTTTCAGATTTGGTTGTATGGCCTGCAGCTGAATTTTCTCCCTCACTCTCAGGACCCAGAACTTAGATGTCGTCAAATGCTGTGTCCTTAATTTTGAACAAAAAATCCCAACAGCTGTTATTTACTGTCTTTAAGGTCATTTGCATGGCACAGTTTGCATTGCAAAGCCCAGAGAATTAGCTTCATCTTTTCTGGGAATAGGCACTATAACATGCTACTCGATCAAACCTTATTTGGGCATTGAATGGGAAAGTGCTTATGTATGTAGGCAAAATAGCATGTAAGGATTTGGACCTGCTATTAAACACTGTGAGTAATCATGTGTGTATTGGGTTTCTGTGGCAAGGTCTTGGTAGTGGGGCAGCCACATGTTTTTTGTTGTTGTTTTTTTTTTTTTTTTTTTTCTGAGAAGCTGCTAAAATCTTCTCCTGTATCCAACAAAGGCAGTGTCAGTTGGCCCCAAGCTGGCCCCAGGTTGACCCCAAGCTGCCCATGCCTCGTCCACGACTGAGCCCTTCAATGACAGCATAATGCATCTGTGGCAACATATTTAAGAAGGAACATAAAGTTATTGTATGAAAACAATAACCAGGGAAGAGAGGAATAGGAATAGGTGAGAGTAACAGCTCTGCAGGAAACAAGGTCACTGCACAAGAAGGAGGATTTGGTGCTCCAGGCATCAGAGCTGCAGCCTGTGATGAAGACCATGCTGAGGGACCTGCACCCCTGCAGCACAGAGAGGTCCATGGTAGAGCAGATATCCACCCTGCAGAGCTAGTGGAGGCCTTAAGGAGGTAGTGATCCCATGGGAAGCCCATGCTGGAGCAGGATCCTAGCAAGGCCTGTGGCTCTGTGAAGAGAGGTTCCCACACTGGCAGAACCTGTGACCTTGTGGTGGGCCAATGTTGGAGTTGTCTGTCCCTAAAGGACTGCACGCCATGGAAGAGACCAGAGCAGTTTGTGAATAACTATAGCCTGTGGGAAGGACCCACACTGAAGCAAGGAAGTGTGAGAAGTCCTTTTCCTGAGAAGGAAGAAGAGGCAGAAACAATGTGATGAACTGACTGCAACCCCCATTTCCTGTCCCCTTGCAGCACTGAGAGGAGGACGTGGAGAATCAGGAATTAAGTTCAACCCAGGATGGAGAGAGGGACGGGGGAAACATGATTTTAAGATTTGGGTTTGCTTCTCTTTATTCTACTATGATTTTATTGGCAAAACATTCAATAATTTCCCTGAATTTAGTGTGGTTTGGCCCTGATTGTAATGGCAAAGTGATCTCTACATGCCTTTATCTCAAAGTATGAGCCTTTTGTTACAAATTGTCTCCTCTATTCAAGTCAGGAGGGGAATGACAAAGAGGCTTTGGTGGGCACTTGGCATCTAGCCATGGTCATCTCACCATAATATGATCTTTAGTGTGAGCCTTGCCCTGAGCTGGTTACCAGTACAAACAGAGCAGGAATGCCATGGCTCCCTTGGTGTCAGTACAAGGGTTTTACAGCATGTCCTATTTGTTCTCTGAGTGAGAAGGTGACTGGCATTTCTTTCTATGTCACTTTTATCTGGAAATAAAAATAATTTATTTCTGTAGGGTACCTCAGTTTAGCGCTTTTGTGACTGTACCTGAAAAGCACATAGAAAATTCATAAGATTAAGGGGATACATTTTGCTTTCAGGATGCTAAGATACCTCCTGTAACCCTGATTCTAGAAATCAATAGAAAATAGTGAACAACAGCACTACTTATGCATTTCTCTTAAAATGAAAAAGTGAAAGTAAAGTTACTAAATTTTCAAATGCAAAGTATAAACTGAGTATTAGATAATTTAACAATATTAAAGAAATCTGTGCTTTGGAAAAGAATAACATGGATACATTATAGGAATCTGAAAAGAAAACCTTTGGGAGACAAGCTAATGGTAGCAATTATACAATATGTAGCAGGATAAAAGTTCAGCAGCATAAATATTGATGGCAATTAGCTAAGAATTAAATGCACATTTAAAAAGGTAAGTGCTCTATGAGAACTGAATGCTTCAGCAGAAATCTTGTTTGAAAAATGCAGTGGGAGATTATTTCACAACATTGTGCTGTACCATAAACACACCACTACTAGAGGTTTTTGATTAAGTGGAAGAGATGAGATTTGTTTCTCTTAAACTTAAAAGCCTCACACAAGCATACAAAATGAGAAGCAGCTTAGAATTCGACTGCAACAAAGACTTGGTTTTATCCTTATAAAAAAGTCACAATAAGGCACCCCAAAACTTTCTGCATCCTTAGCTGATAACAACTGTGTGTAGTCTCAATAATATATATAGAGATATATAGAGAGATATAGATGATGATGATATAAATATAGATATAGACATAGATATAGATATAGATGATATATATATATATAGATGATATAGATACAGATAGAAAGATAGATAGATATCTCCTGTCTAGATATTTGCATGTTAGTTTATATATGGATTGATCTGAGATCTATTTCTGCTAGTTAAGTTGCATCACATGGATATCTGCACACCAACGCCACAGTTTCACAGTCAGTTCAGGCAGGCTCTTCTGCTGAACCAGCCATTTCACCCTCTCATCTCCCTGGCTGCACTACTCTATCCATATAGCACTGCCTCTTCCATTTTGGCACAAATTGCTGTAATTTCAATCTCTTTCTCTGGCTTGATTCTCTGATTCAGTCAAGAATTGTGCAAGCACAGATGAAGGGCAATGCTGAGGTGAGGATGGGCAGACATGAGTTGTGTTAAGTTCCAGCAGCGATCCCAGCATATTCTGGTTTGGACTGTTTGAGGATCCATGCCATCACTAAGGAGAATTAAGGTGAGACAAAGACTGATCGGTCAAATTCAGGAGACAACAGCTGGTCGAACAAAGCAACAGATGGTTTTCTAAGAAAGAGCAGTAATACTTACTTTATTAACCCACTCCTGAAATAGAAAGCCATTCTGGGCAGAAGGATGATAGGAAGATTTATGGGTTATTTCTGTTCTCAGTGAATCATCAATTGTTCCTCTGCCTTTTCTGGAAAAGAAAAAAAGGCTTCAGTAACTCTAGAAGGGGAAATGTCTTTGTAAACCTGGGCTTTTTTTTACCCTTTAGAACCACAGGAAATAGACAAATACTAATTCACTCACTGGTGGCAAGAAGAGTTGACAAGGTTCAAGCAGAGAACCCTAGGTAATTCATACACCCAAGAATCTAGAAGAAATTTTGGATGGAGTAAGAGAATTGTCCAGGTATTGCTCAGGTTGGTGCTTTCTTCATAGCACCAGCAGGTAGAAAAAGCAGAGCCAATATAATGAAAACCAAAATAAATTCCTATTTTGTGGCCCTCTATGAAGAGGGATATTTAGAGCCAAGCCCTCAGATGTAAGAGATATGAAAAGAGGCCCCTAAATCTTGAGCTGTCCCTAAAAGTCAGACCACGGCCAAAATTTTTCATGTGGTTCTAAAAGTTACCCTCACAGAAGAAAAGATCATTCAAGAACCTGATGGATCAGGGACATCAGGATTCATGGCTGAAAAGACAGCAAAATAAGATAATACCTATTACTTATTATAATATATGCAATGTATAATAGCTATAAATGAATGGGGTAATATCTATAGACATTAGATTATAAATAGCGGGCTTCAAAATCTCTGAATTATGTCATTTATTCTTTGGGGAAAAACTTTCTTCTAGCTAGTATTTCTAGATCTTCTTAGCATTTTCTTATGCCCCTGCCTTGAAACACCTTAAATGGTCCTATTAAAAAAAGTGGTATAGTTTATTGTACAAAACAGTAATTATGTATGTATCTGAAGCACTGAAGTTTGAGCAGCCAAATTACTTGATTTGTGCATGCTCTCAAGCATCTAGAATTCTTAATGGACAATATTATGGATGAACCCAGTGAAGATAAAAATAACACCCCCAGCTTTCAAGAGCTACGTTAGAAATGTGAGCCACCAAATAAATTAACATCTACAGATTTAAATGGAAATATGAAAGTATCATTCTTCAGACATTCTGAATGCCATTAGAGCAAGAAATTATTTACTTGAAGCCTGAAATGTGCTGTTGCTGGATTCAGAAAAACACTTTGCCCTTGTAGATCAATACTATATAAAGGTCCAGAATCCCAGTACAGTCCTGAAAGTTTGCCAAAATGATTTGGAATGAATAACAGTGATATTCAAATACTACCAAATACTACTTCAAGTATTTGTCTGCTAATAAATGTAGAAAATTTTTTGTATTCTGTGATGAAGGGGAAATGCAAAATCAAATGGTATGTAAAAAGTATTAAAAAGCAACAGCAAGCTCTCCAAGGTAGTTAACAACAGAAGAGATAGTTCACTTTCTTAACTTGGACCTAGGTTCTTGCTGAGATTGAGCAAATGCTTTTGATTTAAAAAATGTGGGGGTTTGAGAATGGTATTCAATAAACTTGGATACTGTATGATCTCCTTTCATGAGAATCTAAGGGATAAATAAAAATCTCAGCTAAAATGACCATCAGCTTCACTGAGTAAAGTTCTGTTCTAGTAAATGCCCAAATGTTTCTTTTTCCAACAGCAGATCTGCTTGGAATAAGGTCTAAAAGTGCAATAGATTTCTCATTATTATTGATTGGTATCATATGGGTCTTGCAGATAGGAACAGGATGTAGGAAAAAAAAGCTTCTTCAGTGTCTTTAACCAAGTTTTGTGCTAACCTCAACAGTGTAACCAAAAAGATTGTAGAGTCAGGCAAGGAAGTTGGGCCTGTCTGTTTCAGCCAGTAAAAGCAGTAGAATATATGTATTTTGTGGATGATAAATTTTTATCATACTTAGCAGTTTAAACAGTTGTGTGTTAAAAATAAAGCAGAAAGGAAAATAAAAATAGCATGATTAATCAACAAATCAAAGCAGTCATTCAAGCCTGGAAGACTGAAACCCAGTCTTGGTGGAGGGGAAAATAAAATTCTGTTAGATAAAACATAAATTAAGTGGCTTCAGAGGCAATCTGAAGTGCAAATGTTGAAAGTTTACAGAGAGAGCAGGAAAATAGTCTCACTGATATAAAGGGAAAGACCTAGTCAGAATGAAACAACTTTATATACATCATTTTTTTTCAACTGATTCAAATTAATGTCATGGTAGCAAGCTTATGTATAGAAATTTAAAATGGATCCCAGGTTTCTGGTTTCCTCCCATTTGATGTTGCTACTTTCTTCAGTCTTAGATGATGGGAGGCCCTTAGTCACACCTACTCTGCCATATAAATTCAAAGTTAGAGTGCTCAGAGAAACACATAGCTTCTCAGGTGCCAGATGTTGCTAAGGAGCTCGAACCTTAGTTCTTAATATCTCAGAGAAGGGCTGAAAATATTCCAAGTTCCTCCACAGCACACTAAGCCATCCTCCGAGGGTTGTCAGACTGCCAGCTCGGTGAGCTGCAGATGGACCAAAGACTTTGACTCTGGTAAACAGATAACTTGGAATTAGTTCTACTTAGATTTACAAGGAGCACAGGAAGACTGGCAGAGCATGTTGTGCTGAGAACTGGCAATTGCATTACATTTGTTTCAGGAGGACTTTCAGACCATACTCAGCTCCACTTTGCTCTGCTCTTGGAACAGAGTGCCTATTATGACTTAGAGGGTTTTAGATACTAGATACTCAGACCATATTTGGTAGTTTAGTTTCATCTGAAAGAAGCATATTTTTTAATACTTTTATTAATTCTGTTACCGCTTTGATAAGCAAGCCAAAAAATCCCAGAAAATAGAGGTTATTGAGAGTTTTAGGTAAAAATTGTACCCTTGATCTCAAAATGCTTGTGCAGAGACTCACTTACTGATGATTAATGTGAAGAGGAGCATCTGGTCAGATTCAGATTGCTTTTGTGGACAGCAATGAGAATGGATTTTTGGCATGTTGAAGACATGGAAGGAAAGATCTGAGCTTGTGGAGTTCCCTCTGCATTTTTTCTTTATCAACTTTTAATTAAGGAATCAATTTTAAACTAGATTGCCAGGGAGTAATAAGACCATTTTTAATTCCTGAATACTACAGAAAAGGCAGATGAGCTCTTTTCATCCCTCTTTACCAGATTGGCAGATATACACCTGCCCTAAAGCTATTCTTGGCTACTAATGAAGATGAGGCACTGTCAAAAATGGAGATGAAGGAAAGATTAAGAAGTTGGTGCCAAAACAAAGGAGGAATTTAAATTAGAATAACTGGTCAGAACTGAATAGTAGAATTGGAATGAATGAAAATACCAAATTGCTAGCAAAAAACCAAACCAAACCAAAAAACAAAAAACAAACGAACAAAAAAACCCACCAAAACCAACCAACCGACAAACCACACAAACAAACAAAAAAAACTTTCAAAAAACCCACCAAAGGAAAAAAAATAAAACAAACAAACAAACAAACAAGCAAACAAAAAAACCCACCAAAAACAACAAAACAAAAAAAACCCTCAGTCTTTCTTGGACATCTATCATTACAAGGGAGGATTCTGTTGCCAGCTAACCCCATTACAATGTAAATTAATTTGAAAAAGATGTAAAGTTCTTAGTAGATGAACATGGTAAATAATGATGAGCTCTCATGGATTCTTTGTAGGGTAATACACTTCAGTGACTGAACTCTTTTGAAACTTTAAAAAACAGAAGATACAATTTTTGGGGTAGAATTTGTACACACCACATTGGTTTTGTGCTTTTTAAGAAACAAAACCTTTTAGTCTTTTTCTCAGGCTATGAAGCTTGCAGTTTGTAGAGTGCAGTTCTTTGGATTACAAACACAGCTGTACCATTTGTCATGGACTGATTCAGACTGCACTGGAGCACAGCAAAACAGAACACCTGCAACACATCAATGATATTGTACGGGGCAACAGCACAGAATAAGTTTTTAGAAGAAAGTGAAAAGGAAAAAACTAGTCAGAATCCTCAACACCCGTTTTGCTACAAAACAAAGGTGAAGGGACTTGCACAGAATGTCCCATTTTTAGGAACAAAATGGTAATATGGATGTCATCGGATCTCAATGGATGCAATCAACAAAATAACAGCTGTGTCTCTACCAACAGGCAAAATAAAACACAAGCTTTCTTAGGCATTATGGGGTTATGGAAAATGGACTTTTCAAACTACAGACTGACTGTAAGCCCTCTCTGTCAAGATACCTGGAAAAAGAACAATTTAAAATGAGGTTTTAAATAATGACAGGCTTTTAAAAAAATTAGCCAGGAAATATTTCATGCAGTAACTACTCAACTGGTCCAGGCAGGACAAAATATTAAAAATGTGTTCTACATGGCAGTCAGGAAAAATGGACTTACCTGGAATCTCTGGCAGAAGGCACAAGGGAAAACTTCAGGTTGGACTTTACAGTGTTAGAGCTGGGAATACAAAAGATCCAAGACCAGCTATATTCCAACTGAAAAAGAAAAATTGTCAATGTATAAAGGGGTTTGATCAGGGGTTTGAGCTCCTTCAGAATTTAATGGTCCTGAAACACGACTTCTCCTGACATTAGAGTAGTTGCTGTTCAAAGGGATGATTTCTTCTACACTTTTTGCAACTTATTCTGCATGGAGTAAGTGTGTCACACTGATCACACAATAGGCTTCAATAGGAAGACCTAGTCAACCAGGAACTTTGGAAATAATCAGGGACTGGACTAGCCAACAGGCAAATGTTTTGGAGTATCACCAGAGGAGGAGATGATGCTTTTTGAAGAGACACCACTGTACCATGAACTGCATATTGCTGCTCAGGTAGAGAAATTAGTTTTAAAAGCATATCCCAAGAGTGGGGCTCTGAAGAGCATGACCAGCAGATAGATCAGGCTGCTAATGTTGAAGTAACACAGATGGGTCTGGGCTGGCAGCATAAGGATTAATTGGAGGGCCCCACGACACCTCAGGCAATCAAGGAAGAGATGCAATATGAGATGGGCTCATGATCAAGGTGTGGATTCAGCCATGGCCACTATTGTGCAGGTTATCCACAAATGTGAAACAGGCATTGCAATGGAGCAGGACAAGCAGTTAAAGCCCCTCTGGTGTGGAGGAGGATGCCTGAAATATAAATGGGGAGGCCTGGCAGATCGATTATATCACACTCCCACAAACCTGCCTAGGCCAGCGCCTCACGCTTACGATGGCAGAAGCAAACACCAGATGGCTGGAAACATATCCCATGCCCCATGGCACTGACTGGAACACAATTCTGGCCTTTGAAAAGGAGCTCTTATGGAAACATGAGTCATACAACAGGATTCCTTTCTGAAACAACCTCACAGACACCTGGGCCAAAAAGCATGGCACTGAGTGGGTATATCACAGAGCTTATGGTACACCAGCCTCTGGGAATAGAAGTATTACAATGGTCTGTTAAAGACCGTGCTGACAAAAATATGTGCTTATGCTGGGATGTTCAGACATTAGGATATATATATAGCAAAAGCTGCCTGGTTAGTGGCCCCACCTAACCAGAACTTGCTTCATTAAACAACAATTAAACACACCAGTCCACGTCTCTTGCCTCAAGAAACTACTGTGACATGTGGAATTCAATATCATTTCATAAATCAAAAACAATGGATATTTTCAAGAAATGGCCCATAAATTTAAGGAATGATGTCTGTGTGTATATAGAAGACTGGAAAGGATGTCTTGGAAAATGTGAGATCTGGGCATGATATAAATAGTATATAATAAGTAGTGGGTATTGCCCTGTTTTTGGCTGGGAGGGAATTAATTTTCTTCCTATTGGCTGGTATAATGCTGTGTTTTGGATTTACAATATTAATGATGTCAATGACACACTAATGTTCTAGTTGTTGTTAAACAGTGTTTGCACTAAGTCAAAGACTTTTCAGCTTTTAACAATATCCACCCAGCAAGCAGCCTCAAAGGTACAAGCTGGGAAGAGAGAAAGGCAGGACAGATGACCCCAACTGGCCAAAGGATTATTCCATACCATGTGGTGTCAAGCTCAGTGTATACACTACAGGAAAAGCTTGTCATGTACCACTGTTGGAGAACTGTCTGGGCACTGATGGGCAAATGGTGTGAAATTGCAATGTGCAACAATGTTTTCTATAATCTAGCTATTATTACTATTATTGTTATTGTTATTGTTGTTATTATTATTATTATTATTATTATTATTACTACTACTACTACTACTATTATTATTATTATTATTATTTCCTTCTATTTCTGTCTTATTAAAGCATCTTTATCTCAAACTAAAAATTTCTTCCAAATCCCGCTGAGTAAGAGGATGAAACAAGCAACTGGGTGGTGTTCAGCTACCTGCTGGGTTAAGTTACTACATCACTGAGTGTAAACTGTTAAAATGCATGATAGGAAAGAGCAGAAAGTGCACATAGCATGAACAACTTCTTAGTGATATCTCTTAATTTCTACTTTTGAACATTCTTAGTTTTCTGCTTGTGTAATTTTTATAAGCACATTATTGCTGCTAAAGTACCTGTCTTGAAATACATTTGAGACATAAAACATTAGGGTTCAGGAAAGAAAAAGAAATAGGAATTCCAATGAATAGGAATCACAATTGCCTTGCCAAGTATTAAAAAACATGCTTGTGACATCATTCCTCATGCTTTACAACAAAAGACCTAACAGTAATTGCCTAGGGTTAGGAAGAAAACTTCCTTTTGTTAAAAGTATCTTATAGTTAATTCTGAATTCTTCACATCACAACAACACCATCTCCATTTGTCTGATTCAGCATCTCAGCTTCTGTGTTCCCTGCCTCTGTAATTTATCCAAGGCAGAAATTCTGCTTTATTACCTAGTGATAAGAAAACTCTTAACTCTAATAGCTGTGCCTTAAAGGAAACCAGCCATGAAAGAGTATGCCAACTCTTGATTAGTAACATGTGCAATTTCCCTTCCAGGCCTCCAAGCAGAGCATTTGGTAAGTGTGTATAATTGTTATGATAAGAGAAAAACATACCACATATTAGGAAATTACACAGGAATGAGACATGAAAACTCAGGTAGAACTGGAATCAACTGAAAGAAATAATCTGTACAATTTTAAAGTTGTACTTAGGAGATAACAAGATAAAAGAAGAAATCCAGATGTTACAATATGAAAGACAAGCAAACAAACAAACGGAGATCTAAGTTTATTGAATCAACTGTGCAGAGAGATCAATAAAGATTTGCCAGGGCCAACCTCCAGAGAAGCAAGGTCAATTATTATAAGAAACTAGCTCTTTCACTCAAATAACTGAAATATTTTTCACTGTGTTTTTAGCATGAGTAGATAATAAAGACTTTATCTTGCAACATGAAAAAATGTTATAAAAATAAAACCATTTCAATTTCTAAAATGGCACTGATAATTTAAAAGTATTTTTGACTCTATACTTTATATATTGTTGAAACTAGTATTCTCACTATATTCCAGATCTTCAGAATGTTAGGTTGTAAACTTCAGAAACAGTAGTTGACAGTGCTTTCTCTCACATCGAAATGGTTTAGCATTTTAGCATTTTAACAGCCTTATAATTTTCTACAAGATACACTATCCCAGTTCCATGGGCACTGTAGGCAGGTATTTCTATCTGCTCCCATTCTGCTGTTCTTCATGGGCACAAAAAGGCAGATGAATCACCCTTTACAGTACTTAGCTCAAAGTGTGTCTTTTCCTATACAATTCAAATATTCAAACCTGTTTTGGATTCCTCTCTGATGCCTGTCTTCTAAGAAATAAATTACTAAGTTTTAGATGCAAATTTCTAACTTTGTGTAAACTCTGAGTTTCTCAAATTTGATACAGTTTGGAGTCTCTCTTTCTTTTCCCTGGTACTAGGTCATTTCTATCCACCCAAGATCCAAAACTGGTAAATTTTCTGAATACAGGTAGTCCCTTATGAATATCCATTCAACAGCTGAGTACATCTGCTTCTGTGTGTGTGTTTTCTTAAAAGGCAGATGGTAATCCAAATCACACTCTAGTTATGTGACAGATCTACTTCATGTAAAATCTTGTTGAATTTCACAGTTCAAACCCAAGAAACTTAACCCATTTGTCTAGCCCCAAAGGAGGAAAAAGTCTCTGTTATGTAAGGTAGGGTTGTTTATTGTCTAGCTTTCCCCCACAGAAGGACTCAAAGGTTATGTATTGCACATTTTTTTACTCATGTGCTAGTGAATATTGAGTTACTAACATAAGTTTTTAAATAATACATACCTCTCTACCGGAGACCAGCAAATACATACAAAAGAATAGTTCTGTGCAGCTACATAAAAATTACATTTTAATATTAATGGAATTTTGCCTTCTTAAGATGACACTCTACCAAAAACTTTAATAAAATTATGCAGTTTTATGAGAACATGTAAGAGGTTAATTTTTTATACTGATTAGCACCTGCAGTCTAAAAATCAGGACACTTCCTGTTGGAAATGTAAAATCACTAGAAAATCATAAAAAATTATCTTCATTCCCAGCATGAGGTGAGTTGCAAAAAATGAAACTGTTTCTGTCATAGTTACCGTTATAGCATGGTAGCTGTGTAAAATATTAAGAAAGAGTTTGATCATACTTTTGATTTTCAATTTATCTTAGGCCTCTTAACCTTCTGTAACACATTGTGCTTGACGATTAAAACCATTAGTCTAATAACTATAATTAGTCATAATTATCCTAATAGGGGATATTAGTTAATGAAATTTCATTTCAGTGTTCTTAATAGATTTAATTAATACAATATTTATGTCATCTGGATAGAAACAGAGGCTTTTTGCAATTTACCTAATTTTTATGACTTATCAAGAAATATTAATTTAATGGAAGTTGCCAAAATACAATCAAAGGTGAACTTTCAATGTGCCATGAATTTATCTTGCGCCAATCAGAGTAATGTGAAGATCTTTACACGTCTTCCCTTTACTTTTTCTGGAAGAATTTTTTAACATCCATGACTGGTACTTTTCTAATAGTTTGTCTTTCTTCCAGACTTCTTGGTTTTATTACAGCTCTACCAAGGAGTTCAAATGTCATTTAGTCACTAATGTACTTTCCTCACCTATGGCCCCTTTTCCCCTTTCTGGGAGATACTCAATAAAGCCAAACATGTTGAAAAATTTCCAATAACAGCAATAGATCACAATGAGGAAAGGATCCCTGTATCATTATTGTCTCCCAACAGCTCTGGACTTAGGGAATTCCTGTTCCCATTTAAGAAATACACACTTAAAACAAACCACCACACGTTGAATTGTGCTGTCGTAGCTCAGGGCCTCAAGCACTGTAAAGAAAGCTGATTTAGATTTACAGAAATACCTTTCCCTGTGGAGAGAGGCAGCTCTAACTTTGGGAAAAGTGAGGAAGGTCCATTCTCAGCCATAATTATCAGTAAAATCCTATTCCCTATCTGTGCTAACTGTGATGATGCCCAGCCATAATGGGATCAAGCCTGTCAGAACAGCATGTTGGAAGTGTACCTTGCCTGTGTATCTGCCCTCAGGTGCATATCACCAGAGCTAAAAGGCCTGAGTTCTATGTTTAAGTATATTCAGTCAAAGGAAGACAAAAGTTTAAAAAACATGATAGATTCTCCAGGAAAATGAAATATTCCAGAGAAAAAGAAAAATAATTTTTCATTGTTTTGAGTAACAGATTGAAGACTCTTTTGAGGTTTGTTTTTTTCACTCAGAAATATTGATAGGAGTCTTTCATCCTCTCAGTCTTTCAGCCTCACTGCCAAAAAGCCACAGATTCTCAGTCTCCCTGCACCTACTGAAAGCAGCAAATGATCCAGAAACTTGGACCATTCATGTAAAAATTGAAACTGATAGCAGTCTTCTAGGTGAGCAACCAGGGACCCATCATTTTCAGTCTTTCCACCATAAAAAAACACTTCTTTAGAGGAAAAAAAAAAAAGAAAGATATTTCCAACCAGAAATTGATTTTCACACAAAATTATCAACTACCTCTAAGCTTATAACACTTATGCATGAACTCTGTACTAAGTAAATTTCATGTCCAAGTTAAATGTTAGCACACCATCTAGCACACAGAATTTCTAAAACCATGTACATAGGTTAGAAGGCAGATTTTGTTTTCACCAATGACTTAAGCATTTGTGGCTTAAATGCTTTGGAAATTTTAAGTCTAGGTTTTTCAAATATTTCTCACTAGAGATAAAATGTAAAAGTGGAAATTAAAGGACAAAAAAGAAACCACTTAACTGAGAGTTGAGGCTTTTAAACCTTATCAAGAGACTGTTATATAAAAAGTACCATTTTAAGAGTCAGAATTTTCCATAGGAATAGACTGATAGTTTCTATATTTTTGATAGCTTTTGATTTGCTTGTGATTTTTTTATATCCTGAGAAAACTGTTAGAGGGAATCTAGTGAGCTCTTAGTTCCTACTTCTCCCCAGCCACACATTCCCTTCCATTCCCTTATGCCAGCGTTTGAGGTCCAATGGTTGTATCATTTATTCAAGTGGGGAGCTGATGTACTGGGACCTGATCATTTATTGCCTTTTGTTTCTGTTTGATTAGTTTTAAGCAGTGTCAGCTCATTAAGGACATGAGAAAAGAACCATGACAGGATGAGAAGTGAGATCTGCACCGGCTGCCCCATTTTATGCACTGGGAATAAGATGGGTAAGGGAAAAAAGCGTAAATCTACTGAAACTCAGAATAAAATTTCACAACTGGCTTCTTTTTCTAGGCTGCTTCTCTGCACACTGTCTGTTCTAAAAAGGGAAAGATTTGGACTGTCCGAAGATGTAGGTTTATCTTAATGCAAATCATGCTTATAACTCTTTTTCTTCCATGTCTGATTTTGTCACCTTGTACACCTGAAAGTCACTGTGGGAGAAAAAAATCAGGATAAAGTCTATAAGCTACTTTTGCCCTACCTTTCCTAAGCAATGAATGTCTAAAATCAAAGGTGATGTGTAAGCCAACATAAGCAGACAAAAGGCAGCCTATGCTGCCAACATTAACATACTGAAGAGCCATAATTTGAATTTTTTTATGTCTTTCAAAATGTTCCCCTGAAGAAGATTAAGCATGATAGTATTATACATCTCATTCTTGCAAAAACTTAAAAATTCCAATGGGTTTTCAACTGAAAGAGTTCTCTGCTATACAGTTTGAGGGTTTTTTTCAATTACTGAACACGTAAACATAGAATTACATAGAATTCACTAAGGTCTCCTTGAGCTTTCTTCACCAATCACAAATCTAGCAACAACATGCACAGAGGAGCTATGCTACTTACCATCCAGAGATTCAGGAAAAAAATGAAGTTTGTCTTGAATGCTTATTTCTTGGGGTTTCTTACTTACATCAAGCCTACTGTTGAAATTTCCACTCTAGGGAAAGCAATCTCCAAGCTAACGTATCTGCAAAGCATTCTAGCTCCAGTTTTGAGGATTTCAGAGGGACTTCAGAAGCATTTAGCTTTGGGCTGTCCTTCCACTGGGAAAAGAACCTTGCCCAAAGAGAAGCTTTACAGTAATTATCATCATCCTGGAATTTTACAAACAATGCACATGATAATTAAGAATGCTTTAAAATATCACCCTAATCATTATTCATTCCTTTGGTATTTATGGTAATAATGGTAATTGTGATGAACTCATTTTGCATTAATGTGAGTGCTTTTGGAACTCCACATTAATTTGTAGCACTATATTGAAGTGCTATTCAAGAAGGATATTACACAATTTATTTTTAAATGTTTGCAAACTCTTTAAAATCAAAGACCTCCTGGAAAAAGCAGTTTTTTTCCCAACTGAAGAATTTTTTTGTTTGTTTGTTTGACTATACCCATAGTTTCTTCTGAGATTTAACAGTGATGAAAACTGACAAGGTTGAAGGGGATAAGGCGAGGCTCATGTCACGGAAAATACATACAGAGAGAGAAGAAAAATCTTGTACTTTTCAAAGGCACTTACTTAAATAATTTTTGCTTTCATTTTACACCTAATGACAACTGCCCAATTTATGCTATTGGAAATTAAAAACAGTAAGTTTATTCAGTATATAAACAGTGCCTGCTTCTGCTAATGTTGACTGTATCTGATTGAAAGTCAGATTTATAATGAGACTTGGCTGATTCAGTCAGTGTATCTGTTCCAGTGTACCATACCACTGCAGTATCTTTAATGATTGGAGTGTTAAAGATATCTTAGTCCACTATGTTCACAGTATGTCAATTTTTCTTAAATTAATAATTTAAACTGTAATCCTTCAAACTCTTGAAGTTAGCTGCCCATGGGGTTTATTTTTCCACTTCAACTGCCTGTTGCACTTAGGACTGAGCATCTTCCACATGGCTGGAAGGCCAAATCTAAAGGAGATATGTGATTTGTTCTGCATTTTTCAAAGCTTCTTTCAAAATCTTAGAAGGTGTGGAGATTTACTTTTCACACACCGTAAGCACAGGACTATTGCTGGCAGCAAGGCTGACATAAGTAGCCTCTGAATCCTGCCACTCCTTCTCCCTTAAGAACTGTATGGCAAAATCGTATTATTTAAAGCTCCTCCTTCATTTTTGCAGTGCTGTCAGTGCAGCTGAAGGGAAGTCACAGGGGGTGGAAATCACTGGCAAAGGGAGAAAAAGCTACTTAAGTCAACTTTGTTTCCCAGGGAAAATGGAATGACTGACCTTAGGTTTCTGTATTAGCAAAATTCACTGAGGGTTTAAACTAAATGTCACTTAAGTAGTGCTTACACTGCTGCTGACACGTGTTTGTGCCCTGACAAGGAAAACCTGGCAAGAATTCATTCAGATTCAAGAACAATGTCACTACTTTCACCACCTTTTCTTCTTCACATTTTGTAAATACTAGAGTTTGTGAACTTTTTTATGCTAAAATACACATGAGAATCAATGAGCAAAATCAAATGATCTTTGTTAAGTTCTAACTCTGTTATTCTAGACAGGCCACAACTGGAAATCCTCTGAGCTTTGCTGGCTATTCCTCTGGAACAGAGAATGTGTCACCCCTTCATTCTCACAGATATTGCTATGTGCATCTGATTCCTGGATAGTATCTTCTCTCCTCTAAGCAAGGGGTAGGCAGGCAGATCCCAGTGCAGCCTAGACACTACCAGCATCACAGTGCTGCAAAAGGTACCTTTACACTCCCTTTTCCCCCAAACCTTTCTTCATTCACTGCTTACTTCACTGGCTGCTGAGGATACCTGTCACATTAACAGAATTGTGTAAGGAAAAGCAGACATGAGATGTACGGGGGGAAAAAATAAGAACGAAAGTTTCCTGTGAAAAGATAGATTCCTTCATATCATTCATGTGTTCAGTGGTACTAAAATGTTTCCCTGTAAAGGGAACCTTTGCTTTGACCCATAAATACACACTTCAAAAAAAGACAAAAGCAAAAAAAAAACAACAAAAAATCTTTAACTTGAGTTAGGCAGCTGTCCAGAAACAGACATACAAAAATACTCTCACAAAAGAGAAAGTGAGCAAAGGATGGTTGGCATTTCTCAAAGGACAGCCCTTCTGTATTGTCCATTTTTCCACATGTTTTTATGTCTAGGTCTACAGCAAAATTTGCTGTAGAATTTTTTTTAGAAAATTGCTATAGAAAATGTAGAAGGAAAGAAAACTTTCCACAAGGTGTTAGATAAGAGTGGTTTGAAATCTCTGTTGTTGTTGATCATCATATCTGCCAAAATGGCAAAAGACTACATTTTACAGAAACTGAACACTTATCCTTCTGTAATTTTTTTTATACTGGGAAGAAATCAAAAGATTCCTGATCTTGATATCTTCAATATCTGCACTTTCCAAAATGCAAAGTGAATTTCCCTGAATAAATGCATTCAACTAAAATGAGCTGAGGATGTATGTTTTAATTGTTTTATAAATTGTATATATGATATGAAGTTATATATATATATATGGGTGTATAAAACTATTTTTTTCATACACACAGATGCAAAACCCATGATAAAAAAATGGCAAAGGAGAGAACAAAATTTACTGGAAAAGCAGAAAATTGTATATAAATAAAAAGAAGCTCAAAACCTCAATAATTAATGATAGCAGGTTTTTTAGAACTTTCTAAATTTGTAATTTTTTCTACAAATATATGATCTTATTCTAACTCTCAGAAAAAGAAAAATATCTCTAGATTAAATTCTAAGCCAAAGAAACATTGAATAGACAGTGACAAAAGAAGTTAGCACCTAAAAATGGAAGACAAATAATCCAAATTGCTAAAATTCTTTTATATTCTTTCTTAAAATATAGCTTTCTAAAGTAAATATATTATTGCTGCTTGTTGCAAAAGATGTTTTTTTTTTCCCACAGCACTAGTGAGATTTTTGATTCCCATATTATTTTCAAACTTCCCAATGGCTGCTTTTGTTGGTGTTATCTCTGTATTAACTCTCTTTCCATCATTTTTTTACTCTTAGTGTTGTTTGATAAGCTTTACATTTCAGCATTTTTGCATTTGTATTGCCATTTTTTGTTTGTAAACAAAATGGATTTTACAGTACCTTGCATTTTAATTTAAAATATCATGAGAGCCTATCAAAGTTTAAAGATTTGCTTTGAAAGTATGTTGAAATTAGCATTTGTATTTACCACTTCACTGTGCTGGTAATAATCAGTGGAACAAAATGTTAAACCACAGAAATTCATCTTTTATGGCTGGATAATCCCATCAAGAGGGAACAGGAATAGGCCATTCTCTTCTTTAATAGGCTTTGAGATGCATCTGTCTTACAATAGACATCAAACCACATCAGTCATATTAAACAGTATTTATATTGTCATGATTTAGATACTTGAAATAAAACTTATAAAGACCAAAAACTTATTTATTGTTTTTGATCAGTAAATTTACAGCCTTTTACTCAAAGGACTACATAGGGATATGATTTAAATATAAGAAATGCAAAGAGAAATTTGTACTCGTTGGTTTCATTGAATCATATTAACACTATAGCCACAAGATTAGAAGAAAAGTAGCAGAAATAATCCCATAAAAAGAAAAGTAATGGAATAGTGCAAATAGGTTTAAATTATTCAAATTTGCATAAATCAAAGCACAGGTAGAGTATTTAGGGCCATATAACTATAATGAACAGATTTTCTAAAACAGAATATTATCTGTTTCTTAGGCTGTTTTCTGTCTCCAGGTGAAGTATCCTAGAATTACAATCTTTCAGATGTTTATATAAAGTTAGAATTATGCTCTAGCATCTTTAAAACTATTGTACCTCTGCATATTGATTACTGCTCTAGATCCCATCTGTGAAACGAGTGTTTGATACAGTGCCATCAGTGAAGTGCTAGGTCAGAAGTGCATCTTATCTGATATTTTTCAATTTAAAAAATTAGAGAATGAAAATTAAAAAGTCAAATGACAGTGACAGAGGGTAGACACAAGATTTTTACATATACTGAAAAGACACATGGGAGTGAAGCTTGCTTGAAGAGGTATTGATAGCCCCACTCAGATCCTCACTGAAATATGTCAGCATACCAGACCTAATCTGAGTTACAGAGGGGATAAAATTCTTCAAGATGTTTACAGATGTCCAGTCAACCTTTTGATTCAAGACTAAAATGAGTTTTAAAAGAGTTTTTATAACTGGTTTCAAACCTTGTAGCTAGTTTATAATCCTAGCTGTGTATGCGGGTGTTACATGGGAACACGGCAAAAGATTTGGCATTAAAATTCATAGCCTCCCAAACCTGGGCTTTGAGGTGGCAATTTTTATGTAGGAAGAGGGAAAAGGTATTGCTTCCTGAGAGAGGCCATAGCCCACATGTTAATTACCCACATGGGTAGCTGAGTACGGACCATGACTTTGGCAACTCTCCCAGCTGTTGAAGAACACGCAGTGAATATCTTTGCTGATCCAGGACAAGCAGGGATCACCTGAGGATTTGCCCATGTCCTGGATGCAAGAGAAAACAGGCTGGTCGCAGCACAGGGATCTGCAGCAGTAAATCTGCTTCTGTTTGTCTGCCCTTTTCTCTTCCTCATATACACTGCTCCCAAGCATCTTACTGCACATGCCAGCAGAGCTTGATTAGCAGTCTTCCAAATTCAGTTTGTCTGACAAATTCTTTTGCAAATCTATTACAACAGATGACTAGGTTAGATATGAGCCCTTTCATGCAAAGGTCTCCTTGATTACACACATCTTAAATATTTGTTACAAAATATTAGCAAATATTACTTCTGATGCCAGGCTCTCTGTCACATTTTATTGCTAGAGTTCAAGAGAAATACTGCTTTAGTTGGAATAAAATTAAAGCATACATAATAACTGTTAAAGTAATAAAAACCCAACATTTTTCTCCAAAACAGGCTGATCCATATCCAGCTTAAGCAGGATGTTTTCAGATTGGTTTTTCTTTGTTTGTTTGTTTGTGTTGTCCCTGAAATGCTAGGAAACACTATGCAAAATCCATCAACAGCTTTGCTGCCCTTCAGGTACAAAAGACTGAATACTTTTTAAATTGAATATTTTATCAATTTGTAAGGACCAGTCAACAATACAGAGTGGAGGCTATGGCTGCAGGAAACTATTTCAGGCTAAATGTCAAAGCCAAATCCATGAAATTCACCAATATACATTTTATAAGACAATCTACATAAATTTTTTCATATAATTGGCCAGCCAAGAACTCAATGTGGGGGTAATTTTTAATACGGAATTAATGGCTGTAAAATATATATTCTCTTATATATTTTGACTATGTTAAAATATAGAGAGGGATTTTCTTTTGAAAACATGAATAACTGCATATGCTATATGAGAAGCCAAGAGGCTATATCTGATCTCATACCTATATATGAGCTTGTTTAATGCCACTGAGATGTATGCACAATCAGCTAAAGGACTTTTAAAAATTGCCAGTAATTTGTTTGATAACTTGCATGAGTTCCCTAAGAAAGATTAATTTCTTTAAAGGGAAATATCCATTTTCTTCTTCCCAGAAAATTAGATTGTTTTCAAAAAAAATTAATTTATAAAACACAATTTTTCTCAGACTAAAATAATTATATTACAAAACTATTTTTCCTAATATGCTTTGTAAATTTAGTTATACTTAGGTATAGGCATGTTTTTAGAAAAAATAAAAGCTATATTGGCCTACATAAAAACTCTGTTTAAGGTTACAGCTACTGCCTAAGTACAGAAGCAAATAAAATTCAACTACTTACATGAGAAGCCATGGCTTCTATCATTATCAACTATCTTTGTAACCAATACAATACTCTGATATTGAAAAGTTTTTGTGGTTTTTTTTTTCCTGAAAGTTACTGTTTCTTTATTCTAGGATCTCTTTGCTGTAGCTTACTGCACTTGGTTTTTACTGTCAAGGGACCTGGCTATCCTATAGGAGAAAACTGCAAACCTTTTGAGCTTTTCCATGCATCAATATTCTATGGGCTCAGAAATTAAACATGACACTGGATTTCTGTTTCTGAAATTCCTTCACCTTCTTTGACCAACGTAAATGTGACTAACAAATAAATTCAGGGGAAATTTATTTCTTAGAAATATCACTGCCATGTGGGTTTGAGTCATAATATGAAATTCTAATATTTCTAATAAAAAGTAAGTGGAAAACATTTGTTGTATTCAATTTAACATTTTGGAGTGTGTTGCAACTGCTGATAGTGGTTTAAATTGACTTCCAGCTAATGACATTGGAAAACTACTTAATTCTGATTACAAAATGAGAGACTTTACAGTCTAATGAATTTTTAATAAAGCTTCTGTGTATCATTGTATGGGCCTGCTCCTTAGCGCATGAGATGGAGATAACATTCCTCATATTCCATTTGTTTCTCTGTTTCAGGGATATGATAATAAATCATCTGAATATTTGCAGTTCCACCTTACCCTCCTAAGCAAAATCTCTCTTGAACACACAGGATGAAATTCTTTCCATAGTTAAACCTCTACATTTGAAAAATTGGTGCTTGAAAGCTTGATTTTTTCTTCAGAAAAAAACATGTTCCTTTCTTAAATCACACATGCAAAATGCCACAGAGTGCCAGCCATGTAGAGTGGACTCAGACATCTCAATGCTATATGCCTTGGAGAAAAGCATGTAGTTTGTTTTTGCATTATAAAAAAAAGAGATAAAATATTGCAAAGAGCAATTATCTGTTTTAAGCATCTTTTATCTGTACATCTGTCATATACCACACCTAATTTTCTGGTTAAGTTTTGAATGGTGCCACATAAAGCAAGGTATCTATTTCTAGATATTGAACATAGCAGAGATTAAATATTATCTGTAAAAAATGCAGATCATAAATTTTCATATATTCTCCTTACTCAAGCACCTATGGGGAAACCAGGCACAACATGATGATTGGGATATTTGGGACTTTTTAGAAGAGTAGAGGAAAGGATAATTGGTATTTGATTAAATTATTTCTCCCACATCTGTTTCAAAAGGTAAATACCAGGACTGCAGTTGGCAAGAGCTCAGACTGCCACAAGTGTTGAAGTACAAAATTATACCGCAATGACATTGATTTCTGGGAGATGTTTATTTATTACATGAACCCATTGTTATTTGTGTAGTAACCACAAGAAAACCATAAGATATGTTTATTATGTTATTTACTTAAAGATGGTAAAGTCATATGCAGTGGTGGCTTTGCCCTTGCTTGATGAGTACATGGCCTGTGCATCAACATTCCAAAACCATTTTAGGTATGAATGTATTCAATGAGCTGCAAAGAAAAGAAGGCTAAGGGGACATCATTACAGCTGGTGTTTCTTCCCTCCTTTTCCTATTTTGCCCTACTGAACTCTTGTCTTGTCTGCGTTTCAAGATGCTGACAATGTTTGTGGACTCTCTTGTTGGATGCTCAGAGATTTCAGTTTCATGTTGTGGAGTTATTTTTATGAAACACTTTTTTTTTGTGTTAATGTCCACCTAATCAAAATTTATTATCTGTAATAGACTGACACAAAATCTCTTTTTCTGCAGTTAAGAGAATATAATAGGAGAACATAATAGCTGAAGGCTGAGGTTTTCTCTATGCCTGCTGGTAAGGAGGTTAGAATAATGTAAAATTACTTAAGTAGTTATTAGGAAAAGGACATTAGAAAAATAGAGAATGGTGTGGGAAGAAAATAAGAAAAATACAGAAAAAGGCTTTCCCTAGTGATGGAGATGAGCATTCTCCAAGACCAAAAAAGGAAATCAACAGTTCTTCGGAGTATGTACAATAGAAAAGGCAGGAGGAGATTCTTGCATAACTGAAAATAACTGAGGACCTGTCCCTGGATCAAGAATTAAGAGAAAGGTACGACAAGACAGTGTTGCAGTGTATAATAGAAAGTAAAAAATGAACATTTAAATTTTACTGTTTATGTTCCTACTTGTATTATACACTGTTCTTTCCAAATATTCTTTAAAACTTAGTTTTAGATGTGGGTCTGGAAATCTGTCAAAATGTGTCCCAATATCAGTTAGTATGCATCAATAATTCTGGCTGCTAGGGTTACATATCCAATGAAGAAGTAACAGTCAGAGTGCCCATGCCTAGGAAACATGCTGGAGAAGATAAGTGAATGACTTCCAAAACCTGCTGATCACAGTGTTGCAAGCAGAGCTCTAAGCTATGGAATATCCTCATTATTCAGACGAAGTCAACTGACCAGTCTTTGTGGCAAATTCACAGAAACAGAAGGGAGAACTTAGTGCAAAAGTAAACAGGGAAAAATCCCTCTCTTCTGTCCTTTCTGTTGAGTAACAGTATCATTCAGTCTTTCTAGAGACACTAGTTCTCAAAATTTAATCAAGCATTTTGAGGAGTGTCTTTTATGTCTTCTCCACCCCGTAAAGGCGAAAGAAAAAATGACAACAGAAATATTTTTACTTTAAAAAAAATCCAACCTTTTTGAATGGAACACTATTTAGGCCTCTCAGGAGGAATCAGGTACTCAGGTACTTGCTGTTTGATAGAGTTAGTCCACTTAATTTCTAGAAAAGTTTTTAATTAACTGGATATGATAGACTGTATTTTGGAATGTGTATATATATATGTAGGATATGGATTTTCATCCTCCAGCTTCTTCAAGGCATTTGGGGACCCTCAAAAATATGGTTTTTTCTGCTGATGGGTTTAAAATTGTGGAACTGGAGTATAGTTTACTAAACGATTTTCCATGTAGGTTTCAGTGCACCAAAGCAGTAAGGTCCCTGTAGTCTTGAATTTGAGAAAAAAAAATTTATGTTACAAAAACATGTAATATACTGTAACACTCTAATTTGATTAGAGGTATAGTTGCTGTAAAGACTGATATTGTAGCGTGACAGTGGACACTAACAGAAAAAAATAATCAAAATTTAAGAGTGGTTCTTTATTTATTGTTAAAAGCATCAGAAAAAATCAAGAAAACAGAACTTTGAGATGTGGTGATCCAAAGACAAAAGTTTTGGTCTTTGGTGTTTAAGACCATGATAACATGAGCTTTCTTGATTTCTGGCAAATGTTGTATCTCTGGAAATTTAGTTTTCTTACTTGTATTCAGAAACTTCACGTGAATTGCAATAAGTCACATATATTTAAAACTAAGGTTCAGATTTCTTCCGGGAGTGTCACCCATTGTTCCTTTTAATTTAGTTCCACTAAAAAAAAAGTTATGTGCTGCTTATGGAGACTGTGTGCACTGAATGCAGTATTTTAATGGATGTTGCTACAGTGCTAGAAATTTTTTTAAAACAAAATTTATACTTTCAGATTAAAGCTAATGGCTATTTGTGCACTCAACATATGGTTTTCACAAACTGCTGACAAAACTCCCACTAAAGGAAACAGGAGTGTTTCTGCAGACTTCAGCAGAAGCACACTAAGAAAGAAGAGGACTACAGCAGTAACTAAGGTGCTATCCTACTTAGCAGATAAGACACAGTGATATGACAAAGAAAATCCATTTTGCAGCATTACTATACAAATTAGACTTGTGCTTAGGGCTTATGAAAATAATTCTCTCAGTAGGTGATTTAGCACAGGTGAAGTCAAGGTGGGGATGTAAGCAGGGATGAATTCTTTCTGCATAAAAGCCATGAACAATCCAAGTTTTTTATTCACCTGACAGCTGTTCCATGTTGTAGAACAGTGATGTCATTTTTTTCTCTTGTAGCAATAAGTAAAAATTAGACTACTAGCAAAAGCAAGTGCTATTACTGCTGCCAGTATGGTTGTAAGTCTTGTCAGAAAAGAGGAAAACTAGTAAAACTGCATGTAGACATTAAAATCTGTACCAGCATTCCATAATATACATGGAGAAATGGTTGCATAGAAATAGAGGCTTAAAAAGAGATGCACTGCTTTAGTGTAAAATGTCTATTTGCTTTTCTGTACCCTATGAAGAACAGAAAATAATTTAGTAAGTCTACATAGAGAGCTCTTATCCTTTTATCTGACACTTCTAGAAATCTGTGGACCCACTCAGGCAGTACTAAACACAAAAAAAAACCACCATGCTCATCTATAAGAACTTCCTAGACAAGGAGCTATTGGAGAAGTCAGTCTGTGGTCCATGCTCACTCCTTGTCCTTTTTCCTAAAGAAATTACTGCTGCTGCTTCTCCTTTTCCCCCTTCTTCCTTTCCTCTTCCTTCTTCCTGAGTCAAACCCACCTTCTGTTTGCAGCTACTGCTCCTTTCTCACTTGACTCGAGGAGTCGCCTTTTTACTCTATAAGAGAGTGGGGAAAACCCCTATGTATTTCTCAGGTTATGTGTTCCTTTTTTAATGCGATCTACTATTAATAATACATGGAGGGCTTATTTAAAATATCAACTCATCTACTGGAAAAAGAAAACAGCAGCTTCAAACTATTCCCCAGCTGAAACTAGGAATTTAACTACAGCAATAAACTTCATGAAAATAATTCTCACAAGTCAAAGGGGTTATTCACAAGGCAGAGGCTAATCACGCCTCAGTACCAAAACAGAGACACTAATTGCCTTATTTTCAGTGTCACTGGATACCTGCACCTCCTACTGAAGTGTACATTGTGGGCAGAGAAACAGGATAATAAGAATGTATAGGTCAGTTTTCTGTTAGGATGTAGAACACGAGGAAAAATGTAAAACAGCAGATAACAGTAGCAGAAATTGTTTATCCCCAGTGTACTCTGAGTTTACCATTTTAATTCCTGTTTGCAAAAGTGGTTAAAATTTACAATGTTTAATGTCCAATACTCATTGTTGGTACAGTGGGCACAGCAAAACAATGTTGAAATTAAAGCTGAAAGCGACATAATGTGAGCTATAAGTCACATATAAGAAAATGACAAATAACACAGCCCAGATTTTGAGAATGCCCTGTGATAAACTGCATAAAAATTTCCATGGAAACACAGACAGTTAGCCTTTTAACAAATAATCCTTATGTTGAAATATCAGCATGTCCTTTTTTTTAAAATGGACAAATGAATGAAGATTATGTTCAGTTTGTGTACAATAAAATAGAATTGCCCTGGATTCCACAAGCAAATTGTTTGCTTCAAATAATTAATTGTTGTTTCCTTCTGTACTATAAAATTCTAATAATTTTCCAGCCATTTCAATGAAGCAATAGTTCAAATTTTTATTTTCATGTCCTTTTGCAATGACAGCTCTGAAATATATGTTTATTTTAATTAAAAACTACCTTGCACAATATTTTTTATGGTTTATGCAGAAAAGTCTGGCTTAGTTTGTTGGATACCTTTAGATATAAATATGTTTCAAGGTAAATGAAAAGCAATATTCAGTCCAATTGCAGTAAGCAGTTTTAATATTTAAAGAAATTGTTAAACCACAATACTGAACAGCACTGTATTAATCTACAGGTACCTGAATAATGCCAAAAGTAAGGTGTTGGGGAATATAAAGAAATAAAGAAAAAAATCCAGTTTCCAAACATTAAGAGCCTCAGCTACTTTTATAAAACCCCCTGCATCCTGGTTTGTGACAATAAATTTATTCTCTAGTTGGAGGTGCTAAATTTTGCTGAATCTACATAAACAATTTTCTTTAGCTAATGCAAATTTTAAGGAAGGGGTAAGCACTTTAAACCATTATTATTATTATTATTATTATTATTATTATTATTATTATTATTATTATTATTATTATTATTATTAAGTTTTTGAAATTCTGGAAAAGGAAGAGATGGGTAAAGAAGGGAAAGGAATAGAAAAGTGGGAAGAGGTAAGGGGGAAGGCTGAAGAAAAAAAGGAAAAGAGATAGTAAAATTAATTTTATATTCCAATACCATCTAAATATTGGTCATAGCCCACCACCTGTAGAACAATTTTGCAATTTATTCAAGATTATATTGGAAAAAATAGGCTAACAAATTTTTTTTTTTTTTTTGCTTTCCTCAATTGAAAAACCATTGAGAATTAAGAGACCCTTACATTCTGTCAAATCTATATACCTGGAAGCACAGAAAACAGGGAAAGAAACTAAATATACTAGCAAGGGAGAGCTATGCCTAATTCATGCATTCTATGAGTGAATTTATAACATTTTTCCAAAATATTGGAAAACCACGTATATCACATTTTCAAAAAAAAAAAAAAAGTGCTGCCTCCTTTCCTACAGAGTGAATTCTGTGAATGCAGAAATGAATATAGTCTGGCTTTGTCCCTTCTGTGCTGCAGAATTTACTGGAAATTCTCTACATTCTTTTTGCATCTTCTCTCATCCAAGAACAGAAGATGGCTGCAGAGAAGCGATCTAATCCTACACACAAGGTTACAGAATTCTTCTTGGTCTGTTTATTTACTGTTGGAATTAGATGATTTTGTGAGCATAGACTGTGAGTCTGGTTAGAAAGAACTTGAATAAAACACAGATGTCTGTTGAAAGACAAATGCATGAAACAACCTTCTGTGTAGATGACCTGAAGGCAACATGCTGAATAAAGTACTTATGACTAAAAACATACATTGCTTGCTATTTTCCATGTGCAGAGGATAACATTTTGAAAGAACTGAGGTTTTTCATAGTGCAAACTCTACTACTGTTTTCCCTAATTCAAAATTTTTTTATTCAAACTTTCCACTTTAAGAATAAAACTTCTTTGGAATGGTGACTAATAGCATTTCTTTTCAACAAAAGCATCAGGATATATTAGGGAGTCAAGAAAGCCATTTTTTAGTGTTGTTATATATAATGCACAAAAAGAGCTAGAGGTAATGAAGTTCTAATTTGCAGGTTTGAAGGGTTTTATTTTTTAAATGCCTGAAAATTTAGTCAGCTATAAAGCAGAAAAAAATTCATTGTGGGAACAAATATTATCTATTTTGGCCTAGTTACAGCCCTTAAGTGGACATATGTAACATATTCTTAGGCAAGTAGCTCAAAGGTTTGTTTAAACATGTGGTGCTCATATGAGTGATAAGGACAGAACTTTTGTGTCTTTTACAGAAACAGAGAGTTTGGTGTATTGCAAAAACATTCGTATTGGGAAAAAAACCCAGGTTTTTAGAATGTTGCTACCCACTTAAATTGTTTTTTAAGTTGAAATACATAACAAAAGCTTTATGCCTTTTTGGGACATGTCATGACTTTGAAAGTTTGAGCGTTTTATGGTGAAACAGAACAAATTATGATTTCTCTATCTGGGTTTGAAACCTTCTGCTATTATTTTGTGTCAAGCTCAATTTTTAATTTAATTTTATCACTCATGATTAATTCACATCAAGGAGTAATTACTTAATATATTTTAAAGAGAACTTATTAGAAAATAAGTAGACTGAAGCCATCCAGAACTGGCTATATGAGTTAATTGTAGGAGACACCACTCTAAGGGTTCCAGAGGGACTATTTGGGTTTTGTCTGCTAATAGTGCTGTTATTGTTCTGTGAATTCTACTCTACAAGGAAATGTGAAAATGAAGCTGAGAACAACTTAGCCTTGATCACTTTTTCTCTTCCCCATCTACGTCTCCAGACTGTGGACATAGGAAAATCCACTGAATATAAGGAGATACAACCTGTAGGGATGGCCTTCCCATCTCTTCACTGTTGATGGTTTTCAACATACCTCAGGTGGAAGATGGACAGGACTTGCACTCTAAAAACAATTCAGACTTTGCCCTTTCTCCTTACCTTACAGTCTAAGTGTGTCCTGTAACTCCACAACCAATTTCATTCCCAGAAAAAGAAAACATTTTGGCATACCTATTTTTTTAATCAGTGTTTACCCTTCAGCAAAGCTCTGAGCAGTAATATTTCATGCATTTTCATAAACCCCACCAAAAATTACTGTAACTTAGCATCATGCAATATGACCTAAATGTCACATGTATGCAAAATGTTTTTAAATGAGCTCACAGAGTTATATAATATGTTCATTGTAACCAAAGCAAAAAGAGCTACTTGACCTCCCATTATCACCTATAACTTATCAATAGAATTGGCTCGGCTAGCTTGCCTTGCTGAACAAATAACCTGAGAAATGTTTCAGCTCTAAAGCACACTCTTTCTTGGGACTGAGACATTCCATGTGAGGCTGACAAAAAGTGCTACCCATCCTGGCTTACTGGACAGAAGATCAGGAACAAATGGCTTTGCAAGGAAAACTTCAAGACTAGGAACAATCTACCACAAAAGAATTGTACTATTGAAATTGATACCTGTTTATTAGATCTGTCAATGACTGATCAGTACAGTTTGTAAACATGATTTCCATTTAATATCTCATTTCATTAAAATCTTCCAAGCAACAGAATTTTTTCTACAGAAAGTAGAAGTCAAGTACCTTACTGTTTATTTTAGCAGAAGTCAGGATTTTTTCTCCCAGTGGTCGAAGGATAATGCAGATAATGTCTGCATTAAAATCATAGCAGTTTTAGGAATTCAGGCCAGTAGCCTCACACCAGGCTTATTCATTTATTTATTTATTTAGTCCCAGAAAGAAAGGAGAAGGAGTTTTCTATTATATATTTCTGCTTATTTAATAAATAAAATGCCTGAGCAGAAGAACATAGAGTTTCCAATTTGTCTGTCTTTAGCCAGGCAGAGTTCAAAATAAATCTTCTGCATCAGAGATTTCACCAAAATACTTGCTTCTCTGCACCTCAAGGTAGAAGGAAAATGAAAAATTGGAACATTATTTTCTCAGTAGTTCTTGTGAACCTCGTTCCACTGTGCAGAAGAGACATTTTGGGTCATGGGCAGCATGTACAAGCAGGACCATAATTTTTAACAGAATTATTTGTTTTCTAATACCTGTGTTTGGAGAAATTTCTGCATTATTTTAAAAAGTCATCAAATACTATGTTATGTTACATCATCACAGTAGTATATATGAATTGTTTTATTTCTTAAAAAACTTCAGCAAAAAGTTGCCATTGAATTATGTTGATTTTAAAACAAACAAACAAACAAAATAAAATCCCAAAACAAACAAAAACACACACAAAAAAAAAAACCACCCAAAAAAACCCCAACATATTCCAAACAACTAAAATGACCTTTCACTAATTTGGGTACTTGGTTATTATGTAGCAGCCAGATTCTTCAGGATGGTTAAGAACTCCCATATCTAAGTGTTTTGTTTGGCACTCCTGTATGGGAGAACAGAAATACTGAGAAAAAGTATATTATTATATAGTCATTGTACTCACATAAGAAGGACAATACACTCATTTAAAGTTTAAATTTAGTTTCTGAAAATACAGTTTGAGGAAAAAAATCTAAGCATGTTGCATTTTACTCCCCAGTAAAATTATAGAGAACCTTCACCTCAATGTCACACAGACAAAATGTCATTGATTTTTACCTAGGACGACATCTATAGGTCTGTGTACAAAATGCCATGACAGCAGGCATGGAGCAGGGTAGACTGGCTGTGAGATTGCCACTATTTTCCTATGGTAAAGATCTAAATGAAATTTGGAAAAATTCTTTTGTATTTCATCAATTTTTAATGTGATATACTATCCCTCTTCATCCACACTGCAGACAGAATTAAGATTGTTTTGTAATAGATTCAGAAACCTGAATGTTAAAGTCAAATAATACATTTCTGTAACTGAAGTTGATACAAATTATTACTTTTTCCAACACAGAATACATTACAAATAACTCTCGTCTCTAGGCAAATATTTCTTATATATCAGAAACAGACAGCTTCCTGAAGAAATTTCCCTTAATTTTTGTAAGACAATAGCTGCTGTACCCTCAACCTAACCTCTTCATTTCAGTTTGGCTTTGTCAGAAAGGATTATTGACATTCTTTGAGACAGGCAATATTCACAGAATATACAGTAGTGTTTACTTTAAAAAATGAGACTGTTCAATCAAAGAAGGTAGACAGCTAGGACTTTCATCTAAGCCAAAGTCATCTCAATGGGAACTTTCCTGCCGTGCAATGCTCTATATTCTAAATTGTTACCATGCTGTGCCTGTCTTCTTATTTTTAGGTAACAGATGCAGCTCATTGCTTGGAATACAATTTACAGATTTTTATAATAGAGGTATGAATTATTAATCTGCCTTTCAGTTGTAACTTTTTTGTGTATTGTAGCTTAGTAAATAATGATAAGCAAGAAATCAACAAGAACACTATGATGTGTTTCCTAAAATCAAACTGGTACAAGAACAGAGTTAACTGAGATAGTCCCTAGACAGGGTGTAGGCTTAGTGACCACTGTAAATATATGTATTTGCTGCCTCTTGTGAGCAAAGCATTTTTCTGGAAAAAATTTAGTCTGAAAACCTTCAACATATCTAGAAGATTCAGAATAATCCAAGTAGTGTATTGTGGTATTCTTAGGTAGTGTTTTATTGATCTGTTCAGCATGGAGAAGAGGAGACTGAGGGGAGGTCTCATTGCAGTTACAACTTCCTCATGAGCGACAGAGGAGGGGCAGGCGCTGGTCCTTCTCTGTGGTGACCACGACAGGACCTGAGGGAACGGCCTGAAGCTGTGTCAGGGGAGGTTGAGGCTGGATGTAGAAAAGTTCATCACCCACAGGGTGGCTGGGCACTGAACAGGCTCCCAGGGAAGTGGCCACAGCATCAAACATGACAGAGTTCAGTGCCTTTTTAGATAGTGCACTCAGGCACAAGACGTGATTCTTGGGGATGATCTTGTACAGGGCCAGGTGTTAGACTACTCGATCCTTGTGTGTCCCTTCCAATTCAGCTTATTCTGTAATCTAGTGGTTATGAAAAAAAATTAGACCAGGTCCTAAAAACCATTTGAAGAGATCTGATTGTGAAAGATTTTTAATTCTATCAAGTTTTTTTTATAAACATATATATATATATATAAATTTTTAAAAATTAAATAAAAATATAAACAAAAAAATTCATTATGGATGACAAAGGAATATAGCTGTATTTTTTTTTTTTTTGGCACCAGAGCTCATTTACATAAACAAGGAAATGAAAGAAACAAAGACTTATCAATGATTTTCTCTCAGTATCTTAGGCCTCACTATTAAATAAGCAGTTGAATATATATTTATCTAAAATAATCTTAGTTAATATAGCTTAAGGCTAATATTTGCTTTCTGTTCTGTAGCACTTAAGATTCCATAATTCACCACGATGCTATTTTGTCGTTTGAGATTCATTTTCTGTAATGGGTAAAGTCAAAATAAGAAAAATTTTTATTGACCTCGCCATGAATGGAAGCAAGGTAATTGCCTCACTATTTTAGCCATTGGGCAGATAATCACTATTTTTTCTATTTTATAGAATTTTTTAATAACCTTTAATAATGTCTTGGCACATAAAAACATTATAATTTTGTAGTATTTTTATAGACTACAATATTAATATAAGCTGATGAGTAATGCAACTTTTGTGCAATTGAGCACACCCACCCTATCTTTAAAGCATGGTTGTCTAACTTTAGTAGACAGCATTTTCATAGAGGATGTGGTCATATTTTTAAAACATTGATTATTGGACTAAATTTTAACTCATCACTTCTAAATTAATTTTCAATTCTACTGTTTGCCTAGCATGGTATAGCAATAAAAATCATTATTAAATTAACAAAATGAAAATTGATACATTCAACTGACTTACTGAATCCAAATTTTCAATAATTATGGAAAAAATTATAAGCACAAAATTTCTACAACAACAGGACAGAAAAGATAATTATGGACAAGATATAATGACAGAACTATATCCAACTATATATTTACAGATTAAAGCTTATAAAATAATGCATATTAAACACTAAATAAAGTGGTGTTTAAAACCTCATCTGTCTTTTTGTCAGTCTTCTACTACTGGTAATATTAACAAAAAAAAAAAGATAACATTGTTTTTAATGACCTTGAAAATATCTGGTATTTAGAGAACTTCAGCTCATATGTATCCCCATAGCAAATAAATACTCATTCTTAGATTTCTGTCTTCAGGCAAGGACCTTTCAAAGCTGTTTTGCATTTTATTCATTTCACACCAAATGCATCTGGTATTCTTTTCTATTATATGGGGTTAGAAGTGCTTGAATACTGCTGTAACTAGAATTCAGACATGCACGCATGAGTTTGGGTACAAAGTTTGCATACAATCCTCTCAGGATATGTGTATGAATTTCAGCGTGTTTGAAATGCTCAGAGCCAGGTATGGAATTTCTGCATGATGCTTCCCTACTTTCTCTGCAAACCCTTACTAGCAAATTTTATACCCTAATTAAGCACTAACAGTGACAAACTGTGGATATAGAAGGAACTAACTGAATTTAATTATCATGGTAGTGGATACATTGAAATCCTTGAAACCTCTCTTCCATAGTTGTTTTTTTTTCCCTTGTCAGAAGTAGCTTAAGGTTTTGTCTCAGTAGAGAATGGTCCAGATTCTTCAACAAATACAGATCCACAAAGAGAGCAGCACTATGCCCTCACCAATATAATTTGGCAGATTGTGCCACATATTTTGTCATAAAATGGAATGAAGCCTTCGCAGAACTGCTTATTTCTAATCTTTGTGCTCAAAAACTGTCTTTTTATAAAAGTAATCTACAAACATTGCAGACTCAGAGGCAGAGAGTCACAGACAGGGTAAGTTTGGAAGGGACAGCAGGGAGTCATCTGGTCCAACATCCCTGCTCAAGCAGGACCTTCCTAGAACACAATGCACAGGGTTCTGCACCGATGGTTCTGGAATTTCTCCAGAGTGGGAGACTCAAAAACCTCTCTAGACAATCTGTTCCAGTGCTTGGTCACTTATACAATAGAGAAGTTTTCCCCATGTTCAGGTGGAGCTTCCTGTGCATCAGTTTCTGCCCATTGCCTCTTGTCCTATTTCCCAGCACCACCAAGCAGAGCCTGGCTCCATCCTCTTGGCACCCTCCCTTCAGATACTGACAGGCATTAATGAGGTCCTCTAGCAGTCTTCTGAAGGCTGACCAGCCTCAACTCAGCCTTTCTTAGTAAGAGAGATACTCCAGTCCCCTAATCATCTTTATTCCCCTCTGCTGAACCCTCTCCAGATTCTCCATGTCTCTCTTGCACTGAGCAGCCCAGACCTGGACACAGCACTCCAGATGTGGCCTCACTGGAACCGACTAGAGGGGCAGGATCACCTGTCTCACCCTGCTGCAATGCTCCTCCTAATGTACTCCAGGATGCCATTGGCCTTCTTTGCCCCAAGGACACTCTGCTGGCTCATGGACAGCTTGGTGTTAACCAGGACTGCTCTCTGTAGAGCTGCTTTCCACCAGCTCAGGTCCAGCCTGTGCTGATGCCTGGGGTTATTCTTCCCCAGGTGAAGGACTCTGCATTTATCCTCATTGAACTTTAGTTGGCTCTTCCCTGCCCATCTCTCCAGCCTGCCAAGGTGCCCCTGAAGGACTGCACAGCACTCTGGGTTATTGGCCACTCCTCCCAGCTTTGTGGAATCAGTCAACTTGCTGAGGAGGCACCTACCTCTTCATCTAAGTTCATGGATAAGCTAAATACTGGACCCAGCATTGAACCTTGGAGTACATCATCACCAGTAACAAGCCTTCAACTAGAACCTGTGCCACTGATTATGACCGCTGGGATTCAATCAAATGTTAATTCATCTCACTGTTCACTCATCCAGTCCACATTTTCTGAGTTTGCCCCCGACAATTTTGTGAGAGCCAAAAATCTTGAATCTTCAGCTGGCAACCATCTGAAGCTTGTTTTGTAGTGATGAAGTGCTATAAAATAGATTTAATGATAATTAAAAGACAGAACTCTGATTATTCACAAGCAAGCATTGCATTCATATGGATGCTGCAAGCATGAGCATGATACTCTAGGTAAAATAAAGACATCAGACTGTCCTCTATGCCCTGGAACTAGACCCCCACAGAATCTGTCTAGAAATGCCCTTGAGAAATGCCCTTGAATCTGGTTAGGAGTAGCCTTGAGAAGCTGGTTACAAGTGCCCTTGCACCGAGGTTTCAGTTTAGAGCTGCCTTCATTTAAATCACCACAGTGAGCAGCAGCAATACAGACAGACTTCCTTCTGACAGAGCATCACCTTCACAAACATATAAAGAACCCTAAAAATACAGAAACAATATTTTTTTCTTCCTAGATCATTGTTTTGAATGGGATTTAGTACTTGTCATTAAACACAGGATTTCCTAACCAGATGAAAGAGCCCTAAGACCTTTCTAACCAAGACCAAATAATTACCTTCAGCTCAGAAAAGGAGCTCTTCAATTTATCTATTGATCTATCAGAATTAAATAAAGAAAAATATATTTTCCATAATCATGTCCTTCACTGGAGTCATTATGCTTAGCCTCATCAAGATTCTTTGCAAGATTTTGTGAATTTGCAGACAGATGTGACAATAGTAGGTCCCCAACCAGACATTTCATTAAAAACATACATGAAATATAAACAAAAATTCCCTTAAAATCTACACCAAAAAAGGGAAAAAAAAACATGAAGAGAAGCTTCTAATTACTATCATCTTCAGCAGACTGCAGATGAAAACAGCAGCAGCCTCTGTTTGTGATGCATAGCTGCTCTGCTCCTGCTCTTTCCTTTGAGAAAAACTTAGCTCTCAGATTGAATATACCAGCCAACCAAGTACCTACCAAATATTGCTTTTTTAGACTAGCTTTTTTCCTTTCTTAATTGTCCACAATATTTCACCTATCAATGCCCTGAATTTCCTCAGAGATAAAAAGAAACAATCTAGACAGCCTCTTCCCCCACAGTAAAAATAGTAACCGCGCTATGCTATTAAGAAACCAGAGCCCTATTTATTCATTTCACACTTGGTTTCTGGAGGAGACTGGTTTGTTTCTGTCCCTGGAGGAAGTGCCTGGTATGAGGTTTGAAATGTCAGGGATAATTAAGACAAACTGTGCTTTTTTGCCCCAACAAAGGAAATATATCCCTTAAAATAACTCCCTACTGAAATCTCTGAGCAAAAACCAGCCCAGCACTGTTGAGGTAGCTTACAATGCTAAATCAATTGTCAGCACTAGCAAGGCTCTGAACTGGAGCATCTTGCAGTTTCATTGCAATCCAGCAGCTACTGTGTTATCAGCAGGTAAAAGTACAAATACAATGCTGAATAGTCTGATATGAAAGCACCTGTATAGGGATCAAATAAAAAGACATATAACAAAGATGTTTATGTCTCAGAAAATGAAAATATAATTACTGTGAGGTCAAAGTTTAGAGATCAGAGACATTCAATAACATTTTTTCATTCAGCCATTTTATTGTCAGCAGTCTTTAAGCAGTGTTGGACTTCATGTTCACTTAAGAATTGAGCAAAATTACTGTATTCTGTATGGTCTCTTTTTTCTTTTTTTCTTTCTTCTTTTTTTTTCTTTTTTTCCTGATTTTCTTTTTTTTTTTTTTTTCTTTTTTCTTTTTTTTTCTATGTTTTTTATTTATTTTTAAAATAAAATAACACAGTAGAGTTTTAGAGTTTTTCTTGCTCTGGGGCCTTTTCTGATGAACTAATGCTATTTAGCTGAAATAAGAAATTGATGATAGATTACTTTGTAAAAACGTTTTTTGTGTGATATAACATAAAGTTTAATATAATGGAAAATGTTATTCAAAATGCTAGAAAAACAAGTCTGCTTTTCACTTCTTGTAAGATATATGACAGAATAGCATGAAAAAAGACCATATATAGAATCATAAAAATTATGACTATTACATGGACACTAGAAGTTCATCATCTTTAGATCTGTCTCATCAGACCACTTTTATGCAAAATTCATGAAAACTGGGTGGAAACCTCTGTTAAATTATTGTAGTGAAACCATGTCAACATATTTTGTAATAGTAGCATAAGGGATTTTAAAAAAATGTATTCATAGTAAACTTGCTGTCTGTTGAATGTTTTCTTCCTGCAGCTTTGGTTGCCTCTGTGGATGATGAAACTCCCTCTGAGACGGAGGGACTCAGGGGTGTTAGATAGGAACTACAGCAGCAACAATACTGTGCTTAAGCATTAACCTAGAAAACCTGGTAGGAAAATACTGAAAAAAGGTCTAGCCCCTCTCCAGTGTCTCTTTTCTTTCTTTAAAACACAGGTGTTTTTTCCAGGAAAGCTGACAGAGCTATCTCGTCTCCACCTTTTGTGATTGTATTATAAGATAAGGGAACTTAAGATATGTTCAGTGTACTGAATTTATAAGATAAGTTCAGTACACTTCTCTAATGTTATTTAGCAAAAAAGACAGTGACATGAAAGCAGAATGTCTCAGTTCCATTTTGTCCTTTAAGTGCCCCATATACCCCCTTCAACTGAAATACACAATCTTTGAACTGGAACAAGGATGCTCTTTCTGGGTGATAAGACTCTCTGATTCTTATGACATCATCTAATTCCACACAAGTTTTCAAATATTTCATGTAAAGCAGAAGCACTTCCATATGAAGATTTTTAGATGTTAGCTGCCTCACATGCCTTAGAATGGCCTTCATTAGTAAGGTGGGTGGTATGGCTCCCATTTCTTTCAAGTGGGGAGGGCAGGTGATGGGGAGAGCTGATCCTGACTCTTCACGTCCTGTCAGGCTGTTTTACTCTTGCCTTTATAGAAAGAGTGGGACATTACAACCTCCACTGTACTTTCCTTCAGCAGTTATGTTTTAAGAAGTGTGGATCTGTTTATCTGACAGTTCTCTCAGGGCAGACATGCTCTGAGATTACCAGGTAGAACAGTCCCTTTCTCTTGTACAGAGACATCCAAATTGTGAATGCTAGTGAGATTTGGACATGCTTAATATTCAGCTGTTCAATCAGGTGAAGCTTCAGGCTTTTCAAGACTTCTCCTAAAGTAGAACTGTAGGACATAAACCACCCAAATGTCTTTGGACATTAAATCTTTACACTGGGATGGCAGCTGAATGAGCTTTGAGTTTTTGCATTAATTACATTCCAATATTATACGAGGTATCTTAGTCCATCAGTTTATTTGTCCCCAAATAACTTTGTTCTTGATGTCTTCAATCCTAAAACTCTAATCGTGCCATAGTTGTTGGCATCAGAATGTTTATTGTGGAGCTAAAGACTGTAAAGCATCCTACTACCATTGTAGCAAGAATTGCCTTAGGTAAAGGAATAGTGCCAGGACCTGAAACTGTCTTAAGTGCCTTTAGGGCTCTTCAGGCTTCATCTATTTACTTACTTTTCTTATCAGAAGCACTTCCAAATCATGTCATGTTTAACAAATTAAAATCATGACAGCTCTACAAATTCATATTAATACTTCCCCCTGAAACACCTAGAAATCCATTAGCTGATATAGTGGCACACACACATACATACACACACACAGCTGTTCTAGGATGGGTCAGATACCACTGAGTGATGTGGGGGCACTAAAAAAGCAAAAACACTCTTTGAATTAAGAAGTATTTCTTTCCTGTTTGGCCATCCTCATTTGTCTGTGTGTTAGCAGCTACAAATGTGCTGGAAAGAGAAATAATTTGGAATCTGACTCTGCATGAGGAATAGCAATGCTCATCTAAGATATTAAGTCTGGCTTTAGTGCTCATGTTGGCATTAGCAGCAAGTAATCTTTTCAGCAATATAAGGGGGAAAGCATTAATTCAGCCCTGGGAGTCATAGATTCTGGAACTATGATGAGATCTTTCCCCTTACCTGCTGTATTCAGCAGACACGTGCCAGATGTGAGTAGACAAAATTTTAAAAATACCTTTAAAAAGATAACAAAAGGAAATTGGTTATGCAGAAACACCTTTAGGGAAGAAAATCTTTTGTGACATTGTCTTACTCAGAGAAATTCCTGATTCCAAAACACAAGAGCTAGTCAACAAGCAGCCAGCATCTTTGGAACAGATACAAGCAATAGCTGCAAACATCTACCAGCCTCTATCATAGATTTAAGGACAGAATTTCTTATATCTGACACAAAAAGGAGAAAACAGTAGTAAAAGAATGGATTAATTGACACGACTGTATTAAGAATAGCCACAGTTCAACTGCTGGTCATGAATACTGCTCTGCAAAGATGACAGCAGGAGGAAAATGGTGTTTCAGATGTCCCTGTGGGAAAGCCAGTAATTCTTTGAACTTGTCAGACTTATCTTGCAAATTCCACACAGATTCAGATGAAGCTATGAATGCACCAGTGCTTGATGGATAATTCCAGGATAACACTGTTCTCTTTGCCAAATGCATATTCTTTAATGTCTTGAAAGCTCACAATGGCTCTTTCTAGCAAGTCTTGCTTCATGTAGCTCACTCTTAGAAAATTTTTATGAAAATCTGCCTGCCAAGATACAAAATGTATTCTCTCTGGTATTATCATAACTTTATAGAACAGACAGTCTGATGGCACTGGAACAATTTATCCAAGCTGAGAACATGCCTAAAATTTACGCTATGACAAAAATCTCATTTAGAGTATCTTGTGGATGAAATTATTTATCTCTTACCTGAGAATAAATAAGTAATTATTATATTGACACTATCCTAAAATCAAATATTATGAGCACAGGACTTCTTGATTTAGGACTAAACTTGAAAAATCTAGTGTAAGAATTTTTCAAATATCAACTGTGATAGCTGAAAAATGCTAATTTTGCCATATTATGATTGCAGAATTCAAAATATTTTTTTTTGCTTTGGGACTCGAAATTAAAACATGTTATTGCCTCATTCTTCTGCAATAAATACAATCAGAGATTTTATTTTATGTAAAAATCTTCCTGCACAGAACAAAATTCATCAATTTAAAGAATGAAAAATCGGTCCCTTGGGACCATTGCTCCAAGCAGTTTGAATATGGTGATCAAACTTTTTAAAGTGTGAACAAGTATGAAGTGCTTTTCATTTCACAGGATTTTCAGACAGAGTTTCAGATATATATAAAAACCGTTGGTCTCATACAAGCATCTCAAAAATATGTATAAGTGCAAAGGTTTGGTACTTAATGGCCTGCAACTTCTTTTATGTAATGAGGAAAAAATGAACACATTGTTTGGTTTGAAGACTGATTGTAGTCTAATTGTGTTGATAGGTTCTGCCTTTTAATCAAGTGAAAAAAGAATTAAAAAGTATGTGTATCTTCTGAGGCCAAAGAGAATTTAATGAAAGAGTAGAGAACAACTAAGTATTTTGCAGATGTCACCTATTAAAAAAAATTCTTGGCTTTCTATTCAAGTACACAATTAAGGCCTCCAGGAAAATTTGTCACAACAACAACAAGTTCAAGTTCTTACCATTGGCAAGACAGTCCTGACAGCAATTTATTATCTGTTTGATATGTTTGACCTGCATATGTTTGCACATTTTTTATTGCAAAAAACAAGGCATACCATTTGTGAGCAGACATGAGAACTCTTTTAACAGAAGGAATATCTGCAGAATAAAAAGGTAATTTTGCTGCCTGAAAACAATAGGCAATTATTCCAGAAAACAAAGTAGAAAAAAATTCTGTTGAAGATTAAAGGTTGTTTGTATGCTGAGAAGGTTAGACTATGAGCTACTGACCATATATCTGGCTTATACCTGGAGGTCTATAAGGGAGAAAAACTAAGCATTCTTTTAAAGTGAAAATTTCTATGATTTGCATATTTAAAAGCACTCTTTATGAATGTCCATCTTCTTTCCAGAAATTTTATGATTGGAGTTGTCATAAGCAGATGACCATAAAATTGAAATAAGATCAGACACTAGTACAGCATTTTAAATTTATTTTGAATTTAAATGGTCTTTAGTATGTGCAAATCTTGAAAATGCTAATCTATGCTTGAGAAGTATAAGTCTTTCTTCAATATTTTATAGGAGGGATTTAGATCTATGATTTATCAGTCAACAGACAGCACTAAAGACAGGGCGTGGTTTTTTTTGTTGTTGTTGGTTTTTTTTTTTTAATCAATTATCCCCTTGGTAGATATTTTTAATTTCTATCTTCTTTTCTGACTCTGGAAAAAAAAATTTGGTATAGGTCTGTCAAGTTGAGTGACCACCCATGTTAGTAATATAAAATGTAGGTTTTGAACAGAATAAAATATTTGTATGGCAACAACAGTTGGAAACAACACTTTTGCTTTATTTGCAGGTCCTGTTCAACCCTGTCACATATCTTGACTTTTCCTCTCTGTACCATTTAATGTTACTTTTCTTTTTTGTTTTCTCCTGTCTCAGATACCTGTAGACTTGTCTGATGGCACTGGAACATTGACAAGTCCAGCATTTCTATTCCATTCTATTCCATTCTATTCCATTCTATTCAGATTAATATCTCCAGCTTTTGCATATTTAGATGCTGAGGGCTTTCTGAGAGTTCTTTGCTATTGAATTAGACTCAAATGTCTTTTTCTGACAAGAGGCCACAACCTTAATGAGGGTTTCCAGGGCAAATTTTACTAAAGTCATTTTAGGTATAGAAATATTATCCTGTCATCTGTTTAAATTGCCTAAAAGAGACAGAAAAGAAAAAAAAGCAAAAGACAAACATTTTGTTCATCTTGAGAGAGGACATATAAGAATTAGGACCATGCTTTTACTGTGATTCCTAAACTTTAGCTACTCCTGATAGCATTTCAGCCTGTCAGGAAGTTCACAGAATTCACACAATTCACTGAATGACTATGTTGGAAGAAACCTTCAAGATCATCAAGTCAAACCCATGCCCTAACACCTCAACTAAATCATGGCACTGAGTGCTATATCCATTCTTTTTTTAAAGTTGTCCTCAGAACAAAAGAGGCTGTGATGTTCTAAACACTAATGTCTAAAATCCAGCAGTAGCAGCCAGTTGTAACCATGAAATAAATACTTTTAAAAAAGAGATATTTGATACAAGACTCTGCAGTGATGGCTTACTTCAAGTGAAACAAATATTGTTTTGGAATTTTTCTTGTCTATATACATCCCAAAGCATCATCCTAAAATAATTTTCTTCCTTTGGACCATGCAATCAATACAGGGATTGAAGAATATATGCCTCCAAAAATACTCTTTGAGGCAATGTAGTCTCAAGTGAACTTTAACCCAGTTCTTCACATGTATTTCTTATTTTTGTAGTGTTTCTGTGAAGAAGTCACCACCAGGAGCTGAGACCACAGCCTGACTGCCCTGGTTGATGATTGTTGGGGTCTGCATACAAGAACAGTTTTGATACAGGTGGTGCAGCTCTATTAAGACTCATAACTGTGTGTGTGACATAAAGGCATGGGACTGGACACATAGTCTTCACCTAAACTGTGCTCTTATTATGCAGCAGCCAACCTAATTGCAGAACATAATTTCTTTATGTGAAATACTATTTATATGAGGATTCTCCCTAGCCAAACTTCTAATGTAAAAATTCTATTATTATGGAAGGGCTTGGGTCCATGTGTTTTCTTTCAGTGACAACAACGTGCTAGCTGTTTCTATTATCTCTATGAAAAATTACATGTAGCAACAAACCTAGTCCTTTCTAGAGATAAGAATCTTGCAATGCAAGATCCACAGTTTCTTCAACAGATCTGTGTAAACTGCAAGCGACTAATAGCATAGAGAATCTCAAGTTTTAAATCACACATGCATAAAGTTACTGAAAATCCTCATGTGGTCACAGAAATACTAATACCCTAAGGTGTTAATATCACAAAACCTGAAAGAAAAAGAAATGTCTGTTTAGTCAGTTTTTTCATGTATATATGCTTTTTCACAAAGCTGAAGTAGCAACAGCATTTATTTTGAAGCCTCACTACCAAAAAGTTTATAGTAAATTGTTTGGTGAAGTTCTTATTAAGAAATAGATTAAATATACACATTTTCAAGGTAGCTAGAGTTTGTGTAGGTACATGTTTTTACATATGGATTTCACACACATTTTGTGTATTTGCTTATGTGAACATCTTTTGAGATCTGGATTTCACCATAGGATAATCTGGCTTTACACGTAAATTAGGAGGACTACTTTCTGTTTTATGAGAACTATAAATTTAACACACTGCAAAATATTATGAAGAAAGGCAGGAGGTATAAAAGAAAAGGTTTAGCTGCAACAGTAAGAGTCCAAGATATTACTCTGAACATACCTTGATATGAATTTGTGTAATGTTCATGCTGATTTGCACAATTTGCACAAGATCTGTTGATGGTGTTGCTGCTGAGTATGCCCTGATTTGTATTTTTATGGTTTTAACCACAGCTTTCAGCATGCAACCTTGTACATTTCTGTAATGGCATTGTGCTTTCAAACATATTTTATAAACATCAGTGCACTGCAATGTATTTTTAGAAAACTAAAGCAGGTTTTGTGGGTGCTGTGATATATATCTGCTTCTGCTGCTAGATTTTTGCTTCTACTCCTGTTCCCTTGGCTCACATAAAGTTCACTTTCATTTAGCTCCCAATACATTTTTGTTAATTATAAACACCTTTCATCAGAAATTATTTGAATTTAAAGTGAGAGCAAACATAATGATACTTTTGAAAGCAATACTTTGTGGAATGCATTCCTAAAGCTTTTATGAACCCCAGATGTGTATTTACATGTATGCAATTTATCTTGTGGAAGTATCACAGAAAATGTTAGGAAATTATGCTTCATCATTAGAAATTCTGTTATATGCATCTATGACTTTTCACAAGATATTGATGAGCAACATTCAAAACCGAATATGTGGAACTATGTCTGGAGCTGCATTAAAAAGGGATAACTTGAGTATGAAGGTATGAATAAACTCATATCCTAAAATATATCCTTGTATGGCTTTCATTTTGCCAACACTGTGTCTTGACATAAAAAATACAATTAGCCTCACTTTCTTATCCAAAACACACATTAGCAATGAATTCCTCCCTGTGGTACACTGAGGCTGCAAAGATTTCTAGCACTGTTCTCTAGAGCCTGAGGGGGATTTTAGCACAGCACCTGCTCCTCTCTTTGATTAGGCATCACCAGCATCCCCCATGCCTTTAGGCTGCATCTCTTATTGTACCAGCACACCTGGAAACTTCTTGGTAAGACAGGATTCTTGTGTTTGGGAGTTCAGTTAGTTTCCTCACCCACAGCTCAATGCATCCTTAACAGCTTCACTCTTTTGATGGTTTTCTGTGCTTTAGTTCTCTCAGTTTTTCTGATTGATTTATGACATAACTTTATAATGTTGTTTATCTTCTTCAATATCAATATTTCAGACAGTTCTGATAAACAGAGTAGGACAAGGTAAAATGTAGAATGTGCTTCACTTTATGAAAAAGGATTAAACTCCTTCTGAATTTGGGACCTAGAGCCATGAGTCTCTTGACTCTGCTCTTTAAAGCTTTGTATATACTCTTTGTATTCTGAATAAAAACAGAGTGTCTCTATTTCTAGAAGATACTTTAATGAATTGCAGGGGATAAATTTGCAGTTGCATACATTCTACAGGCTTCTACTTTTGAATGGTGTGTTTCAGGTGGATATTAATTTTGGTGGCAGAGAGGAACTTGCATCACTGCTGACACTTTTCTGAGAGGCACATATTTTCTTTCTGCTAACAATCTAATTGACAGCAAGTAGTTTTTCATGGATAGTAAGAATAATTTTTACAAAATAACCTATTGGAATATTTTTTATTTTTCTTCCCCTCTTCTTGGAAATAAACTTCAAACTTACTGAATAATTATTTTCTTTTATTTTTTTAATCATAAATAGGTATTATTTTCTATACATTTTTGATTAAAAGACTGTAAATGGTTTGTCAGAATTTCAAAGTTCTTCTTGGATCCAGTTGACATCTTGCTGTATGATGATAGAACATGTAGCTGGATTTACATTTCCATGCACAAATAAACAAGCTTGAATCAGATTTACCACTTTTCACAGCTATAGAGAAACAAATGAATGAAGTGTGGATTGAAAGACAAATTAGCTAATAGCTAACTCAGCAAAGCAGAAAATAAGCACAGGTTTTGGCTTAAGAGTCTGAAGAAAATCTTTCAAAAAACCCACCAATCCTTTTATTTTTCTCAGGCTTTCTCAGCTGGTCTAACTAATGCTGGCCTAACCTTTCTGTACACACATTCTCTCATTTAAGGACATTCTGACCATCATAGCTATAACTACAACATTACTAAGACCTAAACAACACAAATATGTGTTTCAGCACTGTTTGATTTTCATATTAATCAGATATTTATAATATGGTACTAATCAGTAAAAATATAGTTTTTACCATATATCTAAGTTTACATATATATATTTACATTTATATATATATATATATTTATATATATATATATTCCTGCAAATTACACCCATTTCCCTTCAGTTTACATCAGTCTTTCATACTCTGACAATGAATTGCTCTGTTCACCATAGTATATGTAAAAAATGGAAAGGACAAAAAGTGAATTTATTTACAATATTGATAACACTTTCAACTTTTGCTCAACTTTATTTTTCTAATAGTGTTTGAAAAAAAAACCCTATTTTTAGTTTGAAAAATACCTTAGGGACTTCTTGTAAGTGTAGCCCAGGTTTCCATAGAGGCTAATGCAATGTAAAAGGATAAGTTTCAAAACCCATTAATTTCTTATTGAAACTTCATTTTACTTGGAGAGATAATTCAGTAACAAACAACATGAATCCTGCAAATGGTCTTAAGACCCATCCTGCCATCATTTGGTAGTAGATTATGTGTTTGCTACCATGAATAATCCATTACCCTTTGAGTAGTGAGCACAATGCCAGGTAGTAACTGCTTATAAAAATAGACCTATTGGCTGTAGTTTATAAATTGTCTCACTGACTTGAGTAAGCACATGCATAAATGTTGGCAGTATTATATTTGCATGTTTTTGCCTGTAAATCATCAGATTGCATGCATCTTTAGTACTTGAATTCAATATCACTGAAATATGGCAAAAATATACAAACTTGCCTTTGTGTTCATGATTTTGTTAGCATTTTATTGTCATAACTGTTTTAACCCATCCCCTCACAAATATTTACCAAAATGGAAACCACATTATATTACAAAATAAAACATTTCTAATACATTTTCAGTAGGGTTTTTTTTTTGGTTTTTTGTTTATGTAAGTGCCATTTTATGTCTCAAAAGCAAAAACTGCGGTGCTCTTCTAAGAAAATCATCTTCATCTATAGGGAGAAATATGGTTCATAGCATTTGAATACTTTCACATTTAACTCTCAAATAATATTAAGAGTGCTTGGCCAGGTACTTCAGCCACAAATGAGCTATCTCCATCAAATAAACCAGTGATGTCTATAATCACAGTTTGGGGACATCTACATTTACTGACTGCAAAAGTAATGTCCCTGCTATTCTTTTATGGTTACAGGAACCATAAAAGTACTTAAGAGAGACCATCCATATTCAAAGTCCAAGTTATTCCTAAAGCAGTCCTGATTTTGCAAAGCATAATTAGTGGACAGAAGTAGCGATTGAGAAAGTAGAGCATCTGGGTTCAAACCAAGATAAACAGAAGAAAAATATTATTATAAAATTGTATGTTATTCCTTAATATGTTATTAAATACATGAAACATCATTTTCTGAGGCTGATTGATTTCCTCTAGGAAACCCCCAGGCTAAAGCTTCATCTTTGCTATCAAGTTCAAGAGCCTCATAACTTCGATTCTTTCAGGGCATCTGCAAAGGTACTGGAGGCCAGAAGGAATTTCTGCTGCTCCAAGCAGGGACCTGTTTTCATTTTCCCCTGTCTTTTAGGTTGTCTCCTTCTGCCTGATGATAAGAGCATCCAGATTCCTCTGACTCTTGCAAAGCTTCCATCTCCTGAATTTCCCAGGGATGGAAGCGTGCGATTCCACCAGTTTCTCACGCCCTGATACTCCTTAGGATCTCCACATCCAGCTCTGCCACCGGGCTGAGCTGATCACCCACCTGCACAGGTGTCACCTCTGCTGCCCTCTGGTACTAACATCAGGCTCAAATACTCCTGACAGCCAGACACCAGTAGAGCTTCATGTTTCTAATGGAGCTCCATCTGGGCCTCCATGCTCCTTCTAGCAACGGCTTTCGACTGTGTGGAAACCAACCCTGGGTCTGTTCTAGCTGAGCAGGCAAAAACCACCAGGTGAGCTGGCCCCAGGAGTCAGAAGAGTGTTGTGCCATCCTATAAAGACTGTCACGCAAAGTGCCATGTCATGTACTTCTAACACACCACATCCTGTTTGCCTGCCCCATTTGTCGTGTTCCTGGTCACTCATGTTCTCCAGAGACATTTCCATCTCCAGTGGTTCCTCTGTCAACATCCTCATTTGTCAGCCTCATGTCAGCCTCACTCAGAGAGCTGTTGGGGCTTGCCACATCTCTGCTGTCTCGGGTTTCTGTGACTCTGGGAACCCCCAGTGTAGTGTTTTACCCCAGAATTTAGCAGAGTTGCCACTGCCGTTGCTGCTGTCGCTGCTTATCCAACTGACTGAACTCAACACAGCCTTTCACATTTTTTGTACAAAGTATTTGAAACAATATGAAATATTACATCCTTAGCGTTGCAACCCTTACTGTCCTTTTATCTGTCTTTGTCTGTCCAATTGCTCCATGTTGCGATTCTGAGCCAGCTGTTGTCACCAATTCTTTCCATTAAGGGAAAACTTTGTAGGGTGCTCTGAGAAAGCTGAGGAGTAGCCTTATGACAGCCTGCAGCTGTGAAAGGTGACAGTGGAAAAGGGTCATGCTGGTATCTACTCTCTGGTGACCAACAATAGGATACAGGAAAATGGAATGAAGCCACATCAGGGAAAGTTCAGGCTGGACATTAGGAAAGCATTCTTCACTGAGAGGGTGGTCGGTCATGGGCACAGGAAAGCCAGGGAAGTTGTGGCAGCACCAAACCTGACAGAGTTCAAGGAGCATTTGCATGTTCTTAGTTATGCAGTTTAGTTTGAGGTACTCCTGTGAGGAACAGGAAGTTGGTCTCCTAAGGCTCTCTTCCAACTTGAGATATTCTATGATGCTATGACCTGCACCATGTACTAGAATTTTCATGCTATCTGTCTTCCAGGGTTTAATCCTTGTCTTAATCCCTCATTTATCTAACAACCTTTCAATAATTCCTTTCTCAATCTCACTCAGATGTCACTTTTATGCAGACAATTCCAGGATTTAAATTCCTTTCGCTGTTCTGAATATAGAGGCTTCATCTAATGGCCTTAATATAATAATTTTTTTCCCATTTTCCTTCAGCATAATTTGGAAGGTTTTGGTAACACTAAAACATAAATAGTGCTTCATGTCTAGATGCCATGCTAATGAAGAATTAGCGAAATAAGTAACAGGATCATAAAAGGAGAGGGATTGATTATCTGTCTGGCAGGAATATTGGGTTAAAGAGTTTAACACCAGCAATTTTTTAAAAAATAGAATAATTAATAACCACAAAGAATATAGATTTTCCCTCTATATAGAATTTTAAATAATAGTATTTGCATTTTTTTTTCTGCATTCTTTGTGACCCTTGAAGTCATTTCAGATTTAGAAGTGTTAAAGGACAGTTAAATAATTCACCTAGAATTTTCTGGTTTACCCTGTAGATACATGGAAGCAGGCTCTGTTTTTCCTCTAGCAAACAATAGAGGCCTCTGCAAGTGTTTGCATGATTAAAAGTTAATGACTGAAATAAACTTAAAAGTTCAACTGAATGGTCCCTTATTTATTAAAATATAAGTCTGAAAAGTACATACAAGAAATAATTATTCTAATAATATTTCTTTTTATTTTCTCCATTTATGTTGATACTCATGATTTAATGTACACTCAAAACATTGAAATTGATGTAAATTTTTATATTTTTAATAAATTTTATGTTATTAATTCTGTGAATATGTTTAAAACATACTATAATTCATTATGATTTATACTTTTACTTTATGTATATTCTACATGTGTTATGCATACAAATATGCATACAAATACATATCATACCAACCTATAAATATTCTTTATGCTCTACAAATACTCTAATGATCCTTATATAGATTTCTTCATCTTCAATCTCTTAGTAAATGGTGCAAACCTTTAGCAATGTGACAAAGATGGCAGATTTACTGCAAAACAAACATAATTCATTCAGAATTCTTTTTTCTTATATATTCCCTTTCTTTACTTATTACTTTACTTACTTCCTGCAATAGTATTATGTAGCATGTATCACATGGATGCTTTTGAGAAGAATGACACCGTAATCTTTCTTCTCTAAACACTTCAGGATTCTTTCAGAAAGCTGTATGTCTGAGATTTTCAGCAGCTAGCAGAAATCCAGTCCTTCAGATAACATTTAACTTGCCCAGTTACCACCAAAAAAGGAATCAATATCTTATATGGAGTCTGTGTAAGAGAAGTCTATTTTTCTGAGGTTCTCACTTCAAAAGCTCGTATTTCCTCATGTTCAAAAAAGTCAAATAAAAATGCATATGCCATCTCTCTTCATGTCTGCTTTGCCTTCTTAACAGTGGCTGAATTCTAGTTTAAAGCAACTAGCTTGTAGCTAAATAAAAATTCTGCAAGCCACAAGAATGGGATAGTTAGGATAATGCCAGCTTTTTCCCTTAAAATTTTAAGTATATTAATTTGGAGCAACATTCTTTCTATGAAGCTTTTCCTTACTCAATGAAGCCGATTAAAATCGGTAAGACTGATAGTATATCCCATATTTTGCATGTCACAAGTGCTCATCTCAGCCTTTAGTATTATCAGCTTGCTTGATCCTGCAAGATGGGAAGAACTGTCCTTTGCCCTTCTCGCTCAAGATTTCATGGCATTGCTTGAGGTGCTAAATATCAGAAACAAAATATTAGATAGAAAAACTCAGTGTCTTTTGCATTCATATCTTCATAAAAAATAAATAAATAAAATCACATAGTAAAAGGGTAGTAATACAGAAGTGGATTACAACAGCAGCAAAACATTTATATTATTGTTGGGACATTAACAACCAACTATTGGATATGTTAATATCTTAAACTGAACTGAATTATTGTATAATCAACATTTAGTTTAATACAAGAAGGAGGAAAAAATGTTTATTGTCATTATTCTAAAGATGGGACTAGAAATAGTGATTTAATGTTTTTTTTTTTTCTTTTATCATAGTAACTTTTTCCCTCTTCCTTTTTTCCTTCTACTTTCATGTGTCTCTCATAAGTCTCAATAAAGACATTTGCCATGATTCCTACAAGAATCAACAAATAAAAAATATGGGAATCTTTTCTGGTGCTATTTTGTATATTCAACATTTACATATGACCTGCCTGCATATTAGCTACTTTTGCCATATATTTTATCCTATTTATAATTCTTGTGTTCTGGCTGATCTGTAATTGCATACTTTTCTTATATATCTGTAAAAGTATAATCTTCTAAAGATGAAACTTTTACTTTCTGTTTTGAAAAGTTTAGTCAGCTTATATAAGATTTTTTCTGTAAAAATGCTATTATACATATAATATAGGTTATAACAATAATGCAGTTCTGCTATAGTATATAATACTATAACATACATAGAACCTCATGTCATTCCCTCCTGAGCCATCTGCCTTCCTTCCTTCTCTATTTTAACCACTTCTTCCTCTATTTTTCTATCCTCATCCTCTGCTATGCCTTCTGCTTTCTTCATTTCTGTTTCAAGTTGTGTTTATTAACATCCATTTCTTTTTTCTTTTTCAATTCCTTTTCTTCCTACCTTACACACACACAAAAAAAAAAAAAAAAGTGAAAACAGAGCTCCTTTATCTTTCACTTCATGTGTGTGTGGTCCACATGGGATATGGTCTGTCTACTGCTTTTTATTATTCATTTATGCCATTGGGATATCCTAGCAAAAAGCTACCTGAACAAAGCTGATGCCCTAAGGCAACTTCGGGGAAGTTTGCCTGTTTATTTGTTTGTTCATTTACTTGTATTTTTATTTGGCATGGATTAACAACCTAAAGTGCACATCTCGTTGGTTGTAACTGAAGGGTTTATTATAATTATCTGACAACATGGAAGTTCAAGTCCAATGGCCTCCCAGTTTTGCTAAAGATATCCCTTCTTTCTGTTTTCTCAAAGACAGTTTTCTAAAACTGTGTAGTCTGATGCCCTAAGCTTTTTTGCACCAAGGGCACCTTGTCAGTTGAAACTTAAGGAACCAAAGCGATGCTCTCAGATATTGTTTGAATTGCATGGCCTTGGGGCTTCCTAAGGCAAAGATGGCTGCAAAAAAGACAAATTTATGTACCAAAGCTATTTTTTTCTGTTGGACAAACTAATGTGTTCATTGAACAGACTTCTACATGGGCCTTGAAAGACAAGTAAGAGAAATTCTTTAAAACTAGATGCCCTTGGAAATGCATATGTCCTGATATAAAATGATGCCCCAAAGACATTAGGAATATCTTACACTACCCAAATCCACAAAAATAGCAAAAAGAGTTTTCCTGAAATTGGGTGAGATATAGTTATAATTGCTGGCTTTATAAATTTTGGCTTTATAAATTCTGGCTTTATAAATTTTATATAATTAAATGGTATTTATTAATTGTGTTAATTTTAGCTCTAGAAAATAAAATAAAAAAAATTTAAGACACTTTGCATTCTTTCAAATCGTGCTTCAGCATTTAGAAGACATCTTCTAGAGACAGGTTTTGAGAGCTCTGTCAGAATAGAAAGTTAGTGCTGAGAGGAAGAGTCTTGTAGAAATCTAGGTAAGAAGACTACTGAGTCTTCTGACTCAGAAAACAAGACAAACAAGAGTTTGTCAGTACTGGGCTCACTATCTTTTAATTTGTTCATCAGTGACTTGATGAAGGGGCAGATGCCTCCTCAGCAAGTTGACTGATGGCACAAAGCTGGGAGGAGAGGCCAATACCCCAGAGTGCTGTGCAGTCCTTCAGAGGGACCTTGGCAGGTTGGAGAGATGGGCAGAGAGAAACCAGCTGAAATTCATCAAATGCAAATGCAGGATCCTGCACCTGGGGAGGGAAAAGCCCCAGGCACCAGCTCAGGCTGGAGGCTGAGCTGTTAGGAAGCAGCTCTGTGGAGGAGGCCTTGGAGGTTGTGGTGGACACCAAGCTGTCCATGAGCCAGCAGTGTGACCGTGTGGCCAAGAAGGCCAATCATGTCCTGGGGTGCATTAGGAAAAGCATTGGTCTGTGCAATAGGTTTCCCAGAGAGGTTGTGGAGCCTCCTCCATATTCAAGAATTATCTGGACGCAATCCTGTGCCATGTGCTCTGGGATGACACTGCTTGAGCATGATCCAATGTGGTCCCATCCAAATTTAACCATTCTGTGACTCTGTGAAACACCTGTTTCTTCCACATGCTTCTGTACTCAATTGAAGGAAATCCTCGGTTTTGTCTGTCCAAGTCTGTGACTTTACACTATTTTACTAGAGGAATCCAAGAAAGATTATTTTATATACTCCAGGATATTATTTGTAATTTTTTCCTCTAAAAAAAGTATGAGGTATAAACCTTAATTTAAAAACAAAAAAAAAAGTTTGAAGATAATTTTTAGTAAATTATATATATCCTAAAACTTTACAACCAATTTTTTATTTATAAAAATTTGTTTGATTCATTTAAATATTAATGTTTTATATTAAAATTAATATCTAGACTATTTTTGTAAGCAGTCACTTACACAAAAGGGTTTTTTCTTTATTCTAGAAGCACAACTTTAGAGTAATAAAGGATTCAAAAGAAAGCAGAAGATCTTAAGGGGAGTGTTTCTTTTTTTAATGTTTTAGAAAGTGATGAAAGAGCTTTTCATGCCTCATTATAAGCTCAGTTTGCCTTTATACTGATGCAGCCTGACTGATTTTTGTAGGCAATTTCATGTAATAAGTATTAATAGGAGTGAAGAACAATGTACTTGTTTATAAGAAAGGAGAAAAGTATTATTTCTTTTGTCTTTTCACAGCTATAACATGTATGTCATGTTTGCTTAATGTCCATAGCATAAAGATTTTAGTGCATTTCTAAATTTACCTCAGGGAGATTATTGCATAACATCAAACAGAAATTTATCTTCAGTGTTTGCAACATTAATCGACCTTTTTTGTTGAGTTTGTGCAGATACTTTTGGTAACATTCTAATCCTCTATAATTTTTTATGTAACCAGTCCTGAGGATTTCTTCATGTTCTTTAAAAATGAATCCAGACAGTGTCTCTAAAGCCAATGGAGAAAGCCAAAGCAAAGGATGCTGCAGCATTTTTTTTTTCTGTTTATACATATATAATTCTAAATTATGGATTTTTGCTACTAAGAAGCATTCATATATAAATTCAATTTTAGATTTTGAGAGCCTGCATGAAGGAACTATATATTCTGTGCCTTTTACATTTCTAAATGTACTTTTGGCATTTTGGCATGGTAGAAAAATATACTAGTTTATAGACATATTACATTGGCTAATATTGCTGTCGTCCCTCTAATATATTTGTTTATATGTGCTTTAAATAGTTATTCATAGGCATATTCATATACTATGCATTATCATGGTTTTCAATGTTTGAATACCAGACATAAGAACCAGAAACTTGAATGATATGAAAAGTATATTCAGCACAGAAATCTATTACTGGTGCTATAATATAAGTTCTAACTTTTCTGAGTGTTTGGCTACACTGAAAGAGAATGTGCTGTCCATGAAATTCCCCTACAACAAATGTTTGCTTCATTGTCTGTTATTTAAAGCACAGAGACTACTGTATTATTCAAGGAGACTTCTGTAATATATGTATCATATGATATCAGTCTATTATTTTTACCTCCACAGTTTAGTTTAAAGAAAAAAAAAATCCCTGAAAATACTGAAAGCACAGACACAAATATAAAAAATGTGTGTGTGTGTGTGTGTGTGTGTGTGTGTGTGTGTGTGTGTGCATACCTGTGCATTTTCATATATTTGCATAAAAGCTTTAGGCAGGTGAAGACCCGGTATTCCTATCTAGTAAGTTCAAAGATATCTACATTTTGTTCCTATGTATTCAAATGAACTAAGCTAGAACTTGATGTTTAAATAGTTTTTTAAATGCTTCTTCATTTCTTGCTATATTTTTTGCTTCACAAAACTTTTGTTGTAGTTTCCTCTTCTGGATCCAGTCACAGAGACCTGTCATCTCAGACCTCCTAAGCTTACAGGAAACTAAAATGCAGATATTTGTGTTCAGAAATGAGGTCTCTGAGGAAGAGTATAAAGAAAGGAGTTTCACAGCCCCACAGAAAATGTTTAGCTAAATTTTAAATGGCCAGAAATACTTTTGCCAACATGTAATCTGTCAAAATATATGGGTTTTCAAGTTCAAATTGTTCTGCAGTGTTTTATTGATTTTTATGAAGATTTCTGTTACAAGGTTTTGGACAGTTTTTGCTTCTGATCAGAAGGACTAAGTTGAAACTTGAGGATCAAGTAATCAGACTCTGTTTCACTCAAAATCACAAAATGTTTTGCTTTTATTCCAAGATAAAATTAATTACTTTGAAAGCTGTTAAACACACATAAAACCTGTAGCAGTGCTATGCTAATGAGAGACTCTCACACAAGCAGCACCCACATCACTCGAGGCTTAGGGATTTGAACCAGTATAATAAAATTCAACCAAAACCCAATAAGCTGTCCTTGAGCTTCCATCTATTTTCTGTGTTTGAAGGAAGGTATTCCATTTGATAAGTCAGATGTTTTTGTTCTGCACTGTGTTGAAAGACAATCCTGTACTGCAAATCCTGCTAGTCTCTGCTACTGTTTTTCTTTCATATCTATTACCTTTTTCCTTTCTTCTTGAAATTATCTTTGTCAAAGTGATATCTCAGGGTGTCTGCTAATATTGGCCCTGCTTCTCTATCCTTTCATTTTTAATAGCCTTTCTCATTTACTATTTCTCTTTAATTAGATGTCCACACCTTTTTTTTTCCATCTCGCGGCAATCTGCAAATCTCCACTTTACTCACTTTTAAATCTTCAGTATTTTCATCTAGAATGCAGAAAAGGTTTGAGTGCTTGGAGGTACAAATGGTATGCAAGTTGTTAGTGCAGAAGATATTGCTGCTAGTAGTAGAATTAATGAAACCTCTTTTCCTAAAGGAAAGAGTACTTTTTTCTCCAAGACTGTATTATTCAAGAAGTAAGGGCCTGTATTACCACAAAGAAAATAATGAAAAATCTTAAGATAAGCTAAGGAATTTAAATATAAAAACTTCATAGATAGTATTGCTGTGTTTGTATATTTCCCAAAATATTTGAGCAAGTCATATATTGTAGAAGGAAGCTGGAAGAATGATTAGTCATATTTGTAGATATATGTTGGAAAAAATCAGTGGTGACATGAAATCTACTGTATTCTTGTGTCTGGAAAAGGATTAAAACTCTTTAGAAGATAAGTAAAATAATATTTATTTTCAGGAAAAGAAAAAAAAGTTTAAGAATCATATTTAACTAGCACTATACAAGTTAGAAAAAAAATTTAGTGTTCTCTGACGCCCTCATTAATGACACCCAAAGAACCATGGTAATTTGCCTCCCAGCTTCTCAGGTGAGATTCAAGAAGTAGTGATAACTGAAGAAAGAAAAGCAAATCGGTTTAGTTTACAAAAAAAAAGAAAAACAAAACCAACAACAACAACAACAAAAAAAAAACCAGATACAAACCAACCAACAAATTACCAGATAATCACTTTTATGATAATGATGAAGGATATAAAAAAAATTTGGAAAATTTGGAAAAATGCCTAAATCCTCCTGACAGTATCAGAGCATGGACAACTCAGAAGTTAAAAACAGAATAAATTTGCCAAAATTATCTGTTTATATGTTCTGCAGTATGTGAAGAAATCAAAAACTACTGGAGAAATCATAATTACTAAAGGTAATTGCTATGCTGACATTTTTATTTTTTCACCACATATGTTTACTGATACAATTTTTTTGGTTACAGATTGAAAGAAAAAATCTGTTAAATAACAGCATGACTCTTTAGGATAATATTAGTTATTTTCATCCTAACTTTCCTGACAATCTCATGTATGAAAATGTTCAGAATCAAACACAATGTCCAGAACATTCATCATAAATTCCAACCTCATTCACACCCGCAGGATGTGATATTCCAGTTAAACAAATGGCATTCAGTCACTACTAGCAAACCAGTGTGTAATCAGCCATGCAAACCACGAATGCTTACAGTTTAGAAACATCAACTGACCAACGTCTTGACAAACCCCTGTTAAAATGCATTTTAAATCAGTCTGCATTCTTCTAACACACTCTAAACTTTTTTATAGTCAATATTCAAAATGCAGGAAGCCCTTTTTGTATAGTTCATATTAATCTGAAAAATACTACCTAGAAAGAAAAAAAAGAAGGAATAATTTTTATTGAGAACAAGACTAAAAGATTTTGTTCCAACTATTTCACAGAAAATTGAAAGTGCCTTAAGTAGGTGCTAAATTAGAAAAAAACTGTGAACTAAAAGTTAGACACATCAAGGATAAAAATAAATGTTGGTGTTACTTTATTAAGCTGTGTTGAAATGTTTACTGGGAAGTCTATTAGTACAGTTATTACTAATAGAGATGTTTACTCCTCTAATTGAACTTTAAAAAAATTACTGTTCTGTAGATTTATAAAACTGGTAGTTTTATTAAGAACTTGCTTAGTACATTTATTTTAAAAAATCTATAAATGTAAAACTGACAGAAGAGGAAGAAATAATGAATATATGAGGCATCTTCATCTCTATGCAGATGAAGTGTATGTTCATGTCCTTGATTTAACATTCACAGAAAATCAACAAACTTAAAGAGTAATATGAAAAAAAATTTGTGTCAGCACTTTTAGAGTAATCATGTATTTCAATATAGCAGTGCACAGTTTAATGACAATGCCTTCAAAATAAATCAAATCACTGGTGTTCATTTTGAAAGGTTCACTCATCACTGAAATGTTCCAAAGAATAAAAGTAATTCCTGGCAAACAATAAGGAGATCTTCAAAGAAGAATGAAATGTGAACATAGGAAGATTTCTTTAGTGCTTCTATTTAATAATGTATTTACAATTAAAAATATTTACATAGTTAATAAATTCTAGACTGAAGCACAAGTTTTGAAATCTGTTGACATTAAACAAAGCAGCTTTTGATTTAGTACTCAGTTGAAACAGATTGTTGTAAACAGTCTACAAAGTGTCCAAGGTTATTTATCTTTTTTCCTTCATTTATGTGTAATTTTGTTTCTATATTTATGAAGGAAGCCAACTGTCTATAAATAAAAATGAATGGAAAATAAATATTGCAAGATTCATCTGGGAATAGCATGTTATCTTCATCTTCCAACTTCTTTCTTGGTTTTATTTGCCTTTTGGGGGCTGCTGCTTTCTTATTTTCTTTAATACATGTATTGACTAGTGCAATTTCTCTCCCTCTCAGACGTGGCAGGAAATTTCATGTGTTTTGATAATAAGTGAGTAGACACTCAAACTCAAATCCCCACAAGCTTACTTCTGACATTCTTTAATATTACTATGATTTATCAAGTATTTCCACAGTTCCCTCCTGGCTCCTTTAAAAGGTATTTTAAATTGGTTTACAATAAATCTGTTTAGTGGCTGTCTAATTTGACACACATTTTGACATAGTCGATTGTCACACGTTTAACATATCACATAATAACAACAGAAGCTTATGAACAGTTGAAATTTGGTCTGTTTGAAAAATACAGTGTTATTTCAGCACTAGGATTGTAAACAGTGATTAGATGATTAAAGAATTCAATTTATAGTTAAGTATCTTTTAAATACCATTACATTATCTTAAAAAACAATTACTTATATTCCTGTCAGTATCTGGCTATAAGACTAAATATTCTCTTGATGCATAGTCTAATTAGCCTAAAAACAGTGAGAATTGTATTTAAGATCAAGATTATATATAAATTGATTCGTAAATATATTATGAAAATAATTGACATATCAGACAATTAGTACATTGAAAATAGTGAATGCAAATAAAATATTTACAAAATATAGAAGTATGAGCACCATATCTAACAATGTGTTACCTACCAACTTCATGCTCCACTGCTCTGAATTTTAGCTAACAATTTTTAGAGGTTGGTTTTAGAGCTGGTTTAAAAATTATCATTTAATGAGACTTTAAAACTAATTTCCATAATCCTCAAAGAAAATATTGTTCAACATTCAAAAGAGCTATCAGTATTCTTTTTCAAAGCTCATATTAATGCCAGCTTCAAAAGGGGGGATGTTTATGACACCAAGATAAGAAAATACAAATACAATTGTTAATCACTGTGTAATTGCAAAATAGACTTTTCCTAAAGTCATAGCAGAGATACCTCGCAAGTGTTTATTTCACATTCATCTACTCACTTGATTCTTTCTTATTTAGCTGTTGTGCAGGAAATTCATAACAGTCTACAGCAAATAAACTTTATAAAACTGAAAAAACTCTGTGAAAGCAAATTAACTAACTTCTTAAAAGACTTTGTTCAAGGTAATGTTTTCATGTTCTACAACATCTTCTTGAGATACACAATAATTCTTTTAACAACCTTCACTCAGAAAGATCCCAGACCCTAAGCAGACCCTTGAAATGCAGTCACTGCACTTATGGAAGAAAATTAATAATGTAAAAATTACTTTAATTAGAAAAAAAATATGTTTAACAGTTAAGTATTATTTCTGTGTAAAAAAAAAAAAGAGTGGGAAGATTTTTTTATTCACACCAAAACAAGATGCTTTCACTATACATTGTTTCATTGGGTTGTCTTCCTGTCTCATGATCCATTATGGGGGACAAGGCTCTGAACTGTAATGCTGCATCTGTGAAGAGCCAAACTGATAATCTTCAATGCCTTTATCTTCATGTGAGAACATTCCTAACACCTGCTGGAGTGCTATGCTGCTTTCTCCAGAGCTGTTCACCAGTCTTCCTGAGAAAAGGTCTGCAAAGGGATGAATCTGCCAGAATATAGATAGCAAGTTACAAATACAGCCATGGGTTAGGGTGTCAGCAGACTGTAGCTGGCTAAAAGTGAATCATATTTTATAACTTCATATTACTGGAAAGGCTAATATATCTTCTTTTCTTTTTTTTTCCGCTGACATATTTGAAGGAGAACATCAAGCCAGACATATGGATCCTGAGAGGGATTCTCAGCCCTGGGCCCAAATCAATGGCTAAGCAACAACTGTAACTTATCAAACTCATTCCTGTTACTGATGTCTCAGGCAGGCATATTTCCTCTCAGTTTCTTTCCTGCTTTCTCAAAGAAGCAAGGGGAGACAAAACCACTCCTTAAGGTTGGGTAAGCACATAGAAATGATCTTCTGCTACGGACGTACCTTTTGGCAAAAAGGCTAAAAATACAGAAAGAAAACATCAGCTGAGGAAAAGAGTTAGAATAACAATATGTAAATAGGGTGAATGATGCCACTGTTTCCCCCACAAATGTTTTTTATTAATAAATTGAACATAAAAGGTTAAATTACTTCTCTGATTTGCTTAGATTTTGGTAGACAATCAGGCCACAACACTGCATTGAACAAGGCAAAAAGGAACTTATTTATTTATTCTATTTTAAATAGTATATTTAGAAGACTTTTTAAAGGAACCTTTGTAACTGTAGAAACCTTTTTAACTATAGAATTTTCAAAGTCTGAAAGATTGCTTACAATTAGATAAAAAATATGGAATTGATTGACTACAGAAGGCCACATGTTGGCATAAAAATGACCCCAGATAATCTATTTCAGGAACTCCTGAAGGAGTAAAGTAGCTTTATATTTGCTGACTTTTCAGTTCCATTCTGTCATGGAATGCCCTTGGCAGCATATATTTCCTTTATGATTATTGTTAGACATATATGCAAATGCTGATGAAAAACGAGATGTGTTTGGCCTTTTGAAGAATTCATACTATTCAAACTTTTTTGAAAGCATTTAAGTTTTCATTTTCCATGTCTGACAGTTTGCTGAAAATTCTGATGAAGTAAATTCTGGAAATGAACAATTTCAGAGGTGATATATGCGTCATTTCAAGATTCAAGAGATATCTTCTGTGCCAAGAAAGAGGGAGAGCACATGTGAGGGCTATTAGAAGTGTGAAACATTATTTTGAGAGTCAGCCAAAACTACTGTATAATAACCTGGATTCTAAGACTTATTACATTGGATAGCATGACTTGATGTTTGCCCACGGGCTGAAGCTGGGTGAAGTAGGTCATGAAAGGGAGTCAGAGAGACCACTGCTTGAAAGAAGTAAAAAAGGGGACATGATCCATTCTCTTTGTAAAGGAAGTCAGAGCAAATTACAGATTTACTGGAGAGAACAGGTTCCTGCCCCCTAGGTACAGCAATTTGGTATGTGGTGCAGTTTGACAAGCTGGCACATGTGATTGCAAATTAGAAGCAGCCCATTCACCTGAAGTTCAGGCTGCTGAAACATTCCTGTGACAAGCGACATCTAAAATTCCTTGGCCCAGTGGAACACCTTCTGATATCCTCAGTAACACATCAAAATATTTTAATAAATATTTCCAATACAAAACTGTGTATGAGATTTAAACCTCTGAGCTTCTTATTACCCTGAAATAATCTGATAACTAACTTTTGAGGTACGTTGCTCAGATTGGTATGCATGAGGAAAGGGAAGAAAACGTGTGAGGTACAAAGTATAATACATATATGCACCCTGGTATCTTCTTAATCCTAGAAAGACTTGTTAGACTTGCATCAAAAGAAGTATGTGCTCCTAGTGCTGCATGTGTTAGGCATTAGGGCCAGTATCATCGTGGGAGTTCTGACTCCAGTTAGAGAAAACAGACTGAAGCGTCTTTTTTAGTCACTGCCTGTCCCCACAACCACAGCAGACATTTCTGTGTGGATATTCAAAGAAAAATGCCTTCTCCTCACAGATATCATGCTGGAGGTAGACTTTTCCCATAGCCTCAATGAGTAAAGTCAGGCATACTCACCAATTAGTGTGAGTAGCAAAGGATTTGGGTATGTTTGGCCAATCCTAGTTATTTCCTGCTGAGGGCTGGTATGGGTGTGGTTGGGAGGAGTCACATGAACATTGGGTCCTACTGACAAACAATTTGGCTTGAGAATAGAAACCTAAACTCAAGGACGTTTATCAAAATCAGGTTTGAAACACCTAGTAGAAAAAAACATGACATTTATTTATTTTCTTACAAATACAGCAACTTATGAGTTCTACCTTTATCATTACTGCACATTAGAAAGGTTTATTTCACACATGCGTTACTTCTTTTAATCTGAAACCATCATGTATTTAGTTTTTAGACTTAAGTGCCTGAATTCTCATCCTTTCATGAAAAAAATATGTGGAGTTTTAATTTTTTTACCTCTCATTTCAAAACTAATCAGTTTTAGTTATAAATTACTAATATACTCAAACATTACTAATTGCAATATTATGGGCTATTTGCAGTGGATAATTTTACAGGTTTAGGTAAGGGCTTGGATGGTATGATAGTATGTCAACTAGTATGTCTTTAACTGTTAGAGAAAATCCTTTTATTATTTTCCTGAGAATTACTGGGACTAGATTTTGGGCTCTTCTATTCTTTGAAGCCCACCGATTTTTAAGTATTGCATTTTTTTAATATAACTTCATTTTAAATTTAACCATGAGGGGCTTTACTGTCTTTTGCAGATGTTGTCTCATAAGCATACTAAGTTAAGAAATCAATATATACAATAAATGTCAAACATCTGTGGCCTCCAGAGATATTTGCCAAAGAATTAAATACCAATTACAAGGTATTCTTCACAGAGATTTTTTTATAAAAATCCCTGAAGGTGCCAGTGGTGAATAAATGCTTTAGGTTTAATATTTAGGAAAGCAAGCATCTCAAAGAACAAGTGCATCATGCTTTAGACAAGAATAAGCCCAAATGAATAGATTCAGCACAAATTAGTTCAAGATTTGATCTGGCACTAAAAATATGCAAACATTATTTTTCATGAGAGGAGGAGAGCAATGCCACCAGTTCAAATTAAATGCGGGTTTTTTTTCCCTGTAAACTTAAATTTTTTTTCACAAAAAATGCAGTTAAGATTTCATACAAAACATGCATATAGTTTCTTAAAAGTTTTTTTTTTTACATCTATAAGATAACATTATACATTTAGCTGTCTGTTAAATTTTAATGCCATTTTCTTCAAAATTAGTCTGCCAAATAATGTAGATATGAGAGAGATGTCAATATGGGTGATGAAATTAAAAAGCACAGATTTGGGGGCTTGGGAAATAAAATATGAAAATAATAATGATTTTTTATGCTTATATTTGTTTCCAATAATCTGCAGTCACAAAATGCAAGGATGTAACAGATGCTAATTAACCAAATAGGCAGAAACAGTAACACAAATATTGACAGCTTTCCATGGAAGTGTAAGCTTAGCTGAGATGACAGTATTCACCAAGATTAGCCACCTATTTCTGTTTTGTGTTAGGACAGAATATATATACTTCGTGAAATCATTGCTAAAATGTCAAAATCTCTGTGGCACTTTGATGCCTCCTTTTCCAAATGTCTCTTACATTAATTTTTCTACAGATAAGAGAACAGTACTGCAACTAAGATGACAATTTTATGTAATTTTTTTACATGTACTACATAAAATTATACTTGAACTTGGTTTTTTCTTTAACAGAGAGAAAATTACTCAAGGTTTAAGAGATACCCATGCATAGATAAAGGAATATAATTTTATTGCACCTAGTAAGTTACGTCTGAGAATGCTAAGGTTCTTTCTTACCAACTCCCACTCCTATTGAGTCCTTCAATGTATTAGGAAGAATAACATTCTTAACTTCTCGGTATTAATGTGAGAAGTGGATTGATTAAAAAGTTAGTTCTCAAAATTTCCTGAAGTTGCCTAAAAAGAGTTCACATGCTTTTCTATAAGAAACATATACTTGACTTTAGAGGGTGCACAGGAATAATATGTTCACATTTTCCAAACTATTTAATTATTTAGTAAATATGTCTAACATATAGGTCCTTAGTTCCATCTGGAGTGATGAGTTCCAAGGGTTTTTGAGGCATTGTTAGAAAGCATCATACTGTTACTTCCTTTCTGTTTAACAGGGCTTTTTAAAGCTATCATGTGAGGTTAAATAGTACCAAAAATCTATTTTTCATAGTCCTTATTGTATGCTTACAGTTTTTATTACTTATATAAGGGTCTAACTGAAACAGTTTCAATCATTTTATTTTTGTCTCACAATGGGATTTTTATATGTTTACTATTTTTTTTCTTATGCTCCCCTGCATGTTCATTTTCCTGACAGGGATCAGTACCCCATCAATAACATGGAAGGAGAAAGGCAGGCACAGCTGTAGGAAAAAAATCTTCATTGATCATAACAAGAGGCTAGAGTTACATGCTGAGAAGTTTGGATTTATCTGGAAAAAGCCTGACTGCCCATTCTCTCCCCTGAGGTTGTAGTTATACAACCTGCTCCTCACAAGCCTTGGGTTTTTTACCTCCACTTCAAGTCATCATTTTAGAGCCAGAACTGATCAGACCAGCTTTAATATTTTAACTTTTTTTACTAAGATGAGTTTTAGTATGATTAGCATTGATGGTTGCAAACATTTTGTTTATACAACTGTCTTCATGATTACTATCATGAGAGAAATTTGCCCAGAAAGGATGGAGACCTTTAAAACCTAAAGAATATATAGACTGTTGCCAGGTTATATAAAGTAGAAATTTCCTCCAAAATTTGCCTCAAACCAGGACAAATGTATTATCATTTTTCATGGGTCTATCAAGCTTCTGTGCAAATAGAACCAGTATTGCATCTGTTTCTCGAGTGATTAATGTAAGAGTAGTTCCTAGGCTTTGGGATTCCAGTCAGAAAATATTCTCCTGGTGTATGTCTTAATTCTACTTTTAGAAAAAGTTTTGAATCAAAATACTATATTTTACCTAACCTGTCAATTCCCCCCACTCCAAATATGCAAAATAGTCCACTACTATAAAACCCAGATAAAGAAATAAACCCAGAAACATGTTGCCCATTAACAAAATAAAAATAATATTGGATCAATGCAGGCAGTTAACTTGCATTATAATGAAATCTGCAAGTGAGAGTAAACATATTAGAGTGGCTGTTTAAAATGTGTATTTATTGAATGACCAAAGTAAAATATCTCAGAATAGCATTCACATTACCCTGTTTGCTTGGAATAAGATGTCTCAAATAAATATGGAATGTCTAACAGAGAAGAATATATAGCATATTTTCTGTCTCAAACTTTCACTGTTAAGCAGGAGCTTGACTTGTGTATCCCTTTTTAAGTTTATTTCTTTGCTTGTGCTAAAACTACTTATTGCCTAATGCTCTTTGGCAAAATCTGAAAGAAAGGAAAGGACTGTGTCTATTTTTGTGTATGATCCAAATTGTTGATGCATTCCAGATTTGCTTTCATTCTCATCTCAAAGCTAAATCATTATTTCTTCTATGTTCTTCATTTCTGGATGGACAAATATAAATAAGAATTTCCCAGTTTCCCTCTTTTCCATTCATAAACCTGTGGGTGTTTGTGAAGGTGTTCAAGTGTGTGCATGTATGTGCAGATTAGATTTCATGATGTGGATACTGTTCTGGCTACTGTACACTAGATATATGATTTTATTACTTGTTTGTCATACAAATTCCATCATCTGTTTCAAGGACAAGCTTTTTGATAATTAGTTTCACATGCAAAGGTCAAAGCTCTTCCTCATCCAGCTATCCCTGTTGTGGTTGCGGGGTATAATTTATTAAATTTTAAAAGAGTAACTTAAATGCTCTTGTCCCCATCTTTGATTTGTCTGTGTGGTTAAAGCCATCAACTAAAAGTGAATTTGAGTTTAAGGTATCTATGAGAAATTGTTAAATTACAGTTTATGGTAAACCCAGACTCAGATTTTCACATTCAAGCTTGCCACGTGTAAGCAAGATTCCAACAAAAGCTGTCTCACTACATGCTAGTTTTGTTTTCTTATATCTGGACCCCTGCTATCACATGTTCTTTCTGCCAGTCCTTGCTCCTCAGTGGAAGGACTCCTCACACTCTTTCCCTGCTACATTGTGGAAGTCATGAAAGTCATGGAAGTCAATCTCCACAAACTTCTCCTTCCCACAGGCTGCACTTATGCACAAACTACTCCAGCCTGTGTCCCTTCCACGGGGTGCAGCTGGTCAGGATCAAACTGCTCCAGCATAGACCCCCTCTAGAATCACAATGTAGTTCTCTTTCTGCATCCTTCAAGGACAGCCTGCTCCAGGGTGGGTCCCTTTCAAGGTGAAAAATCCCATCAGGAAAGCTGCTGTAGTATGTGAGTCCACAGGTCCTTGCCAGGAGCCTGCTGAGCGTGAGCTTCCCCCCCAGGCCCCCGGTGGATCTGGGCATCCCCATGCTCCTCCATAGGCTGCAGGAGCGCAGCTGTCTGCCCATGGGCTGCACCAAGGGCTGCAGGGAATCTCAGCTCCTGTGCCTGGAGCACCTCCTGCCCCTCCTTCACTGACCATGGTGTCAGACATAAGCTGGCATATGCTGCTATAGCTGCTCCTCTCACGTATGCTCACTCTTCTTTTCTGTCTGCAATTACTTCTAGGAAATTACTTTGTTTTTCTTCTTAAACATGTAATTCCAGAGGTGCTACTGTCTTCTCTGAATGACTCCTCCTTGGCCAGCAGAGTCAGTCTCAGAGTCAGCTGCCATTGTCTCTGTTGGACATGGCAGAAGCTTCGGGCAGCTTCCCCCAGAAGTCCCCCCTGTAGCCACACCTGCTACAAAAACACTGACACGCAAGTACAATACATTAAGAAATGCACTTTATTTCCCTGAAGAATTTTCCCTGTTTGGGTATAAGGAACAAACTGCCACAGAACATTTTCTCATAAAATTGGTCAAAGCATACTTTTTCTCTTACTCAAAGTATTAGCTTGGTCAAGATATTTCATTAAGGTTTAGTCAATCCATTATTTATTATAAATTTTAAGCACAGCATAACTGTAAAAGTTATTTCATTTTAAGCTTAAAATCTCTCATGAATGTCCAGTAATTCCAATGTAAATCAACATGTTTATTTGGTTTAAAAAACAGACTAAGCTGCCCTGTGTATAGGTGAAACTACACTTGAGATTTTACCAGTGTGATTATTTAATCAAAAAATCACATACCATCCAATTATAATTCTGCTAGTGAACATTTTCTATATAGATCAGACTTAATTCATTTTATTGGCAAGTAGAGCAAAGAAGTCAGCTCTCCCTGTTGCTATAGACTCATGGACTGCAGCCATAAAAGTCCATTTAATCATCCAGCATATCTTTTTTTGTGTAATGAAAGATTCCAGATTAATTCCTGATTGAGTTAGATCAGCATGGGGGAACTAACCTGCATTTAAGAATTTAAGAATAACAAATGCTTATCACTTGATTAAAATATGTCTCATGCTACGGTTAAAACTATTTTATTTATAATTTGAATATATCTAGCTTCAACTACAAGCCATCTGACACTATTGTGTAATTTTTCTGATAGATGGAAGACACTTCCCTTGCCAATCAACTGCCCCCTTTCATTATAAAACCTATCAGCTAAGAAAATTAATTCTCCACTTCTTTCTCTATTTCTGTTGTTCTTTAATCTGTTCCATTTAAGACATCTTTGATGAGAACTACAAAACTAGGTGTTACTAAGATAAAATTACAGAAGTCTAAGATAAGAAAGTTTGGAGATTCTCCAGGAACATTAGACCACAGTAATTTTATTTATGAATTCACCGATTACATTATTTCTAGGAGTTACAGCATAACAGTCTGTATGCTGTTATATTCTCAACTAATTATTCAAATTACTCAAAGTTATTTCTCAGATCTCTACTTTACATGATAGTGCCCATCCTACTGCAAATAAAGCCTAAATTTTATTTTGTATATTTTTACTCTTTGCTTAGATATAGTTAACCTTTTTTTTCATTGGTTAGATCAAAGCTTATTGAAAATCAGACTTCACAAAATCAGTAACTGGTCTCATTCACCTATTTCAACCATATTTCTCTTAGTATGCTCAGTGAGGAGTAATGCTTCCCTACCAGATACAGCATAGGTAACAAACAACAGAAAAACACAAAAATATATGAAATCTGACAGGGTCCTGCTAGAAACTTAACTACTAAAATTTTTAAAATCTCAGTTGAAACTTTCTACCCAGGCAGTTTTACATCTATTTATTGTATGTGAGACTGATTTTGTGCCCTCATTTTTTTTTTTATTAGACAGTGTCTGATATAATATCAAGAGAAAAACATGTGGTGCAATGGGTATATTTCATCAATCCCATTTTAATTGCTAACAAAGATTGTAGTGTTGAAAAAAATTATCAAGTCAGTTTGATGAGATTTATTTTCCATAAACCCATTTTGACTGGCATTAATTATATTTACCTCCTTTATCTCTTTATTAATCAAGTGTTCTCTCAGCCTCTTTCCATTACTTTCTCTAAGATCAATGTCAGACTGACAGGCCTAACATCATCCAGGTCATCCAACTCACCTTTCTTGAATGTTATCACAATATCATCTTTCTTTCAGTCTCTGGAGAACTGCCCCAGTGTTCCAAAACTTACAGAAAATCAATGTTAATAGCACAGAATATTCATTGGTCAGATAATTGGCAGTGAGTTAAGTAAACTCTCTGATTAAAACCCATTAAATTTGAGCACAGGCAGCACAATATTAATCCAGTTATCAAGGAAGGAGGAGTATCCTTTTTTCAAGTAATCTAAATACAACATGTGATATTTTTGTAAGAACAGAAAAACATAAATGTGATTATTAATGGATAAAACTTATAATTGTTTCTGACACACACAAAACCTCCTCCTTTTTAGTCTTATACTGTCTACATTTCTCCATGTGTAGTCCTAATTTTCTTTCAGATTCCTAGCTTCTGGTTAGTATTCTTCCATTTGTAACAGAGATTCCATTGTAACATAGAGACATCTTAATTCAAAATTTAGCTGCATGTTTTGGAGTCTCCATATCTAGAGATATACAAACTAGATGTCCATATATGTCTTCAAGCTCTAAGTGCCCCTGCTTGATCAAAGGGTTGGACCAGATGCCCTCTGACAGTCCCCTCCCTACCTTAACCATTCTGTGATTCTATGGTTATATGAAGATAAAACTTAATATATTTTCCTTACATCAAATCTAACCATTTTTTTTAGTAAGGAAGTTGACATTTATAATTTTTCTGGTTTCAATTAATATTTTAGTTTGGTCTTTGAACAATATCCAGTGTTTGAAAGCTGCACTGAATTCCTCTTTCACATGCAGAGGTTTGTTTTCCCACCAAGTCCTGTAAATTAGCAGTTACAGACAGTCACCCTCTTCAACAGAGCAATTGCTGTTATGGTCTATGCCAGCTAAATATATTTCCAAATTCATAGACTAAATTCATTAGTTAATTGTTCTTCTGAGCTTTAACAGGGTACTTTTCAAAAGTGATCTCCGTTTTTCTGCCTATTCAGGTCTCTCCTTCAGTACTATGAAATTTATTCAAGGATCAACTATGAAGATAACTTTACTTGAAAAGTTTGTCATGTTTCTAGCTTTAATGCCAAATAAAAATATGTCTATTTATACAGAGAATATTACATGTAGAATACATATAAATATATATTTAAATAAAACATACATAGGGCATGGATTCAGTTCCTGATTTAGACAGTATATTTAAGTCCATACAAGTAGTTTTCTGCCTCGGTGCTGAATATATAGCTGTGTACTACCCAAACAGCCCAACAGGCTGATGTCAATGTTGTCTAAGAGCCTTCAGATTACTCAAGCCATGCACACAGGTCTGACATGGTATTGACAGGTAAACCATGATCTCAAACCCCTAAAAAACATGTTCTGAACACACAGGTTACTGAGCTTTTAGCTACCGTAAGCAATGGAGTCCTGTTTCAACACGTGTCCAGTGCTATCCAAGATGCTCTAAGTCATTTCTTCCACAGGTTTTTGAAGTCTGTGTCTTGAAGTGTAGGGCAATGAAAAGCAGGATGAAGCTCTCAGTCATCCAGGTTCTCCTTTTCTGGAGAGATGTTCTCCTTTTCTGCTGCATTTTTCCATCATTTAAAGCATTTCACTCACTTTTGAAACAGAGAAAACACTCCTTTTTCTTAAATTAATATTCATATAGGTTTACTCATAAGTATTTCTATGGAGCAAGCAAAACAATTTCTATGAAATTATCAACTAATTGTATTAATAATTCTTAGTAACATATATGACTGATAGTCTCTCCTTTTAACTCAAGGTGCACATTCTCCAAGTACCTAAAATAAGGTGGTTTTGGTGGAAGAAAACTGTGCATCTTGACTGTGGCCTTTTTACTTAATTGATATATATCTACAAAAGTTATTTATATATTTAATTTTCAAATAAAGGTTTTTGAGTTATGTAGCAGAGTATCTGAAGCAGTATTTCAAGATTAATTTCTAATTTCAGCTTCCTGGAGAGGTTACTTTTTTAGATAATGAAAACTGTCTTTTCTTATTATATGTCAATAGGATTTTTTTTAATATTATAATTTTGGCATTTCAAATTCAGAATTTTCTTCTATCTCCATGTTTGCATTTTAATTGGATGAGACTGTCCAGCAGATTAGAACAAAAATGCCAACTTTTATTTCTAACCTTATTATTTAAAAACTCTGAGGAACTATATGACTATGGCATTACTGCAGTACTGTTGTTTCAGTGCATAACCAAGACAGAGTGAATTTACAGCTATTTGGAATATTTGACAAATACTAAAGGAAAATTGCTATATAAGCAATGCATAAATACAGTCAAGCAATTTATTTCTCATTTTCTAAGAAGCAATTTGATAAGAAAATGTTTGCAGAATTAAGTGAATGGCTGCATTATACATGTTAGTAAACAGATTGGATTATTTCCTTTTTCTCCTTGTGATAAGCAACTTTTCACTTCCCTAGGTGTGACTTTATTGGTGTATGAATAATTCAGCTTTTTCAACTAACTTATCTCAAGAATGAGTACTATCCAATATTTTTTCATTCCCTTTCCTGATATGCCCTTTGTCAATTCTTCCTTATGAAGTAAATTGTTGAAATATAGACAAAAGGGAGATAAAAATTCCTCAAGGCACAGTGAGTAAAACAAAGGAATATTCAGTTTGCAGAAGTTATTCGTGATTTATTCTTGACAGTTGTAATTGAATTGGATTTCTAGGGGAAATAGCAAATGTTGGTTAGGGATGACAAGCAGCTTTTTGACAGTTTTTGTAGCTTCAGCATACTGTATGAGTATATCAGTAATATATGAATGGGTATTATATTACCAAATTCATTAGTTAAGGTCAACATTTATGCTTGTCAAGTAGTACAAATTCAGGTTGAAATTATATCATTTCATATAAGCTATGATTTCATCATCCTTCACGGATTTTCAGTGATACAGTGTAACAGAGAGACCTGGAATTCAGCACATGTGCAAAAAATATTTTTAATAGATTGATCTATTTTCTGCAAAATGATAATTCAGGTCAACATTGGTATATGCAACAACAAAAAAAAGTGGATATAACTGAATTCATGCTTAGATTTTCACATAATTTATTTTTTTATTTGAATGAGAAAAATAAGGCTTTTTTCAACATTTTAATAGTATGCTCAACAAATAAGAAAAGTCAGTAAGTCTCTCAGAGTTATTACTATGATATAAGGGTTTCATATAGTGAAATCCTTGTATCATAATAATAATTGTTAATAGTTAACAATCTGGCTGGAAATTAGAGTTTTACTGGTCATTTTCCTCAGCTGGTGAATTTAAAATATGTACTTCAGTATCTCAAATGCATTTGGACATATAAAGAAGCACACTGGTTTCCAGACATGTTTTAGATAACAGCTGTATGAAGCTACACTTCTGAGAAATAAGTTACCTTCTTTGCAGTCATAATAAATTATTCCCCTGTTTGTTAAAGCTCATTTGAAAGCTCTTTTCCTTGTCTGTTCTTTTGGTGATATTCTGGAACCAAAATATCTTCATAAAAAAAAACCTGCTAGCATTCCTTGACTTCCAAAACTCTCAAGGCCTATGTTATATATATATCTGATGATGACTAATTATATACCCTAATTTGGCATATATAGTAGCACATTAAAAGACAAATGAAAACATTCTGCAGCACAGACTCTCTAAAGTCTTTGAACATGTTCACACATACATTTTACAATTCTTTCTGCATATTTCAACTGCTTAAAAGTTGACCTTACAGAAAGCCTTTGGGGTAAAATATGTGAATATTAATAATCCCCTAAACACTTATTTACATTATAAACCTTAAAGCTTCAAAGGAACTGTCACAGTGTCCTCTCCCAAACATTTCAGTCCCATGTCCATTCATCATGTGCTTTTATCATGCAAATTTTCAGACAGAAAGAAAATTCCAGTCTGAATGAGACATTGGCACTTAGAACAAATATGTGTTTTGGTTTTTTCCCCCAGTGAGTGAGTGATGTTCTTTAATTTCAGCCTTTCTTAAGATAATTTCAATCACAATCTTACAGATTCTGGTTATAAAAGCCATGGATTTTGTGTGAGTCGTGCAAAGTTAACATGTTCAGTACAGGCATGACAGAGCCTGGCCAGGGACACCATTCAGGAGGGAACTTCAGGGTTGCTTTGCACAAGACCGGTAGGCATAGTCTCTTCAATGAAAAGTTTACAATCCAATTTAAATCACAAGACTGAAGGAGAAAAGTGGGGATGAAATCATGTTTAGAGCTGTTTGTCAGAATATTTTTCAGAATATTTCAGAATTTTTTCAGAATATTTTAAAGCTGTTTGTCAGAATATTTTTCATTTCAAAGTGTTGTTCCAATCACAATGTTTGTGTATGTGAGATTATGCAGTCTTAGATGAAATTTAAGTTGCGGGTATTTTCTAAATTAAACATCTCATAAAAAGTTCAAGTAGATTTTTTATTCTATCTTATAATTTATTTTGCAATTTCTTTCATGTTTTTACATTCTTTAGTATATTTATTTTACTAGTTTTATATTTTATGTGTTTAGTAATAATAATAGACAGTATTTAGTACCACTGCTAAATAGTATAATAAATACCTTTAAAGTGTTACTGGCTTTTATGTAATCTGCTACATCTTCAATGCTTCTTTAAGAGAAGTATCTATTTTTCTAGATTAATTTATATTCGGTTCATGGCATGTCATTGTTTCATTAGAGCACAAACAGGAGGCCTGCTCTAGAAAATAACATCTTCAGGTATTGACTGGAGGCATGGCTATTTCAAGTAGCTTATGTACCAGTCTAGAATATTTTTGCAGGATATTGGAAATTATGTCATGTTCACAACAGTTTGTTTGAACCTACATTGTTAAGAATTTGGTCTCAAACATAAAAGACTCAAAGCTGTGGCAAAAGCACACAATAATTCTACTTATCTTTATCTACAGATGTACAGATCCTTGAAAATCCTTGCTGTTCAGGTATGAGCTTCCTTTCAGAAATCTTTAACAGAAAATAACTAAGAGAGAAAAAATTCTAAGGGAAGAACTTTGCCATGTGTTCTCTCCTTGTAGCTCCATTTTTCTCTGATTGTCACACAGAAGAAGGTAATGTTTTATTGCTTTATTTCTGTATCTTATAAGAGAAAAAATGCAATTAAAACCTCTTTCAGCTTATCAGAAAGCTGAAAATTAAGCAAAATTTAAAACACTGCATTATTTAGTTGTATCATGCACTGCATAAGATATTGTGATGTTTTATAGAAATCTTAGAGAAACAGTCACATTATGCAACAAAAAATAAAACCAAACATGGTTTTACATTCTTCTAATTCACAAAGTATTTTCAATTGAAGACATAAATCATGCAGCATATCTCAGCATGTCTAGAAAATAAAAAAAAAACACTTTTAAAGGAAGTGGTTTAAAGCTAAACTCATCACATATAGGAAATTTAGCACTATCGGTTAAAAATAGAAATAAATAAATCAACTGACTCTGACTGCCTCTAAGCTGCAAGTTCCTTGCAAGCATCTAGTCTTGAAACTCAGTATTTTGAACACTCTTTGAAATGTAGGTGGTATGTGTGAGAAGGTAGATGTGATTTGTAATCTCTGTAGGAAACTCATTGCAGCAGTTTAGCATAAATTTTCTATAATTCCAGACTGTGAGAAAATAGTACAGCTATTTTAAATAGCTTTTTATTTCTGATTTAGAAACTATATAAAAGAATACTTTGATTTAGAACATGTTTGCTGGGAATATAAGGTTGATCCATTTTCAACTAATATAGAAAAAACATGTTACAGCTTGTGATATCAGCAGTATGGTTTCAGTGTTACCAGTTTTTATGATTTCTGTACTCTATACTGGGGATAACATTTAGAGTACTTTCAAATTTGTTTTATCATCTTGTATTCAGTGATTGCTGAGACAGAATTCTAAGTTTTTCAATTTTTTTTAAGGTCTAAACTTATGTTACCCTCAATTGCTAGAATATGCCACTGAAGGGAGTGATAGAAAAGATGAAATAGCTCTCTGAAAATGAAAATTGAAAAAAAAAATATAGAGAGGTTTAAAAGGGTGAGGTTATAAGAGCAAACAACTCTGAACTACAAACATTTTTGAATAAAGAGATCTGCAGTAGAGGAGTGTGCATGCTGAAGTCCAATATCAAAGAAAAATGTTGTCCTTCTGAGCACATTCAGTGCCTGACTTTGTCTGACTACCGGATGAAAAGAGAAATGGGCAGTTTTATAATGTGCAAATATAGCTGCATTGCAGCTTTGAACTTATTGACCATTGTGCTTATTGTGAGACACTACTCATTGATTAATGAGGTTTGTTGGAAGATATTCAGTTAGTAACAAATAATTGGTGGAGGGAAATTATCAAGTTCTTCTGTGTCTCTCTGTTCTCCATTTATTTAGTCAAGTCTAAATGCCTCTTAATTTAGCCTTGACTCTCAAAACTATTGCTACAATCATTCTAAGTTTACTTTCCTGGGTAGTACATGTCACTCATCAGATTTCAGATATGGTGTGTCCTACTGACAATTGCTCTTTTTTTTTTTTAAGTATTTTGAGGTCAATGAACCATATCGTGTTCATGATGGGCAGATTAATAATTTCTGTCACTTTATACCAAAATGAGAAATACTAGTTCTGAATATTTTAATTTATTTGTCTCTCCTGCAGGATATATTTCCCCAGCAAATTATTTGTAATGCTTGTTTTTATTTTAGGCATTAAAAACTAAAGATGTGAAAGGAGATATCATGTGAAGAATTCAAATAAAACTCTCCTTTCCAATCAGAGCCCCAGCTGTGCAGAAAGTAGGGCAGCAGGCAGAACAGTGACAGTAGACAATACAACAAGTGGAATTGAAAAGAGACCTAATATCAGGAGTATCCTTCTACAGCACCAGGACTACAAGTTAGAGCAAAGAGGATACTACAGTACCTCTAAACTTTAGAATGTGATGCTGGACTTATAAGGTAGATCCCTTCCCAATTGATTTATGTCACCTTTTTCCTAATGAAAGTCAAATAATGTTTGTTCAAGGCTCATGCAGACCTGACTGTCACCAGAAGCTGACTCTCCACCTGTTTGCTGTACTATCACATAAGGGAATAAACATTTTTTTCAGCAAGACCTCCAGTGTGAGAATTGATTCTGTTATCACATTCACACAATGGAATCAAGAAGAGAAAATAAATTGAAAAATTAAAAAATCCCATATGCTTTAGCCTGAAAAATATTGGAAATTCCTGATTAAATAAGTTTTATGTTGCAGTGGGTGAAAAAATGTTAGAACACCTCTTCAGAAAGTTAACACATGCAAGAATTTTCTGTCTTCATACCCTGTAATTTAAAAATTATTTCCACTGCTCTTGGAATTGAAGTAATGGTACTTGAATTGAGTGTGGGCAAACTAACTGGAAAAAAACATTGACAGATAGAGGAAAACTGCATACAACCTTGTCAGCAGTGTGGCACAATATCAAATTTTGACTCTTATACGTTGACTATATAAAACAGTAATTGTTAAACAGTTCCACAATATTTGATAACTTTGTCTACCCTATTTCACTTATTTTGAATCAATATAATTATATAGCAGCTATTGAAAAGGAAGTTTATCTCAGTATTTATAATTCTTTTCTTCCTCCAAGACATTTTTGATTGGATTTATAATAACTAGATAAATTCAATTTTCAAGTGAAGTTATTATAAAAGAGTAATTAATAACTGATAAATATTTCTGCTACTGGTTCTGGACTTTTAACACTTGGAATACCCACAATATCTGAGGCTCTGTTTTGCAAAGCTTTAGCTAACAATTAACTTTCAGAATTAATTAGCCCACTATTTTAGATAAACTCTTAAAGCTTCACAGTAAAATACATCTGGCTTTCCATACTCCTAGGTACAGACAGCTTCAATTAATGCAATGCTACCTACGACTCCCAGAACTTTGCTGCCCTGCTTCCTGGTTAATTCCTTAGTTACATCTTTACTGCTCTTATGAACATGGATCCTTTATCTATACCTCAAGTTGTCAAAGCTGGGCAGTTTAGTTTAGCCAAGATATCTGTAGCTGTTCAGCATAAACATGAACTTCCCTGCCAAGGCAAATCACTTTTCCTCTCAAGCACAGAGAATGTCCTGGCTGAGAAGCCAGACTAGAGAAAAACACACATGGGGTGTGGTCCTCAGGCCTGACCTCTCAAGTAAGTTCAAAGTAAAATGGCCATAGGGATGTAGAAAAAATATAATTGAATAGAAAAATACCAGATGAGTAGAATCTTTTCTTGATTTTTTTTTTAATCCCACCACGTGGGAAAACTTTGTTATTAAAATAGACAATTAAAACAGGTTTTAATTGTCTATTTTGACTCTTCAATCACTGATCTTTGAAGTGCTGCCTAGAATGAAAAGACAAAAGCTTTCCAAACAATATTGGGTGGTAAGATATAAAGCAATTCTTTAATGAAAGATTTTAGATGCACAAATAGAGCTATGCACACACATGATACAGGATTTCTACAGTTTTTATAAGGTAAATTAATTTGTATATCTAGCAGGTACATCTAATAAGAGATCAGTCACCCCAGCAACACACCCTTGGTCAGCCCTTTAGAGTTAGTCCAAAGGCTTCTTTGCCCTATGTCTTGTTATGTCTTTCAAATTCTGCTGAAAAACAAAATGTCTTTGTTAGAAATTCTCTTCTTGGGAATAAGACTAAGCAGCAAGTGTTAGAAAGGGTTAGCTTATTGTTCTAAAATGTGAGAAAGCACAGGAAAGGTACTAGAAACTATACAACTATATATGAAAAATCTACAAAGCTACAAATATATGAAAAAGCTAAAAATCTAGGCATCAGCAGAGATGAAAAAATAAAAATAATGGAACATATTGAGAAAACTTTAACAAATGTTATGTTATGCATGAATAGTTAATAGCTATAGATGCCTTTTTTGCTTCAGACTGAGTAATCTATCCTCTACAGTAAAGTGTTGAAGGTGTTCTGCTGTGGAACAGAGTTTTCCACCTCTAAAACTGATATAATCGGACTTTCAGATAAAAAACCTCAGTAGTTGTAAGTACCTGCTGAAAGAGTTTGTACATCCCTTCTTTGATTGATTATTTATAAGGGTAGTTTCAAGGCACTAACATTACTGGTTCAAGAAACTTTAATAACATACCACATTTACTTTCAAAATCAAGTTATGTTCTTACCTAGTAATCATTCTTCTACTCTCTCTGTAATGGAAATTCATAAGATTCTGGAAGAGCAACTCAAAACACCACACTGGGATTAGAGGATGAGGAATTAATATGTCAAAGTTTGGGGGGACAGGGGAAGAGATTGGATGGAGAATGTTTTCTCATCATGGGCCTATTACAAGCTAACACAACTTAAAAGACATAAGAAATAGTTACAGGCTTTTCAAAAATCTGCTGTGAACAAGTAGTCTGCTGAAAAAACAAAGAAAAGCAGATTTGCACAACAGTATTTTGGGCTGATTTGGCAGATATGCATTTGTCACAACTTCAGATGAAGACACTGAATACCTACAGAAAAGAAGGGAGTTACCAATATTTATGGGGGAAAATGTAGCTATTATAGGGCTTCTTAGCCTGGAACAGAAAGGCATAACAAGAATCAATGCTGAAGTGAGAAAAATTGAAATTAGAAGTAAAGCACAATACATTTTAATAGCATTATTAACCTTGGTAACAAGCAACAAAGTGATGGATTCTCTGTCTTCTGGTGTCTTTTAGTGAAGATTATATTTCTTGGAAGACAAGTATTGGCCAATGATCCATATCCAAATGCAGATTATCAAGTTCAGTGGAGGTTGTCTGAAATGTAATGGCCTGTGATATATAATACAACAGACTAGCTGATGCAACGATGCCTTCTGGCCTTGCATACTTCAAATCAATAAACTTAAAATTGAAAAAAAGGTGCAGAGCCACAGTTATGCTACATATGCTTTAACCTGTTCCTCCCTCATGAGCTTCCAAGGATACAGTATTTTAAATAACAGTTGTTTCTTCTTAATATAATAGGAAAAATGTGTTTTTCTTCTGAAATATGGGTAAAAATCTGTTTCTGCTGACATTACTGGGAATTCTGATATCAATTACAATTACATCAAAACTTCAGCCTAAATCTCTAACTCCTATGGTTGAAAATATATACCCTGAAGTTCTAACATTAGTGAAGGAATTTGTCATGTGTTGTTTGCAAGCAACATCTAAACTCAAATATGTTAAAAAATAATTGAATTATGTTTCGTAAGTGCCATATTTTTTAGTAAATTTGTGGAATTAAATGGACTGATTTAAAGCCTTTTGCTGCCTAGATATAAATTTATTTATAGTATGTACATGATTGTGTTAGCTGGAATTCAAGAATAAAGGAATTTAACAAGATGTATAACAAGTCCTGTGTCCTGTTTTGGCCAGGACAGAGTTAATTTTTGCAGTAACTGAGGGGGTGTGGCTGTGGGCACTTCTAAGAGGTTATTCAAGACCATCATACCTCGTGGCTGGGGGCTAGCAAGAAGGGACTCTGCATTGCCAAGAAAACCTGCATCCTTTCCATATAGGAATAAACACAGTGGAGGGAGCAGAGGGGTGGTGCTGGCTGCACTCATTGCTTTGGGTTGGACTCAGTGAGCATTTAGCATGTAAATCACCCTCTTTTGTACACTTTGGTTATTAATATTGTTGCTGTTCCTATTAATTTTTACTTATCTCATAGCTGTTTCCAGTAAAATGATTTTAACTCAATGTGTAATCTCTGCCTTTTATATCTCCCACCAGAGCAGGAAGGGCAGTGAGTGAGCCTGTAAGGGGAAGAGAGCCCTGAATTAGCAGGTACCACCCCTAAATCAGAACATCCAGTAAGGAGAACCTGGTAATGGTTATTATGTTAGGAAAATTGTATAGCTTTAGCGAGATTAATAGATTTTTTTAAACCATAAACTGGGATGTTATTTTTTGTTCTTTTTATTGGAGATGCTGACCCAGAAAATAAATAAACTCTGATGGCCAAGTTAAGAGATACTGTAAATAGAGAAAAAAAAGGCAGAAAAAAATAAATGACACCCTGATGGAGAATTAAGAACAGGATAATGAACGATATTAAAAAATAAAAGAGAAAGCAACTGATATTGTTTAAAGGCAAAGTCAGACAAGTTAAAAATAAAACTTACCCTCACCTGTCCTTCTCACCTCTCGTTCAGTCCAGTCAGTGTCATTAATTTTTAGCCTCCGATACTCTGCTGAGCATCTGATATGCATATCCGAAAGAGTCTTCATTAGATTGCATTTAAATCTCTATCTAAAGTATATGTATTAACATTAAAATTTTATAGAACATATATTGTGGAGTTGTGAAGTTTTAACAAAGGTGTCCTGTCAGTCTTTTTTTAGATTCAGCCTTGTTGGTAACCTTGTTCTTTTTATACCTTTTCATTTTCACCAAGGGTAATTAACTTCTCTGTGTGGTGACAGTTTTGAAAAAATGTGAAGTTATTAATGACCATCATGATTCTATTAGAAATGCAAAAGATCAGATTCAGTAGGAAATTTCAATCAAAGCAGAAAAGGTAAGATGCTAAGCTTGACTCTCTTAGCATTTCTTCAAGATAGGTACATAAAGAATTTTGAAGAACAATAGAATAACCTTCATCAAAATTCTATGAGAACATTACTGTGTTCCTAGGATATACTGCAATGCAACACCTTTCAAATACTTGCAGTCTGCTTAGGTATTCAGGGAGTATTTTATTGCTGCCAGTTTCATTTATCCTTAAGATATTCTACAAGAACATAGAAGAAAATATTATTTTAACACAATTCATATATATATATGTATGTATCTTTATCAGTAGAATTTTGATAACAATATTGAAATCAGCTGTTTTATTTATGTTTCATGTACCAAAACTCGAAATACCTTTGTAGTCTGAAGGGGCCTTATAAAGATGTAACTATCTGGAGAAGTGATAATGTCCAATTGTCTTATTAATTTTACTGAATTCCCTTCTTCCTTACATAGGGATTGGATTACCTGGCTGAGTTATGAAAATACACACAAAAACAAGATCAAAGAACAGCATTCACCCCATCAATCCACAGATGGTTTACAAGGCTTCAGCTTTACCATACTTTGTTTACAATTTTAAATCCTGCTATGGGATAGGAGTGACTTGCTAATGGAAGCTCAGTCCACTGTCTAATGGGACAATAACTATATAACTATATAATGGAAAATTTAGATGACTCTCTCATGATTTCATCAGACTGAAGGCTCTTTTATCATTGTGTAATACTGCATGTCTCCTAGCATATTCAAAACTGACCGATAGCTTCCTCTTCTGATTAGACAGGATAGAGTTCTTTGCAGATCAAATCCTGTTGGAGTTGCTACTCATACCCCATTTATCATACTGCTATCCACTCAATTAATTAACTCACCGGTGTCAGCTAACAGTGCACTCAAAGCTCACAGTATGCTCTGCCTCTAAAGCAATGATTTTTCTTTAGTATGCAATATAATCTAAGCATGAGAAAATTAAAAAGCATTGAAATTCTATTTTCTTTAATTCTATATACCCAAAAATGTAGCAATCAGTATTCTTTTCATTTGTGAGTAAAAAAAACTCAGCAAAATAATTTAAATTATTATTTATTTTAAATACTACTAATTGAATTTATTCTCAGCAAAACCTTTGGCTAATCATGGAAAATGAGCAGGAGGACAAACAGAAACAGTTTTAAATGTATAATACAAATTTTTGATAGGCAAGCAGGCAAACAGTCAAACAAGTATAATTCCTGAGCTTTGAAAGAAAATGAAGGGATGCTTGATGTATCAGACTAACCTGATACACAGTTTACATTCTGTAAACACTACCACACTTGGTAGACCAAAACTCTTTTCAATATATTAGAAATCTTTTCAACTTGAGAGGTAATTTGGCACTGGATTGATACACTAATCAGCCTTCATCATGGTATTTTATGACCAACCGTTTTGAATGTTGGTCTAAAACCTGTTTTGATCAATCGAAAGTAGAATATCAATGATGAGAAGTAAATTAAAAGGTGTCTTAAAAATAATGAGCAGTGTTTAACTTTCTAGAATTTTTTGTATCCAAACTGATAATTATTACAATATTCAGTATTTGGAGAAAGTAGGTGAAACTTTTCCTTGAATATTGAGAAATTTAAAGGCAAGTTACTTCTTAAAGTTCAGCTAGGATTGGGAAAAATAAGATTTTTAATATATAAACAAAAGTCTCCAGTGAGCTATATAGCCTATGTCTATAACATTCACAGTCACACATACAACATGATTCTTCCACTTTTTGGATGTGTGCTCTATTTTTTGGCCTTATGCTAAAACAATAGTAGTCCAACAGTAAAGGGCTGAGTATGCAAACACAGAACAGAGGCACATTCTAAAAAGAGCTATGAGTTCTAAGCCCTCAGAGGTCCTACAAGACAACTATCTCAGGTCCTTCACACATCTTTATTTACTCAGCTCAGCAAGTGCTACTGCAGAACTAGGCAGGTAGCAGAAAGGTGGGAGATATCCAAGAGATTTCATCTCTCTGACAGCATAGATGCTGCCCAAAGGCACCCTATCTCATTGCTCAATCTGTTTGACCAAGAAGCATTAGCCTGAATAAATTTGCTCAGCTGCAGCTTGACAAGGGAGCAAAATATGTCCAAAGGCTGTCTTACATATTCCAGCTACATCCAATAAATCTATTGCTTCTTGAAAAATTTGCTCCACTTACATACCTTAGGCTACTGCAGTTAGGATATTGCTTCAAAAGCAGTTGTCTAGCTGCCTTACAGATATACCTGGGGTATCTTTAATCAAGATAGGTTTCACTGGTGTTCATAGCAGTGAAAGAAGAGCATGGGCTTCATCATACTTCTTCCTAAACACAAAAGATTTTGGACTGGTATGTTTGAAACACACATCAGAGTGACTGCTGGGATCCCAGTTCCTGAACTAAGCACAAAGGTGGAAACATGTCTTCTACAACATTTATTACTGCTATCCTTATTATTATTATCATCATCATCATTGTCATCATTTGCAACTCAGTCAGAAGAAATGTACCACACTGCACTTTACAGCTCCAGAGGTGAGAAGCTGCAGCACCTCTGAGTCCCTGGTCCAACCAGCAGTGGGGGTGTGCTCCCAGCAGGCACAAACACACAGCATCTGTGTGCACCACGTATGGATTCACCACCCACACAGATCCCAGACAGACAGAGCATTCAAATGGGCACAAGCAGCACCAACAGCCTGAGAAGGATGAGGTCCACAGTACATATATACAAATATATATTAATATTCGAAATATAATTTAATTTAAATGTATAATCATATTTAATTATATTATTGTGCCATATGTAATTATATCTATTCATGATATAATTATATATTAATTATGAATTTAAATATTCTTTTTTATTTTATCCGCCATCTTACAATCTGATGCCTTTCTTCTTTCTTTCTTTCTTTCTTTCTTTCTTTCTTTCTTTCTTTCTTTCTTTCTTTCTTTCTTTC
>QUSF01000005.1:14480565-14549265 GCA_003676055.1 Chloebia gouldiae | reverse complement strand
TTCTTTCTTTCTTTCTTTCTTTCTTTCTTTCTTTCTTTCTTTCTTTCAATAAGCTAAGAACACTTAAATGCTAATCACAGTTTTGTTCACTAATTACCTATCAGAAAGTTTTGCATGATGATCACCAGGATGTGCAAAGAAAGTTTTTATGGCCAGCAAGAGACACAGAAATTCAAAATAAGATACTCTGCAGAGCAGCAAAAAAGATGAGAGTGACAGATTAAATATATAAATTAGCTACTCTAAATAAAGGAGGCAATGTTGATGTAATAAAACTTCCTTTTCAATATGCACTTATATTCGATTAGGGACACCAATAAAAGAAAATGTTGTAAAAGGCCAACAGATGCCTTGAGGGAAATAAAAATCCCAAATGTCGTCTTCACAGATGAGGCAATAGTTTCAATATTGTATATTTCCCATGGACAGACACAGGTCCTTTAAAGTGTGACCAAAATGCTTCCATGTGTCAAAGGATTTTGAGACAGGGAAAGGTTGTATAAATATCTTGGAATATGGCTTTTGTGGTTTTGTGCAATGTTTCCAATTTTGCAATTCAGAAAATACAGTTTGTGTACTGATGACTTTTTGTACATATTTCAGATATGATGATATTTTAATACAGGATATGTGGACTAATATTGATCTGCAATGGTTAAAATAGCAAATTCTGCTAAATAATCTTTCCTTGAAGCTTTGAAGTCAATGAACCAAAGTTTACTTGGACTGTAATATGCAGTGAAACTCAAAGAATTTTACAGGAAGTGAAACACAGAAAGAGGGAGGGTTAGTGCAGAAAAATCTTACTCTTCTAAAAATATATAGCATTTTAAGCCCAAGGAAGCAACCATGTTATACTGTTTGACATTAAATTTTTGACCAGATTCCTACCTTTTGTAGTCTAATAGAATAGCAATTTATACAGAGATGAGGTAGTTTTATGTTCTGCTGTACAAATCATTAGCAGTAAGTATTATGTAAATTAAAAAGGATAGAAGATAGCATAAACTGCAGGCCCAATAAAGGCCTTCAAAATACTTAGAGTATGTGTATAAATCTGAACAAATAAATTAGCAAATCACAAACTAAAATTGCCCACTTGCATTCACTAGGAAAAAAAAAGCCAAAACTGAAGTCAAAACCAAAACATTTTCCTAGATAAAACTGAATGTATAACCAATAAACTTTAAATAGATATGTCTGGTAAAAGGACTACAAACAGCACATTGGCTGATGGTTATTGCATCCATGTTTTCTTCTATGATGGAAAAGAATTTTTGTTGGTTGTGTCTGAGAAGGACACGGATGGCCTGAATCTCCACAATTTGCACATGATGTTTTCTTACATTTAAGATTTGATTTCCACATTTTTATTTCATTTTTTCCTCTTTTCATTCATGGGTGCAGGTAAACACATCATTAATGTATTCAGACAGTAAAATCATCAGATCCATATCTCCAAATTTCACCTGTATTTCTTCTCTAAACAAGGACACTGTGCACGTGCTGCAAAGGTATTTGACATCCATTGAAGCAGAAATTCTGGAGTCCCTTAAGCAGCCAGGAGAGTGGTAGGGGGTGGAGGAGGTGATAAAGGCTTGTCACTCATCTGAAGAGATTGCCTTCCCAGGGTGATTTCCCAAACAACAAAGACAGCAATTCTAGGGCTAATAATGCCTATGGAGAGTAAAGAAGAACAGATGAAGTATTATGATATTTAGGTATACAGATGTATTTACATGTTTTCAGCAGAGGCACAGCAAAACCATTGAATAAATATAAGATAACAGGCTAGAAAGACTGATCGAGAAGTACTCAAGGACAACTGAATCTGCAAACCAAATGCCAAATAAAAATATCAGCTTCAGTTCTGTGTGCTAAAATACAAGATACAAACATAGTTACTGAGATATAATGTACACAGACATGAAAGTTTTCCACTGAATCATGTCTGTGCCATAACTAGGAAAGAGCTGCTGTGGACAAAGGACTTTGGTGAGGCAGAAGCTCTTTTTTTCCTAGTAAGTTGGAATAATGCAGTATTAATGTAGTGTGTTTCCCACCTAAGGAGCTTGAAAAAGCCTTGTGGAGGCTTGGTAGTATCAAGATACCGATTCATTATTTTACAACTCAGTATACTCTGAAGTTTCCCCTCAAAAATGACACAAAATTCTGAAGAAAAAGGTCTCTTATCTCCATCTCCCCCTTCCCAAATGTAACTCCCAGGACACACTTTACTCAGCAAAGGTCTACTGAATATACATGACAATTGCAATATATTACCATACCACACTATTCTATCATATACATTGTAGATACATATATTTAGAATCTCACCTTCAAAGTAATTTTGGGAATGTAGACATTTCTACTCTTTTGCTATGTGTTTCTACACTTGTTTATTAGTAGTTTTACTGCTACTGAAAAAGATTGAATTGACAGCCCCAGAGAAGAAAACCCTACACAGAAAAGTGATAGGGTCAACAGATTTCTCTGCACTGGCTCAGCAGAGTGCTTTGGTGTTAACTCATAAAAGAAGGTCAGTTCCATTGCCCACTTAGTTTTTAGCCTTTCTGATCAAGCTGCCAAGTTTGCCAATTAGTGCTAGTTGCACTCAATATGATCTATGATCTGCTTTCTAACATAAGCAGGCGGCTACACAAATCTGCTTCACGTAGGCAACCAAAACCAAATGTTTCAGCATTTTAAAGTCATTTGTAAACTAAGCATTGTTTGCATTGACAACTAGAAAGAGAAGCTTTGAAATACACTCATATTCATATCTATATATTTTACATATATATATATATATGTGTGTATATATATACATATATGAATGTTTTGGTGAATTCTGAACAAAATCCCGGTTTACCCACAGCACATTATCCATTTTAATATAAATGAATCACTTCTGGAATCTGTAATGCAGTTAAGAATAATTTACAGTAGTCTAAATAAAAAGGATAGCTGTATCATACCATATGCACAATAAAGGAAATGAGAGGCCATGTGGGTATGTACTATAAGGCAGTAACAAATATTGGCATGAAGTGAAAGGCAGGGAACAATAAATAGAGACATATCAGTCTGAAACACAGCTTGTCTCTTACTATTACATCCTAATCGCATATTACACAGAGTTTGCTAGTGTCAAGACACACAAAATCCCAAAAGACTTGATAGCAACAGTGTGAAGGTGGTGTCTTTTTATGAAGAAGGAAGAAATTATCCCTTGAGATTTTTTGAAGCATTAATTCCCTGGTATAGCACTCACAGCAGGTTGGAAAAGAACGATAAAACTGAATTTATGATTTTCATGGATGTATTAGAAAGATTAAAATACAATCCACATTAAATTAAATTCAGTCTTGGCTGTGGGGGCATTTGAAGGGGCAAAGGTAAGACTGTCACACATATAAGGTAGGCTTGTTTGTCAGGTATGTTTTTTTAGGGATTTTCAAGGATGTGAAATGATCTTAAATTTATATTACATTAACTATTTGGCTATGGGAGCCCTAGGAAACCAGTCACTGTGCATCATCTGACTATTGTATTCATATTATACAGCCTTTCTAAAAGTGGAAGAGAAGATAAAGGTACAATATTTTTGATGTACACATAATAAAAGGTGTCAGAGAAGAGGAAACAGTTTTTAAGCATTCTGAGATCCAGGAGTACATTTAAGAACTGCATATAAAAATTTTAATTATAATTTTAAAATAGGTTTTCTGCTAATACTTCCTATATGCCAATATCATTACATCCATAATAATTCTTATATGTCAAAAACAAAGGAAAAGCCCAAAAAAGAAGAGTCAGACACATATCGTTACTGATAAAAGACTATTTTAACTATGGTAAAACTGCCCATGGAAAGACAGAATTCTCATATGTTCTTCAGTAATGTATAGTAACATCAGAAAATCTTAAGAATACATCTGAAATTGTGGAATGAATTATTAAATAAATCATCTAATTGACTGGAATTAAGTAGACAAAAATAACTACTGAAATTATTTGGTGCTGTCGGATGGACATGCCATCCATTGAGTAAAAAGTCTTGGCACTTGATTTAAAGTCCTGGCCATCAAATGGACTCTACAATTTAAAAAGCTTTTCACACTCCATCTATAAGGTACATATTTTAGATAATGTGGTGGTCTTATAGCACAGTAGTATCTATCCTTGTACAGAAGTGTCTGGACCACCCATATAAGGGTGGTAACAAAATATATTACCTAAAGCTTTTCTGTACTTTTCCCCATCTCAGAAATCATTCCATTTCTCATACAAGGTCTTTATGATTCTTTTGCCCTCTGTGGATTGTATTACAATTTATCTTTTCCTGTGAAGAAAGGAATATCACTGATGTGGTTCAGAGTAAAAAGGCACATAAATACAACTCTGCAGATGTTGACAGCTTGTTAAAAACTTTAAGAAAGGTTCAACAGTTTTTTAATTTGAACAATTTTGAATTATTATTGAAGGTTTGCTCAAATCATGATGACAATACTCTGAAGTTTATAGTAAACTTATTTTTCAGGAGTGAAAATAAACTTTATTTTAAAAATGCCATGAAAACAATTACATTTTTCTTTCCATTTTTTCACTATGGATAATTCAGATGTACTTTTGAAATTTAAAAGATCCATATTTGGCTTGGCATTAGATTTCAGCCTCGTTTTAAGTCATCTCTCATGCATTTGTTTAAACAATGAATAGTCTCAAACAGTCAGAATGCAAAACTATTATGTGTATTTACTGGTATATGAAGCAGTTCTGTCCATACAATCCTGGTCAGAAGCAGGATTCAGCTCAAAAAAAAATTTCCTCCTGCATTCTGACTATGTATTTGCTTTTAGAAGAGCAACAGCTCCAACTTATTTGAATGACTTATAAGAAGAATACGTTTGTAGATGAATATTATACTTTTCAAAGGAGTTAGTCATGGTATCTTCCATTCTCAAATGAGCAAAGATTCAAAAAGGGTCATGAAATGCCTGTTGTGATGGTTACTATCACACCACAAAACATGGCTTTATGAGTACTCAATTACATTAGTGTTATGAACAATTGGAACCTCTATAGATAGAGTGCTATTAATCACTCCAAGCTGTGTTCCCAGAAACTTTTTATTGAATGGGATGTTAGGAGAAATAAGTTTGTGTCACCACAGGATATTATTATCAAGTGTCTTATGTTGAAGTCAGCAACACATGAATACAGCTGAAGATGAAAGACTTGTAAAAAAACTAATGCAAGTAATGATGAAAAGTGCTGAAAGGAAAAAAAAAATTAAATATGGAAATAAGTGTTAATTTCTTGAAATCTTGCTGGTCTGTATGTGGCTTTTTTAATAGTTGTGTTAGCACTGCAATAGTATAAGCATATGAAAAGACAATATGAATTTTCTGGATTTATTGGTATTGCCAAAGTGTGTGCAACTTTGTCACTCCTCCTGAGACATTGTTGTATTAGATGGTAAATGCTGCAAGTAATACTCTTATCTACCATCAATAAAGCCTACCTCTCATTTTCATTTTTACCCTGTTGATACATAGTAATTATTTTTAATTGACTGAAACCAAATCACTTTTCTGTCCATGTAGGAAGTACTTTCTAGTACCCCTTGTATTTAAAGTTTTGCCTTCATCCTGGAGTTAAATCATCAAATGGTAGCTCTTTTACATTAAGATCACTTTATGTGTGAACTTGTTGGTGCCTTATCCCTGGATATGTGATGGGAATATTTCTGGATCTAGGCTATGAAGATAATTACAACAATCAAGCTTCTGAATGTATTTATTATTCATATGTCACGTTTATTATTGTAGAGCAAACCATAAGGAACCTGAGTTTCTGAAATTGACTCTAAGAATAGTAACATATCTGTCCTCCCAGCCTCCCATACCTTTACACTCCAACTTTTAAGAGATCCTGTCCTCAGAAAAAGCAAAACTCAAATACAGAATGTATTTCAAGGGTCTGTATTAGTAGTATTGTTATCCTCCAGTTATATTACTAAAAGACATTGGTAATGTCAGCTTTGGTGAAGTTATTATATGTGTACAGTTATTATCTTTGAGAAAAATATAAAACAAAAATATGTTTGCCTGGTGTCCCTTTTGAGCCCTTTTGTTTAAATATCCCTTTAAAGTATGGATTATATTTTTAGTCCTTTGCAATATGCCTGACAACTTTCACTCCTTCTTAAAATGGTTGAGTAGGCATTCATTAAATTAAGTGAATGAAAAATTGTGTCCTTTCTGATAATTACTGATTTTACCACCTCTCTAGCAGACATGGATTTCACCATGTGCGCCACTTAAAAGTACAGGCAATTAAAGAAAAGTAAACCATTTTCTTGGGGTCATTGGTGTCCTTGGCTCTAATAATTGCTCCTGTATTTGCTTTGTTTTCTGTTGAGTTCTTAAGTCCTGAGTTCTCTGGAAAACACTGGTAGTCTGTTACAGACTCTGCTCTCACATATAATTCAAAAGATAAAATAGTAAAATGGGAAGTTGGATAAAGTCACTCTTCTGTGCTTGGATTCTGCAGGATTTACTGGTTGGACTGTTTTCTCAGCTCTGCTGCAGTCAGTAGGGTATATTACATCTACACTTGCTTCAGCAGCTGCTCCTTAATGTGTCACCGGCGTGCCATTCATAAACAAAAAATTTCATGAACCTCATAGTGCAAAATCTGGCTGCAATTGAGGGGAAAGAAAACATGCCTTTCTTACTAACTCCAGGAATGCAAAAACATTTAAGTCCCCAGTACAAATAAGAAGTTCAAGCCCTATGTCAATGAAAACTGGAATAAAAAGATGCAGTCCTTGAGGATGATCAGAGTGATATATATTTATTTGAAATTAGAAAGCTCTTTCTTATTTTTCCTGTTCCACTGAACCTCTCATTTTGAATATCATATCAGTTTTGATAGAAAAAACATATTCATAAATCTTTGATTTTAAAGGTAGATATGGCTTTTTATATCACCAAGACTGTTAACCTGGTAACCAAAATCCCCAAATCCATATTTTCTCTATTGAGCTGATATTGTTTCCTGTTTTTTATGCTGCCTTCATAGCCTATTCACCTAAACAGAGCACAAGATGCTTCTAATGTGTAGATTATTACATTCACCTATTTTTTTCTCATTAGTTACGTTCTTCCTAAATGTTCATTTTTCCTACAGCAGTTTTTGTAACTACATTTTTGAAGTCACAAATTTCAAATAGCAAAAACCATTGAATCAATAATTATTTTTAGATTGTTCACTCAATTTTTATGTTCAAGAAATGAAGAAGCTTTTGCAATAGACTGTATTCCCAATATTATTCAGGAGTCAGTGAAGAATGGAAGAGTTTTTCCAATATGTTTGTGCACATTCTTTCAGAAAATGTTGCACCAAGTCATGTAAAACCAACGATCTTTCTAGGGCCAGCAGAACTACCTACTTAGGACCTGATCCAAGATTCATAGAAGACAATGGAATTTTTCTACCAGTCTCTGTGGGCTTGTGATGTTATAAAAAAATGATAATTTTGTACCCTGCATTAGAACTGGGGGCCAGTAACTGAGATATATCTACTTTAACACTGAATATTAAAACACCTCAGTTTAGGCAGCCTAACTTTACTGCCTCAGTTTAGGTAGTTTTCTACTTGGATAGCAAATTAGAGGTGTACAAATATTTTATAACATAAAGAACCCTCATTTCTTTCTCTATCTCTTTATCCCCTGCTTCCTGTGACAAAAAAATAAAAGGTCTTTTGAGAAGCAAGAAGTAAAGGTACTTCCAGAAGCATGAGTATAAAAAGTTTTTCAAAGAGGCTTCAGCAAATAAAACTTCTCAAAATGATTGATATTTGTCTGCCTAGGCAGCCTAAGTCGAGACAAAATCCTACAAATGCAACGCACCATTGCAGTTACATTAAAACAGAAAGAAATGCTCTCCTTATCCTTGAGGTATAGGCTATGAAAAACAAAGTACACTTGTAATTATGATTTATTTTGAGCATAGTAGTTGTGTCCCTGGGGTTTATTTTGCTAAGGATTTCTTGCCAGTAATGTAAAAAACAGAAAATTTTTGCATCTGGCAAGGTTAAGCAGGGAATACTCTCTCTTCATTAGGATCCCAAATGACTTCAGCATCTCTACTTATATTTGTGACCAACATTTGCGCAGAATGAATATACATCTGAGAAATCATTGGTTTGGGCTTTAAAAATATCTGACTCTGTGTTTCTGTGTTAAAAAAAAAAGACTAACTGGGCAAGCAAAAAAAAATAATTGCATCTATATTCTGGATTGACTTTAAAGAAAAGTCATAAAGTTTGTGAAAGTAGTGTTTAGATTTAGCTAAATTCTTATCATGTTATTGTTTACTGATAATTTATTTGGTTTTCATTTTTTCCCATTGTTTTCTTAAATGCAGATACTCCAACAAAATGTACCCTAACAGGTCCAAACATAGGGTCTTGAGCATTGGTTTCACATTTTGTTCCTGTGAAATTTCACAGGGAAGGCTAGTTATTACCACTTGGTAATTCCAACATTATATATTCTCTGTGAGACACTGCAACAGTACACTTTACAAAATGCTTCTCACACAAATTACTGTAATGTTATCTGCTTCACTGGAACATATAGATTATTTCCCATTATCACAAATGTATTATGCCTTATCTACAAGTGTAAAAAAACTAATCTGTTTTTTTGCAGACGACTAGGGAATATCATAATTACGTGGTTGTCTTATATATGCATCAAAACTGCACTAATTAATTTAATTTTGACTACATACATCAACTGAGAAATTTTTTTGAAATATAACATTATTGAATAACAATAACAATACTACTACTACTACTAGGAATAATAATAATAATAATAATAATAATAATAATAATAATAATAATAATAATAATAATAATAATAATAATAATAATAATAATAATAATAAGTACCTCCATTTCCTCAAAGAACATTTCAAGTGAAACAGACCAAACCTGAAGTGTGACCAAAAATTTCCATTTACGATCACCTGAGCTTAGAATATACATATAACATTAATCTTATTCCCCAAGACAGGGCTTCCCTTGCTGTCAAGCATATTTCTAAAGCTACAAAACCCAACCACTGTTTCTTAATATTCAGCTATGTAGGGGCTGGGGTCAGATGAAGCACACAACAAATGTGGAACAAATGCCATTCCTCCCCATTGCTGTAAACACAAACAAGATATACACGAATTTATAACAAATCTATTTGGCACGAGGGAATGAAAGATATTCCAAACCTGAAGATTTAAGTGGGAGTAATGGTTATTCATTCTGATCAGAGATTTTGAAAGCATGCATATATTTCTAGATAAAGTTTGAACAATATTATTCAGACGTATATATATGAGTACTTCACTCACACTTTTTTGAATACTGCAGTGTCTATCAGTGGAATAAAATTCATCAGATCTGCTGGATTGAAAAAGGCACTATTCAAAAGAAAATACCTGTTTAAGAAACAGTCTTTTTTTTTTTTCCCCCCAAAAAAAGTCAAATATTTACTGCAAACCAACTCGAGATAAAGTGCTTTTGGAGTCACAGACCAAAATTATTACCAAAATGAAGAGGGGAGGGTTATTAATTTATGGCAGAGAGGAAGAAGTTGTCTATTTATGAACTATGGAAAAAGTTAAAATGTTGAATTTTGGAAAGCAAATTATTTGTGGGAGATTTAGATCACCCTGATAATTAACAAATTATTTTTTCAATAAAGTGCAATCATTTTACCATATTAATAATGAAATATTCAACAAAACAGCAACTGAGAGCAACAACAGAAACGAAGATGTTATTATATAAAAGTTTATTATTGAAATGTATATTTTAACTCACATTTTCCCAGAAATTATTTTTGTAAGCCAGTGACACCAAGCTCCATCTCCTGGAAATGGATATAACTTCATTGAAAATGAGCAATGGTAATTTACCTCACCTGAGGTTCCCCAGGTCAGTCGAATAAAACTATTATTTCCTCTTTTACAGTACCATGACAATGTTGCAGTTTGAGATTTGTGTTTGTTTATTGGTTGATTTGCTGGAGTTTTTTTAAAACTCCTCTAGCTATTCTTTTCCTTCTCACTCCTTAATATGTGCCCTCAAGGTATTTTTTTGTAATTTTGTTCAAAATTCTTCACTTGCTTACAATTCATTTGAAGGTGCTACTAATAAATAAATATTTCCCTTTTTGCAGAGACTCATTTATCATTTACATATATTCTACAATAAAAATATTTTTTTGTTCCTCATATATATGTGAATGACATCTTTATATCAATTCCAAACTAAAATCTCTGGTTTAAAGCCATAATACAAGAGTATTTTCTACATGATGCGGACCTGCACTGTTTCCTCTCCAGAGTTTATACTAAAATAAAGACATTCAGTTGTCTGCTTTTCTTAAAATTAAATAAGTAAAAGGTTATTTTGGTTTTTTTTTTTTTTACAAGAGAATAAAATTCCTTACATGGTGATTAAAAGCTACTTCCCTTACTCAGTATTACATAGCAGCCAATTAATATTTTAGCACATATGTGAGACAAATTTTTTATGCTTCAAACATTTTAAGAAGGTTTCCAACTGAAGGGGATGTGATTCAGAACCACTTTCCTTATCAGGTTCAATTTATTTAGCATCGAGTGACTATCTTATTCTGTTCTCACCCAGAATGTTACCTTCCCTCTTGGAAGCAAGGATGTAGAGCAAAGATGCTGCCTCTGCAGCAACTCACTGTAGCCTATGATTAAAGGGTAACATCTCCCTTTCACTCCATCTCTACCCTGGCAGATTTATAGATGATACTTTGAAAACTTTTGCTTCCAAAGGATTTTTTTATTTTCTTTGTTTACTTGAACTGAAAGACTGCATTTGGAATAGAATATTGTGTCTTTCCCAGGAAAGAACTAGTCCACATTCATCTGCAGGCATTTCTATTGCAATTTCACTACAAGAGTCATTGTACCATGACAAAACTCCGTTTTACCTAAGTCAGTATTTTAGTGTTTTCTTCTAGTAAGACTTTCCTTCATTCTTAACAATTTCCCTAGTACTGAGGAAACAACAATTTCTCCTCTCTGAAATAATTCTGCATGTACCTCTGTTCCTAGGGGTACTAAGATAAAAGAAAATGGAAACAGAGAGAACTTTAGGTAAATACTTGAAATGTAAAATAGGGCAGATGAGCTGCCTTATTACTAGGTAATACGTTACCTGTATATATTATCCCTTGCCTTATACTGCCTCTGAAACACAGTGCTTGACACATGAGTTTTAAAAAAACTTGGGAAGATTTAAGAACAAACAGACCAAACACATCAAAAACTCTTCAAATATATCAAACAAATCCCATAAGCCAGACTCTGAATCTTTTAGACCACCAGAGTGCAATCAAAGAGCATCAAAAGTCTGCAGGAAAAGTAAATGATTTATTGGCATGGTCTGTACCAAAGAGGACATTACTATCCTCAGATTAGTCTTTACAGGTAATGAGAGTAAAACCACTACAGAGATAAAGGGATCAAAAATAGTTGATGGAACAACTTCAGAAACACAACTGAAATCAATCAAAAGGACCAGACTGTGCTCATCTAAGAGTTTAGTGAAAACCAGAGGATGGAGTAGACAACCTAGTAATATACACATTGCTTAAACTCATCCTGAGAAAGAACTAAAATAAGAACCAGCTTAATACCCTGAGTTTGGCCAAGAATGATTTTCAGGATGAATCTAGAAATTCCAGAAAAAACCCTGTACTTTGCAAGACTGAACATGAAAAGCTTTTTAATTCATACTATTTATTGGGAGCCACATTGCAGATTACTAAATTTTACAAATTACCAATAGAACTGAAAGAAAAAACATGAAAGACGATGTTTCTCTTCTATTAAAGTAAATTAAGTTTTAAGTCTTTCCTGTCTGTTTATTTCAATCAGGAAAATATGAAAGAAAAACACAACATAATGGAAAAGTGTATCACATCACAATTATTCTGGAGTGGTTTAACAATATAAATTCACAGAAAGGCTATATTTTATGTAAAACTAAACCAAACCAAATTATAGAGGTATATCATACCTAAACATTGTTATGAAACATTAGGGGCTGTTGTCTAAAAGGGACTAATCAACAAAGCCTTAGGACAAAAGAACCTTTTGAGAAATAATGTGGAAGCTTTTACCCAAAAAAATTTACTTGATGTGATACTAGAAACTTCACAGAGTACAAATGACTAAGTGTGAAAAAACCTGCAAGCCAGCTTTCTATTAGCCTGTCATGTCGTGATGCAAGAAAAATATGTGTTAAGGAACTATGACAGAAAGGTAAGGAAGTAAATGTTTTAAAATATTTGTATTTTTGTTTGGGGTTTTTTTTTTTTACTTATTTATGCAACTGCTGCCAAGATCTGTCTGTCTAGATGTTCTGTTGTACAGACTTGTAAAACTTGAATTGACCATGCCACTTTGTCACATGACTATTGCAGATATTTCCTTGTAGATACATTCTTCCCAAGGAGATAAAATGAAAACTATTTTATTTTTAAAATATTTGACAATATTCTATATGCACACGTGCTAAAAATTACCTTGCATGTTGAAATTTTCTGAGACAACCTAAAAAACCAATTAGTCTCAGACATAAAAATATGGGGTAAAAGGGACACAAAAATATTGAAATGTAGTCTGGTTAATTCTACTGACATACGGGAATATTCGAATATACTGGGATATCTGCAAGTTTTCATTTTTCAAAGCAAATATTACAGTCAACTGCAGAGTAACTCAGTAGGACATCTTAGAAAGTTTTGTGCATGAATGTGGTCATTAAATGTTCTTTATTCATTTATGCACATCACTGACTGCAAGGTGGATTTTTCTTTCTTCTGGTCGGACAACATTATTTCGGTGATGGAATTTGAATTTCCATTAATTATAACAAGGTCTGTCAGCTGACATTTTCAGAGTTCCCTGTGAAACCCAGCTAGAGCTCCGATTATTCCGGGAAGCTGAGCAGATAGCCTGGCCGCCAGCCACGTGCAGCTCCATGCTGTGGCAGCTGCCCGTTAGCAGCACCAGCTGATTAGGGACATCTACCTGAGCTGTTGTCAAACCTTTGGCTGTCATTTAAACACCCTCTAAGAGCATGCTCTAGAGAAAATGAGGAGTTGAAAGCTCCACCACATTGTGGAAGACAACTCGTGCAAGTTCCAAAAGCACTTCATTGCACGGCTGAAATAAAAGGGCACTAAGAAAGAGAGCAATTTTTGGCAATATACAGCTATGGTTTCTCCTCAAAATTGATTGTAGGATGCTAACAGTGTCAATTTAATGCAAATGTTTTAAGCATAAAAAGGCAAAAAAAAAAATCTTTATAAGTCAGCATTAAAAAAACTGGAATGTAAGCCATTTATTGTCATTTTCATAAGTGGCCTGACAAATACCCTGGAAACAGTAAAGTGGGATTCTTTTAGCTAAAAAAATTATGATTTCCATATTGATGCTGGTTTCCAAAACACTGATATCTAATATGTTAAAGAAAAAACATAAGAAAAATGAACTCCATCCTGAAATATATGTATTGATGTAAAAAAAATATCCCCCTTACACCAAAAAAAGAAAAAAAATGCACCCAAATTCCCCTAAAAAAACCTAAAAGTTCTGTTTGAAGCTGGAAAAAAAAAAGGAATAAACTTTGGCTGACAAAACTAGTTCTGAAATTGAGACCACGCAGACAGTAATTAAGCACAGGTGTCTCTGACACTGTACTCCCTACAACTGCTAATGATTACATGAGAAAAAATATGAAATCAGATATAAAAAAACAGGATGATGACTCTTTATGTATTCTGGCATGAGGAGTTAAAAAAAAACAAACAGATATGTGAAGGGATTTTAGGGACTGTAAAAAAAACCCCTCAGGTAAGATTCACTTATATGTTATATTATCCTGAATGAACAGTTGCATAAGGAAAGATTTTAGGAGTTGTCATATATGCAAAAATATAGGCCACATCAAAAAAAACCTCCTGCTGATATCACAGTAAAAAGCACTATTTGAAAGTGTAGTTGAGTTGATACTTTTTTTCATCAAAGTTTCATCCTGTTCCAGCCCTTTTGTCTCACTTTCTGCAGACAGTTTTTACAGGAACAGATAAGAATTAAATTGATGATGCATATATCCTATTTTTACTAGACATTATAATTTACAGAGTAATATATGACAGTAAGTCCTCCTTAAGGGAATGAGCTTAAGTCATTTACAGTTAAGTATAGTTTAGACATGGAGCAGCTAGTTCCCATCATCTCTGTTCAACAGCTTGGAAAGAAATAGTGTGAAAATAGCACTGTCCCTGAAAAAAAGAGCTGGACAGAGCTGATACCCCTTTATTGCTGTTACATGCAAGAGGAGCATCAACTGGATATGATTTTGTATCTGCAAGCATTTTATTAAATGTAAAAATGGAAAAAACATTAAAATATTCTGGCAATATAAGACACCAATGTCAGAATCATTTGATCTTCCAGGTATCAGGTTGTAGGTAAAATAAGGAAAGACATAATCTTTTTGGGAGCTGCCACCACCACTACAAAAAATTAGTGTTGAACACATTAGATAAAAAATGAGGGCCAAAAACAGCAGTCATGTCACAAGTTCTTATACAAATTTGTCGCCTGATATAGACATCACAGAGAAATGAGTGAGAAAAATGGTCCAGTTTAACAAAGTCCTAACATTGAGACAGAGAAGCCCAGGGTCAGGGCCAAACAGAAAAAAATCATTCTTACAGTGATATGATGGTGATAGTGCCAGCACATCAGGGGACCTCTGCAGGTCTGAGGAAAAATCTTCCAAGAGCTAACTGACCACCATCTGAGCTGCTGGACTGCTTACGAGCACAATATGTTGTGTGGTATATCAATGTTGGTTTAAGTATTATATCATGTATTGGCAGGGAAAATGTGTTATTAAAGATCATGGCATTGGGCTGACTGACACGTAAGATCAGTTGTCTGGACCTGACATTTAGTCTGGTGTCACTTAGGACACCCTGATTTGCTATGTATGTGACTGATAGGACAGAGGACTGATGTAAGACTCATGTCATTGTGGAAGGACAGCCGGAGGGAGCCCACATGGAATGCTTGGAATGCACTGAGGCACTTGGATGTCCTTACATAGTCAATGTAATTGAGGAGCAAATTCTTAAAAAGGAGTTTCTCTTTCAAGGATGTTTACAAGCACCCAGAGCATTAGATGTTTACTGAATATAAAATTGATGGCATCCTCAGCCACCTGATGTATCTTTTTCTAAGAGAAACTGAAAAGCCAGTAAGCTGTTATAGGATATTGTTGTATGAGGCCTGTGAGCACCTGTATGTTTTATCAAAGAGAGATGCATCAGTATTCACAATGAAATATTTTTCTGTTACATACTCAAGGAAAAGCACCCACAATTATGATTATGAATCAACTATATGTGAAAAGTTATACAACCACACTTATTTTCTGAAAGGAAAACCATTGCCACTACAGGTCTCTGGACAAAAAAGACAGAGATTAGATAGGCTTGATATAATAGCTGGAATGTTTAAGCTTTTGATTAAGTGAAAACACTTGAATGTTAGGTCTACTTACTTGCAGGGCTTTATAAGACCCAACTGACAGGGTTAACTAAAAATGTCATGATATTTTATGTATTTTTATTTACAACATATTAAAAAGTGATGCTCTGTTTGTGACCTGCTCTAAAATGAAGTGCAAATTGCTTGCAAAATGGAAAAAACAAAAACAAACAAACAAAAAAACCAAAACAAGCCTTATTTTGTTCAATGCAAGAATCACCGACCAATTGCTATATTATGTGGAAAATTTGCATAAACATTCTATCAAGTTCACCAATTATAGGGCATAACTTTTTTCCCCCTACTAAGCATCCTTATGACTGACCAAAAATGTTCAGTTGTTAAATTGTCCCTGGGACCTGATTATTTTATAATCTTCTCTACAGGTATAAAGAGCTAGCTGTAAATACAGTCATTTGTTCTCTGTACTATTCTCCCCTTTTCCAGTTTTATCCATTGTCTAATGATGGTCTCACTCAAATATTGGCTATTTTCTTTTATCTACAGCAGTATGTATTTTATTAGATTCATTTTTAGATAACAGATTTATACCTTAAATATAACTCCAGGTGGGTTCCCATACAGTAAAACTGACTAGCCCCATGTTTCCCTTCAGATAGAGCAATGGTTGCAATTGTTAGGTGAGCTGTCAATCTCTTTTTAATACATTCAAGTCCTTTGGAGGAAAGTACAGGCCAAAGGGGAAAACCCAGAAAGGAATACTTCTGAAGCTGCTTATAAAGGAGGCTGAGTGCTAGTCAAAGGTAAGTTCCAAGAGTCTGATTAACATTCTCCCATAAAATAAGGACCAGAGAGTAAGCCATTAATTTTATGGCTATTTTTTCCCACTGCTTGGTTTTTCATAAGTTGGACTTCCTTCCAGGCTAATTAACCACTAAACATTTTACAAGCAATCCAAGTGCGGAAGCAGTAAAAGATGAATTGCACTTATGAAGTAATTGACAAAGGGTATACTGGGCCTTTTAAGCAATGATATTGTGTATCTTAATACAGGAAGAAAGGATCCCTGGTACTGCAGTTTGATAGGTCATTAGTTAATTCTCAGAACTCTGCACAAGATAATAATGGCTCAAGGCTAGAATGAACCTGTCTGGATTAGGGTGTGTAACCCTACCTCAAAACACTGCCAGAGAAAACACTTAATGTTTGTGTCTTGGTATTATCAAAATACCTCCTGTGTTATCTGAGATTAATTCCCTGGCTATTTGCTTTTCTTTTGACAGCAAAGTCAGAGCTGACAAACCAAGGCAGTTCTCAAGGAAATTCAATTACTGAAATGTCTGACAGCTTGCTTTGCTGCTTCTAACTAAAGTTTTGAAAGTTACATGCTGCATTTATAATATAGTTTTCACTACAAAGGAATATATTTGCATTTTCTAGGGGGAAAATCATTTTCAAGCTGTAGGAGTTTAATGATAAAAGATAAAAAATGAAATACTGAAGTTTATATTTTGCAAAGAAATGAAGCGAGTTGAGTGGCTGCCACATGAAACTAGGGAAATAGTGTGTTTTCTTAAAAGCAGAATTCACTTGCCCTTCCATAAATAAGGGGATGCCAGTCTATCTGAATTGTGCCTGCATATATAATTTCCTAATTATTCCATATGATGCAAGATGAAAACTTTTCTAAAAAGAGGAAATTGTTTTCTCATCATCAATTACCTGAGCTCTGGGTCCTATGAAATGGTACCTCTGTGTTTATTCACATAATTATTTTTAGAGATAGGAAAATAAAAACTGTCTTGGTCATTGCACTTGCTTAAAGCAGATCAGACCACATTTCCTCATCGTTAAACTCATCCTTTTCTTTTTTCTCCAGAAATCTGCAAACAGACAAAAGGTACATCTATAAGCAGAGTTAAACTGTTAGCCTACTCCAGCTATCATATAGGAAGGGTAAAGGCAGAAGCAGGTTCTGAAATAAGAGCTTTGGGCTGTCTTGAAGTTGTCAAATCAAAAGCTGTGATCCAGTAACTTCAGCAACAACTTAAATTCATGGGGTGTGTTCCTATTTTTTATGAAAGACTTCTTAGAGTTTACAATTTCAGATGTGAAGTGTCTTGGTTTGCCACAAATCTTTTGTGAATCATACAGTTGCCTACCTACTAAGTAGGTACCCACTAAGTGCTAACCTGCTGGCTGCAATATGCTCCTGGGAAGCAGTAATTTCAATCTCTTCACTGTCCAAGCTGTAGGTTAAATTAGTCTTGAAAGAGAAGATTGGTTCAGTGGGAGGTGGAACAATCCACTGTGCCAAAAGGAAATATATCTTAAAAAAGGAAAGAGAACTTATGAGGTACCATCTTTTTCATCTTCCCCAAGGCTCTTTATTCAATTTACATACAACTGTCATTTGATTAAAAACAAAATGGGTTCCTTCTCACACAATGCAGAATCACAAGGAGTAGCTGCAGTCACAGTTGCACTGGTGTTGCTCACTCTGCTGTACTGAATCTTGCATTACTGTCACATAACAGCTCAGATTCAACCAGAGGAGAAAAATATCTTTCCCTAATTGTATGGCCAATATAATGCTTACTGCACCAGCACATATCTCCTTTTGACTGGAATTAGTAGCTACAATTTATCACTGAAAAATATATCAGGCTTGGTGTTTTTGACTGTGCCAGTTTAAAAATGTAGCCCTTGCTTCACTACTGTATCACTCCTGCTTTATATCAGAGAAATTCGATTATATAAAATGAGCTTATGTCAGCATAAAATTAGAATAACACAATGATGAAACAGCCTCAACTTTCAGAAAAAAAATAGGTAAAGGTAACATGGAAGTAATAGGTAAAGGAACAAGCTGTGAACCTTCTCAGCATGCAAAATTCCTCTAAAAATTTCTTTAGATTGCCTGGAACACCAATTCAGTTTCAATGCAGATTCATTGTTACTGAATCATTATGAAGTGTAGACATTTACTATATGGTACCCCTTTCACTGAGGCTTAATTACAGTAAATTCTGTAATAAAACTACTCTCAGATCCTTTTTTTTTTTGGCCAAAATGTTAAATTCAGATATAACTTTAAAAACTCATTTTTCCAAGTGAACAAACCGAATAGGGCTCAGGAGAAGCACTTACCAAACAATCTCAGTAAAAATTAGACTTCTAAATACATTTTCAAAGATGACACAAAAACTATTCAAGAGCCTAAAGCTTTGGGGTTTAGGGTCTTCTGTGCTAGAGTGTTATCTGATAGAGATAATAGAGTGTTTTGGAAAATTTTACCATAGTAAAAAAAATTATTGTCTTAGAGACAGAAACTCAGTAGGACAGCAAGAGCCTTCAATTTGTAACATGAATAAATTAGCTTCAGGATAATCTTCCTCAAGATTTGGACTTGAAGAATTTAAACCCATTTAATTTCATTCCTTTGATTCAGGCAATTAAACCATCAGCAGACCTTTCAGCTAAATTTGATCTAACGACCTTTGCTATTTTTACATTGCAGATTAAGCATTCATACACAAGCTGACTTCCACCAATCAAAACCAGAAGCGTGCCTGTCGCCTCACAAAGGTTAAGCCAGTATTTTAATAGGTCTGGAGAGGTGCAGTAAACCACTCCAGACCCTGTGCAGGGCTGGATCTGCAGCTACAATGTAACCTGCAATTGGGGTAGCTTGAATATACTATAAAGTATTCATTACCTTCAATATAGAAGTGTAACTCACATCTATAACTACAGCATGGCCAGCATCTTAGAGATGAAAAACAATATTCTCCAGTATCACTTCTGGAAGTTTTCTAATGTCCCATTCTTATTATTGAAAAATTATTGCTGAAAGCACATTATTTTATAGTGCTTGGACAACAGAACCAGCAATACCATTTTGGTCCCAACTTTTAAAACAGTTTTTCCTTAGAAATTCTAAATGTGACACCTGAGTTCTCAAAGGATTTGGCTGTTCTATATAAATTCAATACACTATTTTAAGGTTTTGTGCTAATGATTTTGATGTATTGTTACACACGCTCAGTGTGTTTGACTACAGCAGGGATTAAATAAATTGTGTTTTAAGGATTTAAGGTTGAGAGGAAAGGATTAGGCTATGTAAATTGAGGTCTAGAAGGTCCTTGGTTCATTACACCTGTCTTTGGGGTTTTGTATCATTTTCACTCTTTCAGAACACTGCTATGTATGTTTTACGAATCATAGGACTAAATAAAAGATAACTAGAGTTATTAAACAGTTATTAAATTAGCTTTGAAAAGAAATCTAAAAGCCAAACCTACCTGTTTTTTAGAGTCTAGAGCAACAGTTTAAAAAAAAAAAAACAAAAAAAAGAAAAAGAAATTATTATAGACTCAGTTAACTCGGCACAAACAATTGAATTTTCACAATCTTTCATGATAATGAATGCACTCAGAAGCCCCAGAGCAAAAGTATTAAGAATTAGATTAACATATAGAAGAATATATATATATATATAAAACCAATAAAACATATTTAGTTTTCATAAATATATTAATTTTTTCATAAATACACTTGGCTGAAAAGAGTATCACAGTTGATTTCTAATAGGGCCCTCCTCCAGTCTTATTTTCATTACTTTAAAAGGAAGTGGGAATTGGTTGCAATTTTTTTACAATATTGAATTCCAAAGGCAAAATGTGCATTAAATATTTCAATTATGCCTTTCTAGGAAAATATTTATAAATTATCCTTATTAATAATATGAAAAACCTAACAGTCAAAAATTAATGTATTATCTCCTTTGAGTATCAACCAATAATACTGCAGTAAACTGACTGCAGGAAAATCTCCATTTTAAAGCACAGAAACTTGATTGTGTGAAATCTGACTGAACAAAAGACAGACCAAAGAGAAAGAACAAAAAGAAAAAAGAAAAAATATCTGATGGCTAATTGATAAAAAACAATGTTCTTTGAAATGCATGTTACCTTTCTACATCATGATCTTCAGACTCCTTAAAAAGCCTTAGTTCTATTTCATCTCCTCATATTTCAATATTGGTTTAATCAAGTCACAAAAAAGAAAGAAATACTTTACACATTGTCACAGCAACCAAAGATAATTTTTGTGTTATTTAATTCCACATTAATGCTAGCATAGAACAGTTTGGACAGAAGACAGTGTAAGATTGTCAATGACCATAATACCTCCTATTATATAATCTAGTAGCCCTCTATCCTCTCCATCAACAACCTGGATGCACATATCAAAAGATGATAATGCAAGGTCATACAAGGTCTGGATTACATTCAGAGTGTTTTCATGTTCCTCCATAGATGACTGTAGAAAGATCAACCAGCTATATAACTTTCAAATATTTTAAGCTGTTGGTAAGAGCTAGGCTTAATGGCAGTGATTTCTTTTGCCTTTTTAAGTATCTAAAACCTAACCTTTCAAATTCTTGTGCTATTAGACACTATAACCTTTTAAATGTCTTCCCTCCGTTTTTCTTTTTGCCACTTTATATGAACTCTTCATGTCTTACTGTGTTTAACATCCTTTCCAACATTGTTTTTCTTCCCTAGAACGAGTTAAGTCTGAAAGGACTTTTGCTGTCATCTATCCATTTTGTCCTTCCTGTGTCATGTTACTTCTTTTAATTTGCTTTGTCCAAAACCTTCTCCAATAGATGAGTAGCTATTTCACCTTGAATACCTCTGGAGGCAGTGACTCCCAACAAACTTTGGCAGTTTGTTTCATGGCCTATCTGTTTTTGATAGTTTCAAAGATTTTTATACTATTTAACCTACATTTTCCTTGCAACAGCTCAAATTTATTACTCTGTCTTGGGTGACTAATGAGAATAATTTCCCTTGTCCCTTCACATATCTGTAGAGAGCTATCACACTTTTCTTAAGTCTTCTTTTCTTTAGACTGAACAGCCAACTTATCTTATTAACCTTTTTCTCCCCTCACGGATCTTTCTTTCCAAACCTTCTATCATTTTCTTGATCTCTCTTTTCTTCATTTTATGTCCCATTGCTCAAATGATAAAAGGAGAAGACAAAAGCCAAGAAAAACTGTAGGCAAGCTTTTGAAAACAAAGCACAAAATAAGAATTTGTTTTAATTCATACTCAAAAAATAGAAGTACAAAGAATAAAATATCCAACTGAAAATCACCACTGGGGGGCTGATGTGTGCACACATGCAGGCTGTGTGTATAATTGTATGACTGTTCAAATCCTTTGGAAAATAGTGTGGCTGCTTGTCAAGATCTAAAGCAAAAATGACTGAGATTTCAAAACAGAAATACAGACTCAAACAATCCCTTGCCTATTGAAATAATTTGTCCTTGCCTCAGCTGCAGGTCCCGTTTGATTTTTTTTTTAAGCAGTAGTTTGATGCTTTTGCTTCACTACTACAAAACAAAACAAAGGGAACTTTTTAAAAGTAGTGAAGAACTAATTTAGTCTTATCTGAATTAGGATATTAGAACAATGCAGCTCTGCTAGTGGTCAGTCTTTAAAAAGACAAGAGCTGCATTACCAGGTCAGAATATAAGACCAGGGTGGTATCCCTGCCACTGGTCAGCAGGAGGTGAATCTCTAATATAAGAAGCAGGATAAGCTGTACTGACAGAGTCTGAGCAATAAATATTTTAACTTAGAAGACTTTAGTTAACAATAGATTTATTGTTCAGTTTGACCTCTGTAGCTGGTTTATTCCTTGTTTCATTGAGCTCATCTTTCTCACTCCCTTGTGCAAGACTGACTTCCACAGGAACTCTGCTGGGATGGTATGAATCAGTTTCAATTAAAAACATTATCACTGATGATGTTCAACTTGCCAAGAGAGATGATAAATATCAATTTGAATTGGCATGTTTCACTACCGAAACAAAGGCGAGTTTCTGTGACACAAACTGGGCGAGAAAGCAGACACACTGTAGTTCTTATTCAGTTTAGGATTACTTGGGAGGATTCATTTTCCTCTCTCCCCCCTCCTCCTCCAGCCTCCTTCAGTGCCCAGATGAGTCTTGTGTCAAGAAGAAAGTCTCATGACAGAAGAAACTGGAGTGTTTTCACTACAGGGGACTCATCTAAAAAGTAATTAAACCGCTCAACCAGAACTCTTATTACCATTTTCCTTCACAACTTGATCCAGAAAACACAAAGAGTGAACTCAAAGCTAAAACATCAGAAACATCTCATGATGCTGTTACATTCTTCTGCTATATAATATTCTGTCAAAGGTATGTGTGATGAAAAACTGCTATTTGAGGATCATCCCTCTTACTGCAGGAATCATTAAAAACTACCAGGTCATTGCAATAATTTTCCTTTCAAACGCACTGTGCTGCTGGCACAGTCTTACAGTAGATTCTTCAAGTGACACCAGTGGCAGTGAGACTGTGCTCTGATGCTTAGGAGCTAGACTGAACACTGCCCAGTGAAGACAGTGGTTCCATTCACACAACTAGTTATGGCTTGCTAGGTGCTCCTTGTCCTTTCCAGTTAACAGGTACATTATAATAGAAATTTCAAATGTATCAACCACATACACACACACTCACTCACACACACATACAAATACCATTTAATAGAATACATTGATTTAGCATGAGGAGAAAAACCTGATCTGGGTTATTAATTTATAGAGTCCACTTTGAAAGGGGAATTCAAACTGTAGTGTCTTAACTGAGTTTCATGTGGTGATACATATCACTTCTTACAATCTCTGAGATAGCTGTTAACCATGGTCAGTGGGATGGAATATGATGGATGAGATAAAATGTTTTGAATCTTTCTAATTCAAACCATAAACAAATAACAAATTCAAACTTGTTATCCCCTGATAGAGGATATTACAGCTGTCATTTCTGTTATATTAAGGCCATTCAAAGAGGGAATGTCTTCATTTCTGTTTCCAATTCTAACTCAAGAAATATTTCTCTCAGATGCTTTTCATTGCATCCTGATGGAAACCACAAAGAGATTTCATTTGCCATGGGCATTTTTGCCTGTGTCAGTCAGGTACCCAGACAGTTCTGCTGAGTGATGAGCCATGCTGTTCCTGCACTCACTGCCATTCTTCCCTCCTCCTCCTCCTCCTCCCCCTCTGCTGAGCAGAGCTAACAGCTGAGTAGCCCTGTCCTGACAGGACAGATGTAGGGTTCTCACTCCTTTTCCTTTGATTTTATTACTGCCTAATGGAAATATACTAAGGTTGATGAAGTCCTTTATGATATTTAGTGGCTACTGACTTATGCAAAGAGTTAATAAATGAAGAAAATGCACGTTGTGAACAAGTTGGTGTTTAAGTGGCCCTTGGCTCAGGAGAACAGGCTGTTTTTTACATGTTTGCTGGGTTTTCCATTAAACAGGTGGGAATCACAAAGCAGTTGGAAGAGTAGCAGAGAGAAGGATTGTGGGGTGTTTTACCCAGAGCACATGAAACAACCAAACTATCAGATGTGTTTTATAAGAAAATTCTAGAGAATGAGAGTGATTCAGTTTTGAAAATTGGAAGCAGGCATTGCTCTCTCACAACTATAGAAGCAGCAGTGTTAAAGGTGCTTTTGCCTTTTCAAATATAGGAGGTGTAAGTTGAGAGTACAATCTGCCATACTGTGGCAGTCTTCAGCCAAGAGGTACCTCTTGAGGTTCATTTTCACCGTTCTGATGTTGAGGAAATAACCAACTCAGTTACTGAACCCTAGGTCTATATGACATTCTCAATAATTTCCTTAAGCCTGCACTTGCACCGTCTCTGACTAAACAGGAATTTGGCACATTGAAGGCTTTGACCTCAGAACCAGTACAAAGAATGTACTAAATTGTCTCTTTTTCCATGTATACAGTTCCCACCAAATCACTTCACAGGTATCAGTGTCTATAGTAATTATAAAAGTGCCATCTCCAAATGACATGCATCTTATTCACCTCACAATAAGTCTCAGCATTTTTAGCTTCAAACTTTGTCATGAATTAGATCATTTTGTGTGGGAGAAATTACTAGTGACAAATGCAACATGTAATACAATTGTTTAATCTGTTTTCCAAAAGTGAGCTCGAGTTGCTTCGATATTATTCATACATATTTGTAAATGGATTGAATTATTTTTCTTCTAAGGTTATTTGTTTGTTTACACTTATTTATAATGAATTCCCTTTCACCCATCTGTCACCTGAAAGGAACCTCAAAATAAGTGCTTTCTGTGACTTTGAGATCCTTTTGTAATGCCAGAGTGGTGAATAGAGGCCTTAAGGTAAATGACAAAAAAGTGCTGCCTCTATTTGCCGTTCATCATTCACAATTTCTTATTTGTATTGTGTGACTTGTCAAATGCATTGTTTCTTTTCAATGAATGAGGAATTAGAAGGTTTGAAGCAGAAGAATAACAAAGGTGTTGAGTAAATAAAGCACTTCTCTTTTGTCACTCACCCTAAACAGGAGGTGGAAATTGGCATGTTCAAAGTGCTAAACCAGAAAGGAGCAGCAGGGTAGCCCATACAATAAAGCAGAAATTGAGATGTACTTTATATCAACTCCTGAAAGACAAGTGATGAGGAAAAGTCTGCCCAGCATTTGGGATAAATGAGAGAGAGAGAACAGGAGTAATCAGGAATGAATGAGTTCCATAATTACCATGGCTAACAAACCATTCTGCTCTCTTTCTCCCTTGGTCATACATTTTAAGTGAAAAGCTGGAAATCTGAACCAGAGGAGACTGAGGTTTACCCTGTACTGAGAGAAAAGAAGATTCTTTCTCATTCCTTGCCCCTATTGGAATGAAAATGGATCCTTAACACTGCAGTGATGACAAGAAGAGAGAAAATTTGAATAGCTCTACTGCTTTCATTATAGCAAGACTTCTTTCTCTTCTCTTTGAAAAAAATCCTTTTAGAAGAACTCAAAACAAAAAACTAAAACTTAAACCTCAAATTGCCTCTTTCTGCTGAAACACCTTACAAGTGTTTGCCATTTGTAAAACAAAAAGACATCAGAAAAAATGTCCAAAAAAAAAAAAAAACCCAAACCAATGACTTCAAATATTAAAAATTCCTCTTTCTTTTTATCACTTTCCCAGGAAAGAAACTTCAGGTTTAAGCTGTACCCAAAAGGCTTGCAATTTTATAAATAGAAGAGGAAGCTATACCGAAGAGTATAGAATTTTCATCCATTCTGTACTTCTATATAATAGATTTTTTTTATAGAACTTTTATGAGATAATAAGACAGTCTACTTCACAACAGTTGTAGTTTCATAATAGACACTGACATAAGGCCTTCAAAAATCATATTACTACAGAGTTCTTGGAAGATACCAATGACTATCACTGCTCTTCACTTTAGAGGACTTGTTAACTTTTTGTCTCATTCTTTTTGGCTGTTATCTCAAAGGTGATCAAAATACTTTTGGAACTCATGATGAATAGCAACTTTTCTAATAGACACAGTTTCCTTAAGAGCATCCATATAGAGTTTCAAGTGGCAAATAATAAATTGCCTGTCTCAACAAAATACCTAATAAAGTGGGTTTTCTTCAGTGGATTTAAATATAAAGAAAGTAGAATTATCCAGTTCTAGTCTGAACTAATTCTGTCTAAACTATAACAAAATCACCACAATCATGCATTGTACTATTCTATTTTGTGCTAAAATCATAATAAGTTCAGCACTCTTAGAACAAACATCTACTGATACCTTTCTCAAAATACCTAAGAGGATGGCTTAAACTCTTTGATCCCACACTTGCAGTATAATTTTTAAAATGCTACAATGTTATCCATTCACTTTCCCCACACCAGTCGTGTAAAAAAAACCCCAGATAAAGATACGGAGATAAAGTTGTCACTTTTAGACCCTGTTCTACAGTAGTGTCCAAACATTTACATCAAAGTAAAATCAGGCTTTCTTTTTGGTTGCAGCATGAGTTTTTTGTGTCCTTACTAATGGAATGTTCCCTTTATTTCACATCCTGAGCTCATGACTCACTGCCAGTTGGGAGTTTCATTTCTGCAGCTGTGCTTGCATTAGTTTTATCTCTAAGATGAGCTAGCTGAAGTAACAACTCTTTGATTTGGAACCTCCATATTAGAAGAAAGAGTATTCTGATGGTCTCAAATGTAGTTCTGCATCTCTCCTTCATAATTGCCAGTGTTGTGGGTCTGCAGAAATTCATCCAAACAGTGCTTTACACTGGTGTTTTAGCATATGAACACTCACCTACTTTAGCATTTGTAACTCGATCTAGGCAGCTTCAAAATCACATGCTTTAAAAAGACTGAGTTGAGGCCTGTGTATGCATTCCCACCAAGAGCCTGCCTGCAATGAAAGAGAGATTTAGAGCTTGTGTCTGTTACAACAAATTTTTGGACAAGCCTCTATACATCTGTTCAATTCAATTTCAGTATGCTGGTGGAAATATCTAAGAAATATTGGATCCCAAGCATTATTAAGATTATGCAAAAAATGAGAATGATTCACATGCAAAAATGCTCACAGGAGACTCCAAGACAATGAACAATGGGCAGGTTCCTCACCCCATCACACTTTCTGCCACCAAAAGGAGATGTCTCTCCTTCCTGGAAGAGAGTCCCTTTTCCCATCCCTGGCAATGATTCAACGTGGTATCATAATGTCTTGGCCATGCCCCTCCCTCTGGGCCAGAACATGATACCCTCCTTCCTCTTTCTTAGTTTTTATTGCCAACCATATGGTAGGGAATATGTTTTTGGTCAGGTTAGGTCAGCTGTTCAGGCTCTGTCCCTTCTCAAGACCCTGCCAGGCCTCAGCTGCTGATGGGGGAGTTTTGGTGAGATGGCGCTCATGCTGTGCCAGCAATGCTCAGTGGTACCCAAAACAATGGTGTGTTATCAATATTTTCCTAGCAAAGCATAGCACTGTGAGGGTTGCTATGAGGAAAATAAATTCAGTTGCATCCAGAATCAATATACAGATTCAGGAGGATCATTGGGTGGCAAAAATTCTAATACTGAAAAAACCCCAAAACCATATTGGGGAGTTGAAGAACAACACACATACACATGAACGGAAAAACAACCCAGAATAAAAAGCTGTTGTGATAGAGCTACAATAAAATAACACTTGAGACTTTTGGCTTTTTAAAAGTCTTTTTAATGAAACTGGATCAGAGGATGAAGTATTAAAAATTTTCTGTGTAAACAGTTATTCTCTATTGTTTATACAGACAATGAATGTCAGAAGTCACTCTGAAAAATGAGTAAAACTCATTTCAGAAGCAAATAAAACTGACATATAGACCTGTGGTATGAAGTGAACTATTGTTTGTTGCCTCCAGACTAAAGAAAATTCCTAATTCCAGCTGAATAAGTGGTCAGATTTCTGCTTACAGCTTACAGTACCCTTGTGCTGAAATGAACTAATCATGTAGGTACAGGTAAAGAAGTGGCAATACTCATCAAATGAAAGAAAAGCACTTGGACCATATTAATTCAACATATATATTTTTATAAAAATAATTGTTCTTGGAACTGAAATGCCAGCTCTGAAGAATAAAGATTTCATCTTCAGACTTTCACAAGTAGCAGGATCAGTGCCTACATAGGCCAAGTTTGCCGACTAATACTTTTAAATTTATTTTCTATTGCTATAAGATCTGCACACAAGATAGAGCAGCAGATAGATGTAAATACATGCAAAATAATCTACTTCCAGTTAGAGCTACAGCTCACATAATAAAAAAATTTGGTGCCCTTTGTTAAAACCATTATTTAGAAGGGAATAATTAGCACTTGTTAAAAGCATTGTTCTGGCTCTGCTGGAAGAGATGTAAACATAGGTAGGAATTTTGTGACTTTTCCACATTTGTCCCAGAATGCTTTTGAGCTGACTTGGAAAGTATTTTAATCTCTTCCTTGGCCTGTCTTCTGAGAGTGCCAGTTGGGGCACCAATTAGTTGCCTTTTTGGCAGTGCTTTCATGTGACTTGCACACTTCTCTAGGAGGCTTGGGGCTATGATGGAAGAAATAGGTTTAATAAGGATGGAGAAGCTTAATGGAATGCAAGTGGCTTCTTTTAAATTTCAGCAGCTCAGCTAGTGTTGACCCACAAGGATATCTATGATAAGCACCTGTCATGGCTGTTACTACCCTACTGCTAATCACCAAAACTTAGATTTCTATTTCTACAGGTTCTAGATTCCAAACACTGCTTTACATTTACCCATACATATTCTCCTTTCAGCACTGTAAATATACTTCTATGCCAAATAGTGAAAAACTTGGTTGAAAACAGTGTGAGAAACACCTTTCCTTTTTATCTCTCTCCATTTGCTTCCCACTTATAAATTTAATCTTTTTCCCGAAAGAGGACAGGAGGATGATTTTTGTTGAAATTGAAGTCAATGTCTTCATTGCACAATTTAATTACTATTCACATGATTTAATAGGGACAGGATGCATAAAACTGACTTATTGCATTATTATTCTGTTGTGATTATAAAAGATGTGGGAATATTCCTGAAAATTTAAGGTGAGTGTGGATATCAACTCCTTTACTGAGTGTGCCAAATACAGAGAGCTTCTGTTTCAGCAGTGAAATGCTGTTCCATGATAGTATTTCCTACCCTAGTGTTTTACCCAGCCTGTGATATTTTGCCACAATAATTCCAGCCTGTTATTTGCAGCACAGTGTTCATGGAGTTAAAGCCAAAACATGACCTGCACATTAAATTATTAACTCCTGATGAAATCATAATGCAACAGATTAATAACAGTATAGGGGTACCATGCCAAGAAGTCAGTGGTCTCAGTCACATTGCTGATACATGAGTTTCCACAGTAAATAACACCACTAGCAACAACTCTGTTACAAAACCTACCCAAGATGAAAAAGATTTAATAAATATGGGAAAAGTTACCCTGAGCGTAGGATAAAACACTATTTTCAACCAATTAGAGAAGAGAATTCTCTGCTACTGTTGTTATCCTGTAAATATGGACAGGGCTGGAGTCTGAAGTCATTTTGGCATTTTTCCTGCACCTCCCCTGAGTTTTGAACTGAGCTTATTTATTTTTAAATCATATATATAGCTAAGATTAACCTTCAGAACATTTTACTCATATTTTATAAATATAAAAGAGACAAGAGAAGCCAAGTTACTTTGTCTTGATATAAATCAAGAATAGTAGTGAACAAACTATGAAATAATAAGGGAGCAAGATTTTTCAAGAAGCAAAATCATCAAAAAAGTGGGTAATTTCTACAACTTTAATTGTTAGAAATATATTAAAAAAGGAGAGTATGAGGTATGAAAATGTGTAAAAGTTACTACAAATATTAAGTGTAGAAGTTATCAGGTATAAAAGAAACTTATATAAAAGTTAGCAAAGATTTAGAATAGCTTATTCATGTTAATCCAGTAGATTTTTTTAAGAGCTATTTAGTTTCTCAGTCTTTTATAATAATTGGAATTATTTATATAGTTAGAGAGGTATGCCAGCACTATCTATCTACAGACATAATCACCTGAAATAGTAACTGGCAAGATGTTTAAAAGGCAGAAGAGGTATAAAAAGGTGTAAAAAAAAATTGTTAACGTTCCCATTGCATTTCCAAGGTACTATTCTCTTATTGGAGATATGCTGATGCTTAAACTCTTCTTGGCAACTGCACAGCATGAAAGATTCAACATTGCTCAGGACTGCAAAACTGTAAAACTTCCAAAATTGGTTTTACCACTGATATGCAATATGGATTCACAACTAATCGCTTATGATTACAGAAATCACAAAAAGTAAAATCAGATGGAGTTATTCCAGTTCTTGCCTACGCAATGGGCTGCTCAGGTAAACCAGATTAGCCTGACTTGTCTGAAGCCATTTTGGTTCAAAGCTGTGATGGATGGGGACACATTATGGACCAGTTTATTGTTCATCTGTGCTTATTAATGATAAAGGCATAGTAAGTAAATTACTCATGCTGTGAAAATGATCTTGGTTATGGCAATTACCTCAAATTAAATTTAAGTACTAAAATTATAATTTTGAGAATAACAAATTTTAATTTTTCTGGTCATATAAGCACATTATTTCTGTAAAGAAACATTAAGATCTTTCAGAAAAATTGAAGACATTTTTATTTGCCGAATAAGAAAATTAAATGTAGAACAAAATAGTTTTGTGTGTCCTCAATATGTCACCTCCATTTTCTTCATCAATATTTTATGGAATTGCACCCAGAATATATTATTTTAAAATACTAGAATTTAAACATTCTTGGAAATTTTTCTAAATCTTGTCAAAACTATTAGAAACTTTCATTTAGCAAAAGAAGGACCTCAAATCTTGAAGAACAAGTATCTCAAGCTTAACAGTTCTTCTAGTTATATTCTCTCACCATGGGAGTCTTTAGAGGATCTCTCTGTTGTATTTCATCAAGTTTGATCCTACGGCACCTGTAACTGCATCCTAAATGCCTGGGCTTTTGAATGCTGCCCCCTTTCTGTTGTGAAATTTAAATGCACTCTGTAATTCTGTTGTTCTTTCACCTGTATGTCCTCATTAAAAGTTCCTTGCACCTGTGCATCACACATAGATGGATGCAGAAAACTTCCAAAGAATAACACCAAAAGCTCTGGTGTAGAGATAACCTTGTTTTCTAAGCTGTTATTGATAAAATGATAGCTTGAAGTGAGATAAAAGAATATGGAGAGAGAGCTACTGGATTGCAGGGAATGATTTCACCTCTAAGGTGCTGCTTTATGTGATAGCAACAAACTTGTTTTGTAAAAGAAGGTATCTTATGACTGATAAACAGAGATATTATTGATTCTTCATTATTACTTTTAGAATTTCAGAACCCTTAATTATGATTCAGGATAATTACATTAGGCACAGTTAAAAACATGTTGAGAGATATGGAGGAAATTCACAGAGTTCAGCTTAACAAGTTTAATTACATGGATAAATTAGGAATCACAGCCTAGAAAATCTACACTTGTTTGCTCTTTCAGAAGACAACAGAACACTTAGGAGACCCCACTTATATAGTCAATGGGTTCTACATGTCAGTTCTCCAAACTGAAGAGCCTCACACTAAAGTCAGTGAGACTGCACATGGGTTCAGAGGCATGTATTAGTTACCATTTAAGAAAAGTGTAAGGCTTACCATCACATGCCAGCTAGCAGTAAGTTTTATTTCTGTTTATAGCTAGCAATACCTGATGAAAGAAATCTAGCAGTAGAGATATGCTTTGCTCAGAAGGTCCATGTATCTTTCCCTTATGAGATTATTTTTGTGCAGGGAAATTGTGTCTTTACTAGAACAACTTATTGGAAAACATTGTTCTAAATTTGAGAAAGTAAGACAAAAAGTGAATGCAATTAATAATACAGCAGAAAGAGAGACTTAAAGTATCTCACTGTCTAGTTATATGCACTGATTTGTACTGAAATACAGAGTGACATATTTGCTACAGCTAGGACTTCCAAAGACTGCCTAAGGCTTTCAATAAGTCCAGGATAGTCCAACATCCTCAAACACCTTTAAAAAGTCAAGATTTAACAAATTAGTAAGCATCACTTGAAGGAGATGTTCTGATTCTACTATTCTTTCCAATATTCCACTCTTAGCTTCCCATCCATAAAGCACTCTGTTTTGGACTGTGCAGAAGGAAACCACTGTCACTAGGAGGTTGATCTCTGTCAGGGGTACACAATGGAGCTGTGAACAAAGTCAGAATAAGCAGGGAATACAGTAGCCTACAACAGAGATCTCTGGGGTTCTGACTGTAAACCAAGGAAAGCCACCTCTGTTGCATTCATAAGTTAACATACTAGGGCTATTGATTTACACTCACTTTAGCACTCATTTTAGCCCTGGTTTGCAACCACAAAGAGTTACTCTTTCAAAGACAACTCATTCCTGTTTTCCTTTGTGTGCAAGTTCAAAATGTCACATGCAAATAGATAAAGTAGTTTTTGATCACTCGAGTAGGCTTTGGCACATATAAATTTTATCACCAGTGCAAGCAGATGACAATGCTCAAAACTTACACAGGGCAGAGCTTTGGGGCTCTGGGGTTTTGCCTTTCTCTCAGACATATGACTCAAAAAATGTTTTTGAGAACATTTTGGATTTTTTCTAAATGTGTGTCTAGGCAGTATTTTACAGTGACATGCAAGCTTACCTTTTTTTTTTTCCGTCTCCAAGCAAATATAAGCTCATTCTGCAATATTACAATCTGGCCAGACAACATGCAGCCTGTTAACATGGGCCTGAGCCTAAACCAACATAAATTCCTAACAGGATCTGAGAGTTCACAAGCAACACCAGGACAGCAGAATCTGTACAATTACAAGGTTACAGCTGGCACCCATTTGATCCACACAGAGCTCACACAGTCAAAACCTGTATCTGCCTCACAAACATTATGCTGGCGAGCCTGAGAGACTCAGATGGCAATTGAATGATGTAGCCAATTCATCTCTCTGGTAGCTAATACTAGATAAAAAATGCTGCAGTCACATGACAGAAAATACTTCTCCCTCACTCTGGCAGCTGTGTGAGTATGAACTCACTTTGTCATCTCGTAGTTCAAAACACTTGGGTACATACTGACAGGCTTTTTGCTGGATCACAAGACTTCTGCCTTTGCACAGCAACAATAAACCTGATATAAAAGCATAAAATTGGCAAACACTGAGTTACATGTCGAATCAATTCTAAGTTCACCTCTGAGTTGGTTCAAATTTCTGATGCTGGACAGTCATTCTAGTAAATCCAACACAATCCACTGTACAGTATTAAGGACTGCAGAGCCCTGCTTCAGTCTCAGGGTGAGATTTTAAAAAAAGGCCTTAGTGTTCTGCTAATTCTTCAACAGGTGAAGTCACTATAAATTTTACTAATAAAATCACACCAGATAGCTTTTACAAATTCTGATCTCTTGCCTCTTAGTATGTTGGATTCAAACCCCTTGCAAAATTATGTATTCTATAAAAAGTTGCATTTTGAACAAACAACAAACATACAAACATGAATGTAATAAAAAAAGCTGAACTGACAGAAAAATGCATTAACTTTTCCAAATAAAATAAAATCTAGTCCTTATTTTCTACATTTAATATAATAGAGTGAACCTTTACCAAAGGTAAGACAGCTGACCACCAGTAGTACAGCTCACTTCACTCTGTTCCCCAAACATGGCATTGAGGGTGCTAGGTCCCTCAAAATTATGTCTACAATCATTGGCACAGATGTGTAGAGACATCTAAGGTAAAAAAGAAGGGAACTTAGATGAAAGGGCACATCTTAAATCCAGCTTATTATCTCTGGAGCTTCCTTCCTTTATTAGAAGCCTTGCTATAGAGCCTTTCATCTTCTTGTGGAAGCTACTGGATTTAGCCCCTTCTACTCTCTGAGAAGTCGAAGACCTCACCTTACCACTGCATAGGCTATCCTGGTGTGAAGGAGGCACTTTCAGATAATTTTGGTTCCGTCTGGAAGAATACATGAATACTCTCTGGTAGTTTGAAAGAGGCTAGTGGTGTATGAGCACAAAGCAAGTGCCACTGTCTGTATAAAGGCCTCTCTGAGAAGCAAAGTCCCAAGTTATACTTCCTGCTGCATTTACATTTTCTGGTTCTGTATATTGTCCATTTTGCATTAAACAGCATCTGAAAAGAATCATGAATTACACAGATGTTTTTAAATGTACTCATTTTTCTTTCTCAGTTTAGTAAATCTCTCACCACAGTTTGTAAGTGCTCATTCTATTTCTGTAGTTTCATTCTCTCTATTCATGCTCTTTTTCACATATATATAGTAATCTCTTGACAAGCCCACACTGGCAGTTAATCTACAAATATTTTCTCTGGGAAAAAATTATGAAGAATTTCTTTTTCCTTTCAGAAGGTTTTTTTTCTTGCTTTGCTTTTATTTTCTTTAGGTATGTACAGGGATCTCTTTCACAGTTTTTCAAAATCCTATTTACTTTCCAATATAATGTCATGGGTTTGATTGTATCTTGCAACATCAAAGCCTACAAAGCAGGTTACAGGGGAAAAGGATTTGCCTTCTTGGAGTGCTTCCCAGAAGAGAAAACAAAATTCTCATATCCACTGTCTGCTCTTCTAAATTTCCTACCTGCCATCATTAAATAAATCAGTGTCAGGATGTAAATGAGAATGTGAATCTAGCTACTGAGTGTAAAAAACAAACAAAAAAAATAAACAAATTAAAAAGAAAGCATATATAACACAATATACCTTTTTTTGTGTAATCTAAATATTTATAGCAATGTTTACCTTTGATAAATTAAAATAGAGGTAATAAGACATGTACATTAGCTACACTAAGTGGGCAATCTCTTTAAAGGTTTATTGTACCCTTACAGCGGGTCCCCATTAACTTTTTAGTTCAGTTTATGAGCACATCATCAAGTCTGCAGCCTTCATGGAACTGCCTCTGAGCACATTAACTCAATTCCTGTTAAAGGAAGCCAAGTGATGAGATGTACCAAAGAAAATAAACTTTATGTGTTTTAGTTATTAATGGACATCCAGTCTGCAGGACCAAAAACTAGAGCAGGTGTGAAGCAAAACCCCGCCTAAACAAAATCCAGTGTTCACCTTCCATTGTGAACACCGGGATTACCCCACTCACTCTTACCACCCTTACTGTGCTGCAGTGCTTTATAGAGGGACATGGCATTATGAATCTGTGAATCTCCTCCAGAAGAGCCCTTCTTTCTCCTCTGAAGAGAAATTAATGATACAGCTAAAGCAACTAGCTCAAATACAGGAGACTTGTTGAAGCAAAAGTATGTCCAATCATTGTCAAGTCCCACTCATACTAAATCAGGTTTCACAGCAATAGATGGGAAAGTGGTGTTTAGATACAAGACCTGACAAAAGAAATCCTCTCAAAACAGATAAATCTACACTCATGAACAAATAATTAAATTATTCATCTCAAGATAAATGGAGGTTTCACTTCTTGTTATACTTTATGTATTTATCTGGCAGAACGCACTGCAGGGAAAGCACCTGCTAGAAACAATTCTGATGACTTTTATTTTAAGGCAAGCTAATTACAATCAGTAACAGTAATTTATTTTATTAGTTAAATAATGTTAATATTGTGAAATCGTATATTTTGAAGAATAAGTTTTCTCTGTGGAGGACAGAATATTTCAGTGTGGATGGAAACATGCCTTTTGGGCTCCTTGTTACACTCTATAGTGGAGCAAGGTTGGAAGATGACTTTTCTTATTCCATAGATGTTGTCTAAAGTCAGATATAGGATGATGAAGCTGTTTGAGAAACACAATGTGACAGAAGATTTAAGACAAAATATTTTTTATTCACATCCCAGCCAAGATACCCGTTCATAGACTGTTATCTGGTTGCTTCTGAGTTGCTTCTACAGACAATTACTATCATCTTGCAACATTTTACATAATTTTTCAGTTTCATCTTGGCAACTAAATAGACTTTTAACTGAAGAATATACCATCGCTTTATTTAAAGATTCAATTGGCTTCACAGTATATAGTTAATGAGCTACCTAAAAGTGTATCAGTGAAAAGAGCTCATTGTGCTGTGTCTTATCTGATCTGTAAATGAGTCTTTAAAAGTTCTGATCACTATCTCCATACTATCCTCAAACAAGTGGATACATTGGCATCAAGCTGCAAGCAAAGAATTAAGTTGAAAAGTTAGAGGAAAAAAGCTAATTAATTGATACATGGGTTTCTCAAGATGATAGCTTCTGCTTGAAGGAAAATAAATCTTCATAGGATAAAAAAGAAAGCCATTTAAATCCAGACAGAATGCAGTGGCCCCAAAACATTGAAAACTCTTCTTTGAACCTGGTTTCTATAATAGACAAGTACACTTCTCACTACTCTTCACTTAATATACTCAGTAGTAAAGTACAGAAAGAACTGGTTCATCACTACAGTGAATTTTCCAGTTATAAGAACATGATGGTGACTAAAAATGCTGTAGTTTTGATGTTGTTCTCATTCCTCTACTTTGCTTGCTATGGCAGGAAACTATCTATGTCTCTCCTTTGGATTGCCATTGGGAATTTTATCTTTCAGAGAGAAGGAACATGATGGAAAACGATTTATTTCTCATCAAACTAAGGCAATTTAGATTCCCCACATAAGGGAAAGAATTGCTGCAGTCTTTTCAGAAAGGTCCCAGAGTTGTTGTAACATTTAAATAAGAAAACCAAATTTTCAGTCAGTTCATGTATACTGTGAAAAGAACACTGTCCAATACTAAAAAAATATGTCCTCCCACCTGGGTTGTTATGTATTGGAACACACAGGAAAGCTTGATAACACATTTTCAAGGGCCATAAGTAGCCATCATCTCACATTCAAATAGTACTTTGGAGTATCCTGATTCATGGTGTGCCTTGCAGTTGACCATATCTCTGATTCTTGTGAGATTTTCTTATTTATCTGTCATTGCAGATCTTGGTGATAGACAATTCACATCCCCAAGGTCATGGGAGTAAGTGACCTTTCTGCTGACTCTTCCATGCATAACAAGATAATGCTTAAAGGGTTAAGCTGATTTTTTGTGGATCATCAGTGACATCCAGTGGCTATTCAAGGTGATCGCAGGTGTGCTATGCCAATCCAGAGACCCACTGTAGTGGAGTGATACAAACTGAAGAGGACATTAATTAGCTGACTGTGTTCCTTGACCTGACTGATCTCACATGCTGTGAAAATTGTAATTATTGATTTATTTTTCAGTATTATTATACTTAGCTGTATGTTTTTCTTCTGTGGAACCTAGTTCTTCCAGGCATATCTCGTCCATTCTGTCACCACAAGTAAAAAATGGAATTCCCCAGGAGATATCACTTATGTCAAGAACATATAATAAGCAAAAAGGAGAATCACATGAGGGGAAAAGGAAAGAAGAATAAAAAAATACTTAGATCTCTTTCTATGACCCCACGACTATAAATTTCATTGTCTAAATTAGATGGTGAGCTGGAACACCAGCCCTGAAATAAACCATGAATGGTTTTTATTTTGGTACTTCATGATATTTAGTTCACTCCTTGTCTTAAATCTCTTCTTCTCTTCATAACCAATGAGGCATATTCCAGGTTTAGACCTTAAATGATCAAAGCAATTTTCTAGCACAATATCACCCATTTCTTGTTTTGTCCTGTTTTAAATGAAAACCCGCTATTTTGAAATCCCTTTCTTATCTTTCCCAGTTTCTGTTTCAGTTTCACTCTACACAGATTGGGTTGACTTCTTTTATCTGCATACTCTTTCCACATAGTCCCTACATAGTCCCTTGAGGTTGTCCCTTGAGTCCCTTGAGTTATAACCATGTGTGTGTTGACCTTGATAACTTCTCAATCTCCACTAAAACTTTAAGTCTTTATTCTAGCTATTCATGCTAGCTCATGCTTTCCATCTCTACTGTATATATTTATGAGCTATATGAATAAGGTGCAGGTCTCTGCCTATCCTTTGTGACCCATCTGTTTACAGAGATTTATAATCCTGTTACAGGCTCTGGCAAAGGAACTGTTCTGTATAGCCAATATTCTGCCTGGTCACCACCAAATATTGCAATGTATACTCCTAGAAAAATGTGAGTTGTACATTGCAATGTATACTGCAGGAAACTTTCCAGCTCACATAACTGGTGAATTAAAACCATGTCATTGTCTTCTGAATAAAAAACCCCATACATATCTTGGTACTATAAATAATTGACTAGCTTGTTCTCTAGATAATCATCATTAACATTTTTATAAAATAAGCCAGTGATCAGTAGCATAAAAATATAGAATTTTGGGTTATGACACAAAATAATCTTCAAATCCTACTAAGTATTTCTACCTCATCCATACATTTAGTTATCAAAGTCCATGTACCTCAACACATGGAGATTTTATCCAACCAAAATTTTTTGTAATAAAGGTCAGATGTCCAAATTTGGTGGTTTAATATATAGCCAGCAGCCAGTGAAATACCAAGTGTTATACCTTTGTAATATATAAATTGTTATTTATTCAAAATTAGAATATAATGTTACAATGTACTTCTAATACGTCCAAGAAATAATTTATTTTCTTTCCATGTATAAAATACTCTAAAAAACAGTTTTTATAACTTGATCCAAAAAACAACAGGCAAATGCAGAAATACTGGACAGCACAAGGAAGTTATACTGATCAGCATGAATATTTTTCTGTGACAGAAATATTGTCCTCTTTGACCTTCCTGGTGCTGTGAGGGTACGCCAAAAAGAGTTTGTTCCCTTGGTTACAACAATGTATCTTCCCATTTTCCTTATACAGATTAGATTTATAAACATTTAAGACAATATGGAAACTGGTTAATTCATCATCATCATCATCAGTTCAGTGTGTATTTCATATATGAAATGAGATAAAGGAAAATTATTAAATTATTAAACTAACTCACAAGGTTAGAGTATGTACTAAAAGGACAAAATGTAACAAGAGTGAAAATAATTATGCTTTTCTGTCATGTTGGTGATTATTTTACTTAATAATTTGAGAGATAGAATTTTACTTTTAGTAGCAAAGCTTATCTGCAGACCTGCTTTTCAAGAAGACAGTAAAAACATTCATACATCTTCTGAAAAATTAAACATAAGTTTAGAAATTGATTAGGTTATACAAATGCATTTGTAAGGCAGAACTGTCTAAGGGAAAGAAATACACAAAATTAAGGGAAAGAAATACAGAGAGATCATGAAAACTAGTTAAATATTTGTCAAGCATTTATGTCCTTCTTATAAAGTTCTCCTAAATATTTGCTCTGAATTGATTCTAAAACCTAAACATCATCATTAGTAATGAATATGAAAAAAAATTTGTTATGTAAAATAGATGGCATGACTTCAAATCACAATTGGAAATACTCTCAAAGGTTTCCAAGGGATGAAACAACATTGGATGAGGGAACCTCAGGGATGGTTTACAAAGATGTGTATTCTTCAATCACTCTTTAAATTGAGTAAAGTAAAATTTTGCGACTAAAGTCAGATGAAAATTATCTCTTATCTTAACAAAAGCAAGGCAAAATTCTCCTCTTGTAACCCTTTTTATTTCCTTTTCTTCAAACATTAAGTACATTTTTTTCCATAGCAAAAGCAGTTCAAAACATGTACAACGTTCTCTGTAACAATGGTGCATTAGTGACAAACCCCATGTTTTTTTCTACATACATAATTACTGTCTTCTCCATTCACCACCTTCACTGCAAAATAAGGCAATAGATGTCAAAATCTACGATGAAGTTTCTAAATTGTTTTGTGAAAAATGTGATGCTTCACTAATTAGGAAAACCTATACTCAGTTTTCTTCCCACCCCTACTTCCCCACCCCCTGAGGGTACAATTTGTTCAAGCATATTAAGTTATAAATTCACAAGATTTCTATTTGTCTGTTATTCTGATTTCCTTCATAACATGTCCAGTCCATATCACATATGGATTCCTGCACACACAATAAGTATTCATATATATTAAAGACGAGAATGTGCCTTCCTTACTGAGTTCATTAAAGTTACCTTGTACAAGTGACCCTCAATGTGAGGAAAAGTGAGATGGTACTCCATGGGCTTGATTTTCCAAATTTTTCTAGATTTTTGTCACTAAATTCCGTCTCTAAGATTCCTTGTGAAAACAGAGGGCCGATTCTGCTGCCAGGAAAAGGAAAAACAATCTCTAATTTGTCTCTTATGCCTGACCCTTCTGCTGAGACATGCATTCATCTTCATTCACAGCCCAGCAGTTTGACATCTTAGAGTCTGAAGCCACACTACAGTTTGCTGTAATGCTAAAGTGGAAATGAAAGGGGGAAGAGATATAATTTTCTCACCAGATGGAAAGATGAGCAGAATGGGGTTTGACGGGATGCTTAATAAGTGTGTTAGAGAACACTGTCAAAATGGCAGGTCTACTCCTTAATTCAATGATTTTCCTATAGGTATTTTCTGCTCTTCAAAGGCAGTCCTTAGACTTGATTCTATCATCTTTTCTAAAAAAGTGAATAACAGCTTACTTTGAAAATAAACCTTACATCTCTGTGGTTCAAAGAAGTTAATATAATTTTGTTCTTAGTTAATTTGTTACCAAATTATAAAAAAAATTAGAAAGTTGTTAATCAGTCATGTATAACTGATTTATTTTTTAACTTTTTTTTACCCCTTGCTCATTTTCACTCTTTATTTTAAAAGTTCCTTATCTAGCCTCTTATTTTCTTTTCGTGTGTAATAGGGGAGAAGTTGAATGCTCAAGTCAATTTATTTTGATTATTATTTTTTGATGAAGACATTCTTTGTTATATGATAGAATAACTTGGACAGAGCCAATTATCTGTCTCACATTGATTAAGAAAATCTGTCATTTTGGTCAAGTTTTATATATTGAATTTTAATCACATTACTTTTTAACATCTCATTAAAAGTTTTCAGGTTTTTTTTAATATGATTGTTTCAGCAGCCCTCTATTTTATTTGGTATCTGATCTTGGCATGACAGAAATTGCAAGTATTTAGAAATTAAATAATTACCAGAAGGTTTGCAAGAACAGCAGAAGCGCAAATATTGATTCATCATCTAACCCACTTCACCTTGATTGAAAGTTAAGCATTTGCTAATACACCTAACACTGGATGACACAATGGTTGTAGTATATCTTGTTAAACTTAATTATTGAGTCAATGTAAAGCCCAAGAGATATGAAAATGTATTCAAGCTTCTTATAAATATTTCTTAAAGATATTTGCAATATTGTGAAGCCAAAATACATTAAAAGCATGCCTATTCCCTTCCATAGTGTAGCTCCAAGGTCATGTTTGCATTAAAGATGTCTAACTGTATTTACATCTTTCATAGATTTACACAGCAGATATATTAAAAGGAAACAATTATAGCCTCCTCAGAAGTTCACTTTTTATCTAAATAACTTTCATGTTATATTATTATTACATTATAACCAGAACTAATAAAACATATTGTAAAGACTTAATCACCCTTGCTGTCTTTACATCAGAAAACCAATTACTATCTATCAGGGATTATTTTTTATGTATTCCTTTATTCAGACAAGGAGAAATTAGTCTTAATTTGTTCTTTTGTTTAATGGCAAAAATCAAAGTAGTAATATCACAGTAATATACGACCATAGAGGCATTTGCACTATGACACAATTCTTTGGAGAAGCTGCCATTTCATTTTTTTTCACAGTCCTTCAGCTGCTGTATTCACAAAAAAAAAAAAAAATTATGGCTGTAATTGACGAAAATGTAGAAAGTAAAACAATGTAATTAGTATATTCATCTTGGAAAGAAACTGATTTTGAGATTTATTAAGATACAAAAGGTTTCTTCATAGAAATAAGCCATCTCCACTTTCAGAAAAAATTAAAAACTCATCAGATAGTGTAGCTACTCAGTGATAGCATTAATTCAAAATGTTCTGAAAAAGCAGTAAAAATATGAGAGAACTCTGATAACTCTTGAAAGTAAAACAAAGGTATCTATGACAAAAGTGAACTTTTCCAACATGGAATTCCTTGGAGAAGAAAAAAAATTAAATAAAATTTTAAAAGCATAAGACCAGTCAAGTTGAAGGCTATCGCATGGATGGCACTTCCACAGCCACTTGAAGCACAAGAGGAGGCCTCTCCATTTGCACAGTAACATAAGAAATACATAAAAACTTAGTTGCAGTATAGACATGCACCGGGATTTCTTCAGTAGCATTCCATTTCAGGGGAAACTCCCTGGAAACAGCAAACAGAACAGAAACTCTTAAAACCACATGTATCATCAGAGTTAATTTATTGTACCTGGGAAAAAGTGTCACACCCCTTAAAGAGCTGTGGCAAATTATTTTCAGAACAACCAGGAATATCTAGGAAGTATTCTGAGGACACGCTACCATTTCATATAGCAGAAAAAGCCCCAAAGATACTGGTTACTCAAAGGCATTTACTACTAAACATAATTTGAGAATTCCGAGAGCTGTGTGAAATCATATCTATGGGCCTGGAATTTAAGGAAATGAGAATATTAGAGCAAGAGTAAAAATTTCCTAAAAGATGCTGCATTATGAGTGATATGACTCCATTCCACTGATACCTTTCCTTCAGGAAAGAAAATGTTTAAAATCTGGTGTCTCTATATGCAGGCAGATTATTATGCTCTGTAAATAGGTTTAAAATGTCCTAACATTTCTGAGGCTTTCTTATCTCTTGTTCATTTACCTTTCTTTAGATTGCTTTCACACTTTTCCCCCTTTCCATTAAATTATTCAAGAACTCCTCTTTATAAAGGTCACAGTCATAAAAACCAGGGAATGGGAACAGTGGCATGTGATTCACAGGACCAATGAGGCAGCACACAAAGTGGATTGTGAAGGACTCATAAAACCTGAGGCCAGAAGGAATGATCAGATGGTCTAATCTGATCTCCAGAATATGACGAGTCATTATATCTCACTTATATAGACTAGAGTAAAAATGCCTCAGTTTTTCACAAAAAATGATAATGTTATCTCTTTGGCAACTGACTGTAGGCAGGAGTAAGTTGACCAAACTAATTGCTAGTACCTCCCATGAAGGCTACCCTATACTTCATGAAATTATTTCTGTATCCTCTGAAACAAGATTCAGGAGGATTTACTACCCAGAGCAGAGAGAAAACAGCACTCCTTCTTCCAGCTTCCTTCTCATTCTGGCAGAAGTTCAGTCTGGCATCAGCACTGCCCTGATGATCAAACACAAACAAAGGCTTTGACAGACAGAAGCAACTCAAAATAGGCTCATGAGCTTCTTTGTGTGATTTGCTACTGATATAGATCCCAGTTGAGTTAAGCTAATGAAGCCACTGCCTAATTAAACCCTATCTTTTGCTTTTTTTCTGTCCTGCCACAGACTACAGATGGATTTGGCCAGTACCCACCCTTGTGTACCCATTTTATCCACTGGTGGCTTTTTCAGCACCTCTTAATTTGTGTTGTTGAAAATAACAGTAAAATATCGTAAAAGGTAACTGAATACTTGTTTGAATTTATCTTCCTTCAGTTTCCTGTCACTGGTTCTTCTTATGACTTACCTCTAATGAAAATAAGCCTATATTCAATGGCACTGCTAACACACTTCATTCAGGTCACCTGTCAGTCTTACTTCTGCCATTCTAAACAGGTGCCATTGCTACTCGCATAGCAAGCCATTCTTGTGCAGTAGCTAGACAATATTTGTGGCTCTGCTTTGTATCATCTGCACTTTTACAAGTGAACTACACATCTGTGTGGAGATATATAGTTTGATTCCAGCAGCACTGAACAAACAGGCAAACTCCCTGCCTCCTCTACTTGTCTTCACTTACATGTCCACTGACCACTGACTCCCACAGTTGTTTTCAGTAAACTTATTTCCCATTCTGTACATATAGTTCTCATTTTGTGTTTTCTTGAGCTTTATTCTTTGTGCAAAATTTTTTCCGTACTATTTAAAATGTCTGTTTCATCTGCCTTGTCATTTTAGGAGCGACCAAGACTTAAAAGATACATCTTTTAAACTCACTGCCATGCTTTATGTCCTCCATAAATAATTCTATGAGATCTATCTATCTTATCTATCTATCTATCTATCTATCTATCTATCTATCTATCTATCTATCTATCATCTATCATTTAATATGACATTGTTGAGAAATGTATTGAATATCTTTAGATTCAATATCAAAACCTTGCAGCAACTCCCTAAGCAAAACCTCTTTAAAAACAATTTCCCATTTTGGGTTATTTTTTCATCAGTATGTTAATTAAGTTTTGATTTAGCTACATATTTCTCTTTTATTTCTTACAGCATTAATCTTTTTGTCAGATTTTTAGTTATTAAATACATTAAAATTATACATTCATACATTAATGCCTCATTCATACATGCTAAATGCCTTGGTAATAACTCAAAGATATAGTTACCTTTTCTAGGGAAATTTGTAAAAGGTTGGTTTGACAAGACTTACTTGCTATAAACCCACATTTAATGGCACTAATTATATTCCTAAACAATACTTGCAGTAAACAGCTAGTGGACAATCCATCAAATAAAATATGTTTGCACACTGTATTTGGCCTCTGTCAAGAGAAGTCAGTAGGAATGTTTCCATCCATTCTTTAGTCTTTGGATAAGGCCTTTCTCAAACACTTTAAAATTTGCACATTAATTTCAAAGGCAGTCTGTTCAGTGACACTACATAAACATGTAGAAGACTATATTTTGTGAAAAAGCCCACTTGCTACAAGTGATTCATACAGCTTTAGAGAAGCTATATCTATAGAGTATTGAAAAACTGGAGTTAACACTATTTCAAGGTCTTCCCTTTGCACTTCAAGTTTATAATCACTGTACATATTTGGTTGGCTTTTCACAGACGGCATTGCTAAATAGAAGTGGAATGCTTCCAATGCAAGTAAGCAGATAAATAGCACAAGGCTCATGGGTTTGCCTCAGTAGGAATCCTTTAGAAAATGCTAGATGAGAAAAGGAATACCTTGTTGCTAAGTTACCTTTGTTTCATTTAGTGCCATAATTATTTGTTGCTTAAAGAAAAAGCATTGACATTTTCCCCCTTACTCCCTGCCATATGGAAGATAGGCTTTTAAGATTCTCTTATGAGAGGTGCACGTTTATAATATACACCTTTATGTTCTCCAAGTGAAAGAATCAACATGCTGGGGGATAATCAAGACATTTCAGGTTTCAAAAACGTCTGCTTTTTCAAAATAATTCTCATATTCCTGACAGTTTATTTTTAGAAGCATATATAGTTCCTAACTACTCAATTATATATTTCCCTACTTTTCAATCAATCAGGAAATGTGCAGATAAAATTATCTGTCATACACTTTAATCGCTATGTAGAACTGCTCCTCCCTTCTGGAGGGTTAACAAAACAGATGGTATGAGTGAATAGGCTCATATTTCAGTTTTTAATCACACTCACCACCAGAGGTCTTATTTGGGTCCTTATGATTTTGATATATTTACCTTAAAAACAATAAAGAAATACTGTAAATTATAAATTATGCCAAAGCAAATGCCATTCTAAATATGTTCAGTTGAAGATGTGTAGAAATGCTTTCCTGAATCTTGTGGCAAGAGATTTTTACCTGAAGACCTTAAAAATCTTTGAACATCACAGAGCTTCTGTATATATGTATGTGTGTGTAGAAATATTAATATTTTGTTCTTGAAACAGAGACTGTAAAAGGCTACTTGAACCATATATATAGAGATTAAGTGATGCAACTAATGTCACAAAATAAGCCAGTAGCAGAGTTAAGGACAATACCTGGATCCAGTATTTAGTTGTGGTTCTTAATAACATATTTTAAACAAATTCTGAAGACAAGATATGAAACCTTTTGCACTCTCTTCTTCTTCCAGTGTCAATTACAGCCTGGTATCACAAGTATGTGGGAAGAGATACCCCTAGGGTGGTGTGAGCCATGGGATAGACTGTCCTGTAGCTGTCAGCCTAAAGCACTGATGTACCTCTTCAGTATTTATACACAGTAACAGTGGAAGCTACAGAAAGTGTCAATAAGAGCAAATTAATCCTTCCTCTCTATACTGTCTCTTGAATCTCATCTAAAAAATGGTAAGCATATTTTTCCAGTTTTTTTTTTGGGGGGGGGTTTGGTTTGTTTTGGTTTTGGTTCATTTTGTTTTGTTTTGTTTTGTTCTTTGGAGTTTATCCAATCAGATTCAGAAAGACCTATGCTCAGATATAGATGGGCTGAGTCTGTAGTACCAATATAGTATGAAGCCATCCAGGACCCAGAGCAGAAATGTATGTTTAGTAATATAGATTTGACCAGTAATTTTACTTAAAAAATCTTTAGCAGTGAGGGGGTGTTGGGGAAAGGGTTCATAGTAACATTTCTTCTGTCTAATGTCAAGGAGAGGAGACAATATTGCTTCCTTCATTCAAATTCCTGATGGCATAGTCCAAAAGCTAAATACCTGAGCAATGACCAAAGAGACTCTGGGATAAACATATAAAAGAACATAACCTATTTCTTCGATTAAATAAATAGCTTGTCCTTCCTGGTGAGGCTCTTACACATTAGAGCTGGCTACCTTATTCCTTGTTATGTATCTCTATAAACAGCAACAATTTTACTGTAATTTGACAATAGACATAAGCTTGGTGTTTGACAAGCAGTCAGAAATAAAGACCTATACCCTTGAAAAATAAACAGTGTGCTAGTACATAAAGAATGACCGAGAGAGAGAAAAACCCTCAAAATATTTCATTTCTTTAATCACTTCCCTTACAGTGTTACTGAATCAAAGAGAAAGTCCTGCTTTTATTTCAGTATCATTTCACCTTGCTTTCATCAACTCCCATGCTGCATTTTTACATTTTCTACCTATTTAAGGACCCACTGAGGACCATGTTCACACATTCTTACTCATTTATCTTTGTCACTTGTAATTACCAGAGTGGCCATTTCCTTGCTTGTGCATATTCCCGCTCTACTCCTCTTTCTTTCTTTCCTCCTAGGAGAAGTGTGACACTCTTTATTCTAGGCATCCTTGGCTGTACCATCTGTAGGAAGATCAAAGACAGGGTCACATCCATCTAATAACAAGAGAGGAAACAATACTGTAGGTGAACACTCTATTAGCCTCCTTCTTCATTTTATTCAGGTCAGTGCTCAGGGACTTTCAGATGTCTTTGAACAAATGGATGTGAGAATGAAAGACAAGTTATAAAGAAATAAGTTTCTTTTCTTACGCAAGTTAGGCTGATAGGTTGAACCACGCTAGTGTTATAATAGTCTTTTCCCTGGGCAGCTCAGGAAGTATCTTTTCTGAACAATCCTTACCCTTCAAAATAAAGCATAAAAATCTGCTTCCATCTTGAGACTTGCAGCTATTAAAAAATGTCCGGAGGCAATAAACTGAAGACTTGTGTAGGATACTGAGGACATTTATTATTGACAGGAAATCAGTCTTCCATGATAGCTGAACTCCAAGATCTCTCTATAGAGAGGAATAATTTCTCTACTGGTGTAAACAGGCAAAGCTTTACTGACTCTGGTAGTGCTGCATTAGTTTATACCAGCAGAGAATTTCAACTAAAATCTTTAATTTGTTTTGGATGCTTGGAAAAAAAAATTTGTGTCACTATGCTGTGAGAGCACCCTGAGCACAGGGCTACAGTGGACAGGGTCTTCTGGAAGGGTCATGAAGTCTTTCTTCTGCACCACAACTGCACAGCATGAAAACACAGCAGAAAGAACAGGAAAAGCAGCAGCCATTTAGTTTCACCTTAGGATACCTTCTCATTTCTATATCCTTCCATGAATTTTTGGTTCAGCTGACTGCCCTAAAGACTGAAGCAGCTGTTGTGATCCTCTTTAGCACATCTGAGTTCTATGTACTGTGAGACAGCCTGTGTGTGTCTCATTGAAAAACAGTTATATAGCTAAAAAATCAGACACTGCATTTCTTGCCTGAACAAAACTTATGTACATGGAAATGTTTGAAATAAAAATTCCAATTGCTTTTATCAGGTGCTCTTTTGTGGGATTTTTTTTCGAAGCATAATATTTCTCATATATTACAGAGAAAGTCATTGAAAACATGGAGAAATATTTTCAAAAGAGGAGACAGAAAAAACCCACAAAAATTCAGTTATGTCAATATATGTGCATACGCAACGTTTTCTAGTGCTGATAATATTGTCTCAGACACTTTGTCTAATGCTGGTAATATTGAGTGTTGCATTAAAATCCTATAAAGAAGTGTGTCTTCAGCATGTGCAAAGTTTTTAAAAATGCTATTGCTATTGACTTTAGCATCCCCTAGCTGAGGGCTTGCTCCTTTATTGGATTATTTTTTCCCCAGATGGAATTATATAAACTCAACTTTTCATCTGTGGAAAGGTCCCAAGCAGTTTAATAGAAAACATATTCCTACTGCAGTATTCTAGAGGTTGTTTCAGTGTTTCTTTCAGTAGCAGCTTCTTCTCCACTAAACTCAGTTTTTCAGTGAGGTCTCAAAAACTACAAATTATTAATTTCCCAAATCAGTAGACTCTCTAAATAAATACCTAACTTCATGAATATTGGTAGTTCACTTGAAGATAATGAGAGTGTTTTACTATGTAGTTAACTCTAAGTTAATGGTAAGAGTTTTGCTACATTAGGGCCATTGTACATATAGATAAGATTTTTCCATATATATTCTCTTAATGTAGTAAAACATATAATATTTATAACATTTTATAAATCATATATATATAAAGTAATACAAGAGAAACAAATATAATAATATTATATAATAAATATATAACTCTGTTGCTACATTAACACTGTTTAAGGAAATCAGTTGATGCATTCAATTATCTTGTCTTGAAAAAGAACAGTCTTTCAAGATTTCTTTGGGTAGTTGTTGTAGCTTATGATAAGTTCAGGTTTTCTATCTAATTTTGTTACTGTGGATCAGTAGAAGGGTAAGATGAGCCTGCTTGACTGAGTAGAACTAGGCTAAGAAAACTAAAAATATCATATAACTTACTGTTTAGTGCCTGCCATACTTTAATATGTCCTGCTATTAGTTGCAAACTATATGTTTCAAAAAAGAAAATAAACGGCAGTATTAAATGAGGCCTTCCCCTAATCAAGCTTTGTTATACAGCTCCTTGCCACACTTTAGAGCACCAAATGTCTCATGTTCATTTATACAAATGTTGAGGTAGCAATCATTGTACAGGAATCACTGGTAAGGCCAAGTTTTTTGTGGGTTTTTAGGTTTTTTAAAGCATGTCTTCTTTGAAATAACCCACTCAAATCTGGAAAACTACTGCTAAGCAAGTACTAGCACTTGACCAGGCTTTCATGGGCCTACATTTGTTTTACAGACTGACTTGAGCCCGAGGTAGAAGCATAGTGATATAGACTATAGCTGCAGCACACAATAAATAATAATAAAAAATTTGAATTAGTTACTTTAATAGACAAAGAAATTGCAAGACATGGATAAACAGACCTTCAACAAAACTATGCCCCTTGCCACATTAAAATTAGAATAAGCTATCTTTTTCCTCCTGGATGTAAAGGAATAGATGCTGGTAATGGGAGTCTAAGAATTGATGCTGATGCGAAATACTCTTTCAGAGTTGAGATATTTTGAACATGATGACAAAAGTCTATTATTTTCAGGGCAGCTCATTAAAATGTATGAAGGTGTTGCCAGTATTAGAAAGATACCACTTACAATAAAGTCAGTAAATTTCAGAGAAGGTCATACCAAAGATCCTATATCAGGTGAAAAATACCTATATGGTGCTATAATGGGACTCAAGAATGTGCTGGCAGAAGTTCAAGTTTCTTAGGTCACCTGTCATCATAACAGTTACTGCTGGTTCTAAGAGAAGGATGAACGTATTTTAAGAGATCTCTCTGTGGATTCAGCAATTGTCTTCAGCTGCAGAGTGTCAGAGTCCTTGTCTCTTCCAAAATAAGTTCAGATTAGTAGCACAGAGGTATTTTACCAAGTGCTGTGGGCCATGAAATTCAGTGGACATTGAAATAATATGGTCAGAGATGCACATTTTGCAGTCATGCATATTCTGACACGCTGGAGCTCAAAAATCCATATTTATGGTTAGAGTTGTTGAAGGATTTTGTTGAATTGCTTTTGCATTCTGTTGGAAAAAGGCTGTCATTATTAATTGGTCTTTTATTTTGCTATTTTACAGGCAGTTCTCTAAATTGTCACAAATCATAGGCAAATTTTAAATTATTTAGGACAGGAGCTGTCATTGGCTTTCTATTTGTAAAGTGCCTAACACAGTAGTTTGCCTTTTGGTCCACCTAGAATATCAGTTTCAAATAAAATAACCATCACCTATCTCAGCTAACCTTTACCTGGGATAAACATAAATAATACAACATACACACAGTTGCAGTAATAAGGTAAAAATCAGCACATATACTCCATATGAACTCTCCTTACACAGATTTATGACCCAGGAGAGATGTTGGCGAAGTTCAAACTTTGAAAAGGATGGAGAAGCACTTAATGTCTTGAATAAAAACTTTTCTTAATCCTGGATAAACTGTTCCCACAACTCTTGAAAGGAGGACCATGTGATCAAATTTCCCACACAGCATTATAAAATGAGCCAGAAATATGTCTGACTGTTCAGCATTGCCAGCATATCCTTTACCAGAAGAATAAGAAAAGCAAAAGCAATCACAACAGTAATACTACAGTACATGTAACCTATCACAAGTGTTTTAACAAGTAAATTCAAATTCATGTTGATGTATGAACTACAGTTTCCATTTGAATTATTGTGCCATGTAGTTTCAAGAAGACAGACCTTCCAAACTTTGCTTAAAAATACAGGAAGTAAAGCAAATGAACAAACTGTTTCAGTTTGAAAATTGCAAAATGTTATCAATTGTTATAGTTTTAGTCAATCAAGGGACTTTTCATGCAAACTAAAATAAAACAAACTCTGATTCAAATCACAAAAGGGAGGTGTCATTTTCAGATGACTTTCAAACCTCGGACTACCAATGGATTCCCAGGAGCCTCTGAAGGAATGTCATCCTTTAAGTCACAGAGCAGGATTCAGGAGTAGAAATGTCCAGGATGACTGGCCAGTCCAAATGCTTCTTTTAAATTTAAAAAAAAAAAACAAAACAAAAAACAGAGAATCACATAATTTTAGTTGGAAGGCCTCCCTCTTTGACATCGGTGGATACCTTTTAAAAAGTCTACTTTCAAAAGCAAATAGAAAGCAATGTTCCTGGTTAAGTCTATTGACAGGATGGGAAATAGAGTGCTTTTCATTGCAACTTTTTTCTTAGGAAATAATCTTAGTCAACAAAACACTGAAATAAATGAATAGAATAAACATTTTTGGACTTTGGAATGAAATAAAGGCTACAGTTTCACAAGTCTTTTTCCTTTGATTTTGGAAATAGGGCAGTCCTATTTTATTGTACTTTTACATTTTTTATATTGTACTTGAACAAATATCTGATTAAGCCAAATCCTTGGATCATTTGTGTGGTTGATCATAATGGACTCCTGAAAAGTGAATTTCAGATATTGAATGCTGAAATATCTCTAACTAATATCTGTAAATATCTCCATGAAACTTTAACTTTCCTCACAATGAAATCTGCAGATACAACTTTGAGCAGGTGGCTTGCCAGCAGAAATTATGATTCTCTGATAAGAAATTCTCTTCTAATTTACTGGACAAACCACAGGTCCTGGACTTCTGTCTGATATCTCAGAAGTCCTGGACTTCTGTCTGATATCTCATTTGGAAAATCTTACAGCAGATAACTAAAGGCCAAGGCCCATATGTAATTTTCCATTAATGTAAAAAATTAAAAAGGTCTTAGATATTCTTGAGGACTATTAGAAGACAATATTTCCCTCTTTATACTTGTGGATTTACCTCCCAAACGGCTAAGCTTTGTGATTGAAGTGTATTCTGCAAGAATTCTCTCAACGGTATGTAGTTTTGGGCACCACAACTTAAGAAAGATATTGAACTGTTGAAGAGCACCCAAAGGAGGACAACAAAGATGGTGAAGGGCCTTGAGGGCAAGCTGCATGAGGAGCATCTAAGGTCACTTGGTCTGTTCAGCCTGGAGGAGACTGAGGGGAAATGTCATTCCAGTCTGCAACTTCCTTAAGAGAGGGAGAGGAGGGACAGGCACTGATCTCTTCTCTGGTGACCAGTGAAAAGACCTGAGAGAATGTTCTGAAGTTTCACCAGTAGAGGTTTCAGTTGGATATTAGAAAACAATTTCACCCAGAGTGTGGCTGGGCACTCAAACAGGCTCCCAGGGAAGTGGTCACAGCACCAAACCTGACAGAGTTTGATAAGCATTTGGACAATACCCTCACGGTGTCATTCTTGGAAGGGTCTTGTGCAGGGCCAGGAGCTGGATTTTGGTGTTTCTTGTGGGCCCCTTCAAACTCATGACATTTTATGATTCTGTGAACTGCACCTTGGTCTTCAAAAGACCAATAAAGAGTTTTCCTGCTATTCCAACTTATAGCTAAGTGGGTAAAGTATCTCTTCTGACCTTGGCTTTTGTCGTGACTTAAGGAAAAAAATAAATGCCTTGTTATTATGAATTTGTTGCACTTTGTAGTGATCAGTCCTACCTTACTGATGTTGGCATGGAGGCCAAAAAACTGAGACAATAGAGCAGTGAAGAGCAAATTAACTTTAGTAACATTATGTTCAAGGGGTGTTTTTCCATGACTTTGGATAGTAAAAGAAAAGAAATGCATCACATTTATGGAAAAATGAAGATGACACAAAATTTTGTGTGTCAGTTTCATAGAAAAATTTGATAGTCATGCATACATGCAAATGCAGATGTCATATTTTTAAATTTATCTTCATGTGAAAGACTTCGCTCCATTTGAAAAATTCGTTACATTCAGTCAAGCAACGTCAGCAGCAGGTAATAAAATTCAATGTGCACAAAAATATTTTAAAGTTAGTTTTTGCAAATCTCTCATATTATCCTGTCTTCCAAGAATGTCAAAAGATAGAAAATTTTCCCCTTCATTGTCTGGTTTATTTGCATTCAGTATCTAAAATTACCCCACTCAAAAAAAAAGGAAAGGATGAAGTGTTTCTAACTCTTAGAGATCTCAGATAATTTAGCCTCCAGCTGCATACATTTTTAATATCACAGACAACATGATAATTGACATATGTGATTCTGGATCACACTTTAGGTTTTAAATTATTTCACTCAACTGAAATATATTTAAGTGCACTATCGAGACCCTTTCAGCAATTCAGCTTTTAATGATTATCTGTCTCGCCAGTGCTACCTTTGATGTTAAAATAGTCTAAGAAATAATGTAATTTTCCCACATTCTCATTGGGTTATTTTCAGATGTTTCTTAAATATTTTATTTAAGAACTCTCCCTGACCCCAACCACAGTAAAAATTTGAAAAGATTTTACTTACAGTAATTTCATGTCTTGTAGTTTGCTAAATTCATTCAGATGTTCAGGATCTCAAAACCAACATTGATTGATGAATCTGAAATAATATCAAAGGAATAAATCAAGAAGTTACAGCAGACATAAAAATACAAAATGTAGCATTGAGATTCTAATAATGAGTGTTTCCAAGATTATACTGTCTGAGACCTTAAAGATATATGATCATGTACCCACAAATCAAGAGAGAACTTCTCAAGAGCTTGAGAAGTTTTGTTAGCCAGTGTGCCATGGTCCAGCAGGTCAAAATGGAGCATGTATAGTCCTGTGCCAGATAGTATTTAATTCACCGGCAGTTAGTAGATGCTTAATTGACTGCTTCAGATCCATCACACTTTGCCATAGAAATCTCCACATTCTATAGGCAAATAAAAAGACTTAAAAGACTGTATAAGCAGCACAGTTAAAAGAACCAGATCCATGCTTTCATTCAGTATTTTACATTTCCAGCAACAGAGAGAATCTGTTACCTAGTAAAAAAAAAAACAAGAAAAACAAACAAACAAACAAACAAACAAAATAAAAGCCACAAAAAAAACCACAAACAAAAAACCCCAAACCAGAGTGTAACCTTGAGTGATGGTCTAAAGCACTCCAATATAAATGCTATTACAAATGGAAAATTTTTAAACCATTGCTATAATTTCCTCATTAAAAAGAGACAGGCAAACTCATCATAACCTGATTTTAATCTTTCCTTAAATTCTCTATAACAAATTAACCTGGCAGCCAGGGCACAGTTTTAAAAGCTACGTTTTCTTTTGCTGAAAGAAATAGTTTTCATTAAGATGTTTCCTACTTTTGTTAGTGCTTTCAGACAATGCAAACACTAAAAACAGAGTTCCACTGAAAAGTGCAGTTTAATTTTAAAGGTTTTCTTCAATATAAAAAATAGATTTTTCACTTTCTCACTGCCTTCCTGTCATCTTGCCTTTTAAGATCCACGCTCCCCTTTAGAACAGCTAAAGTCCAGGGTATCCAGAAAGTTTTGTTCTATCACCAGCACTTGTTTTTTTTTTTTTTTTAATGCATTGAATTTGGTTTAGAGAATCTTATTTTTCTTTATATGATATTTTTTACTACAATCAGCCTGGGATCACTTTATCGAGATTTTCCTAAAGATTTTGTTTGTGAACCAAGATGCATGACCTTCTCCTTCAGGCTAACTTTTAATTAATCAATATGAGTGGAAATAGTTCAGAAAATAAAGACTTCATTTGACAAGTATTTTTTCTCTATTGCATTTCAGTTTGAGAATTTTATATATCCTGCAAGTTAACTAAGCATTTCACAAAGTGAACCTAAAGTTGCCTAAGAATAAATGTCATTTAGTTATTTAGTCATCTGACAGAAATTCATTGTGAGAAGACATCACATTTCCACTCCTCAGAATGGATATCGTATTATAGAAGTAACCAATGCATTCCTTCTACAATAAGTTTCATTCAAAAAATATAGAAAACATAAAAAATCAGGTCTCACTATGCTGGCACTGATAGCATCATAATTCTCTTTATTACTGTTATCATCTTTGCCCTCACATCTACAATTCTCTGTTGCAGAGGATGTCTCACTTCTGTAGAAACACTGTCGTACCACCATGATCACATAATCCTTTTAAGAGCACTTGTAGAAAAAGAGAGATGACAATTTAAACAGAAATGGTCTGAAAAAAGAATGGAGAGCAAATACAAAGAACATCAGTAAAGTTTGACCAAGTATGTAGAACCGCTTCCCTGGAGGTTAGATAGCTTAGCAACAGGGTTTTTTTCCCTAAGATCTGTGATTGCCTGGCTGGCACTAGAACAAGTCAAGGAATTACCCATCAGTTCCAGATTGGTGTGTGTACAGAGGGTGCAGAACAAACCTGAATATCTGTGACTTCAACTTGCACTTGCAATGGCTGGAGATGGCAAGAATGAATTAGTATCAAAGTATTGCAAGCAGCTCCACAAAGAGTGAGAGAGAGAAAAAGAGGGAGGGAGACAGAGTTCAGCAGAGCTTGATCCATGACACTTGTCTTTATCTCACCAAAGTAAGGTGCATGACTGGTTTTCGAGGCACTGATATGAGTTTTAAAACCTAGAGGGTAAGTAGGACACACAACACCTTGTACATGCTGAATTTGTATAACTTCTCCAGGCAGCAGGCAGGCTATTATAACTTTATTGTTTCAGGATATAAGCCTATTATACTCTGCAAATGAATACAGTGACATTTTGCTGTATCGGTTGAAAAGATTAACAGTTCACAAAGCAAACTGCCGAGTGCGGCAAATTAAATACATTAAAATGTGCAAGCTTAAAATTCTGTACTCCCTGTGCTATAAACTTATATACAATACAGTTTAAAGGGTCTCAGTGGCCCAGTTAATAATGCAGTGGCCTGCCAGCTTTCTGGATGCAATTTAAGTCTTTTAGGTTGCAGTAAGCCATGACAGGGTGTGTTTTTCTCAGCCATTAATGAATACTGTAGGTAAATTGTGCAGTAAGAAGGTGGCCCTGAGGTATATTAGTGTCACAGTAAATGTGCTAGGACTATTTTAGATGTTATTATTAAAAAGAAAAAAAAGGGTATTTTGGATAAATATCAAACAGCTTAAAAGTTCATTGTGGAGAAGGACTGGAACATTCTGACACACAAACAGACTAAAACCATGAGAGATTTAGCAGAGCCTCTTGTCACATTACTTGTCATTTTAAAATATTTTCTTTACTAATGCTCATCTGACAGAAGAGCTAGACCTAAGGACTCTCTGTAACTTCAAGAAAATTAATATTAAAAAGACCACAAATCCTTGAGTCCCAAGGATTTAACATGAGGTTTCCTCAAGTAGCTAATAGAAACAGTCACTAATAAAGGAAACAAAAATATTTCAAAACAAATGGCTTGGCCTCAGCTAATATTAATTGCTATTTATATGGCTAGAAATGCCCTGTTTCCTGGGGCAACAGCTATTTTATCATTTAAGTGCCCACAAAAAATCCATGGCATTGAGGAATCAGATTACAAATGCTTATGCAATAAATCCAAGGAGACACACAGAAAAATATTCAAAGCTTCATTTTAAAAGGATTTTGTTTGCACTTAGTCCTTTTGGATCAAGCTGTCAATTTTTCAATTTTTCAGGTTCTGAAAAGGCTTATTTTTAATAAGTAGAGAGATAGTCAGATTCTATCAAATTGAATCAGTGCTAGAAAATTATCCTCACAGAGTTTTTGCATTTATCAAATACTATCTAGAAGTTCTTATCCCAGGTGTAGGTCTAGACCACAGCTGAAAAATGTGTTAGCTAGAACAAGAAAATGATAAAGCTGTAAGAATAAGTAAGTTTGTGGAGCTGCTTTGCTACTCATGAAAGTCCAGATTTGGTTCTACTGCCGAATCAGACAGAGAATTTGGCAATTTTAGACATGCTGAATGGTTATATATTCCCCTAAATATTACTTAATAGCTCTTTGAGTATTTGGATAAAGCCTTTCCCTCACTCTGACTTTCATTGCTCTGCTTCAGCAACACAGTTGCTATGACACTGTTGACTGGTAGGAGCTTGCATTTTGAAAGGATGAAATAGAGCTTAGCAGATCCTCAGCCACTTTCATAAATCCCTTACTGTCACCTCTGATATTGGTACAAAAACATTTTGAGATTAAGAGTTTGTTGAGTACAATTCAGAATTCAAATAATTCTGAATATGTGTAGGTCTGGTTGTCCAAACTCTGTCAAAAATTATGCTTCTACAATGTTCCTGAGCACGAGTATCCCAGCTGCCAGGATGGTAAGTCTGGCTCAAGTATCTTAAGCATGACTGGTTTTCAAGGCACTAATATAAGATGAGTTTTAAAATTTCATTTCAACAGAAATCAGGACAGTTGAAGCAGGTCACAGGGTGAGTCCAGGCTCAAGAATGTGGCATTATTCTCATGGTTTTCAATGTTTTCTAAAATATCCAAATAGTCTAACCCACTTTTAAGAGTGAAACCACAGATATCATCTTGGTTTGAATGTTATTTGCTTTTTGAAGTACTCTGCAAATTCACAGAATCATGGAATGATCTGAGCTGGAGGTAACCCAGAGGGATGACTGAGTCCAGCTCTTAAGTGAATGGCTCAGACAGGGATGGAAAGCCCAACCTTGGTGCTATCAGCACCATGCTCTAATGAACTGAGTTACTCTGGGCCAATTTCTGCTCTGATAAGGATACTTATTTTAATGTTCTATATCTGTCCACACCATGTGAACAGCCATGACCTAAACCAGAGTGGTATAACCAAAAAATTCCAGACTATCTTTAAAATACACTTATGAAGTAAGAATATCTATGAAGCTGATAACAGTTTGGATTCATTTTGACTTCTGTGAAAACTGAAAGAATGGTTTTACACAGCAAATGTTTAATGTTTCTGACAAAAAAAAAAGTAGAAAACAAATGCATTTTTTCCTCTTCCACTGAAATATATTTTACATTTTCCTCTGCAGGCCTAATATTTCTTGAACCCTATGGGGACATTCTGTGTGTCTTTCCATAAGGATCTTTTTGACACCATTTTTCAGATGTCCTTACTGGCTGTATCTTTAAACCTCAGTTACCTGTATATAAATTTTTAGCACTAGTGCTGGCTGCCTCTGCCAGGCTTCACTGATCTACATTAGACATCCTAGTCTCTATCAAAAATGCCACATGACAAATTTCATGAAATTTAGTGTACAGTAGGATTCTGAGAGAGGACAGAAGATACAGCTTACAGGAATCCCTTGGAAATCAATCCAATGCCTTTATTTTCTATACAGAGATCAGCAATTTGAGTCAAGCTTCTAAAAAATTTTCTAGGATGGAAAGTCATGCTACTTTACTAAATCTGAAGTCGAGACTATTCTAAAATAAGTTTAGCTGCATGAAACATGAGTTTTGTCTATGCTTGTAATGAGGTTTTTTTCATGCGACTAACATTTGCACAAAGGCCTAAAACTAATAGAATTTATCAGAGAATTTCACATTTTCTACTTTTTTGTTTTAAAAGTAAGATGAAATATTTTTTTACTATTGAATACCCATTACAATATTTTACAGTTTAACATATTTGTAGAAAGGCTGTCATTCCTCACTATATATTTATGTCTTTTTGAGAAGAAAAGGCTTAGAATCTGACTAATCTTGACTTTTCCTACCAGTCAGCTCTGTAACCCTTATACTTTATATACTTTTATATAAGAGGTGTGCAGGTTGCTTTGGAGGAACAGTGATGGTAATTGTTGAACTAAAGTACTCCTGTAGCTTCCTAAGGATGAAAAATTTTCTGGTGAATTTTATACATGTTGTTTTCATAATTCAGAAGGAAGAAATATATATTTTAAAAGTATCTAAGGTAAATTGTAAGAAAATCTAGCTAAAATTAAGTTCTACTGATGATAATGAGGATAATGATGATTATAAATCTTACCAATATTAGTAGAAACCTGTGTTGCTGTACTCTGTGTATCAAGATTCTACAGTACACAAACACTTTTACAGGAGAGAAGCTTAGGGGTTTTCTTAAACAATGGTAATTTTGCACTGATGAAAGCTCCCCTTCTGGAATAACTCCAGCCACATTGATTTCCAAGGATCTGATCGAGCTCTCAGAAGCAGAATCAGTATAAGGCAGGAGGGAGAAAAACAGAGTTAGGGAGTTGCACAAAAAAAAAAGCAGTTCATACTGTGGAAGAAATAACCAAAAATCAAAATTACGAAGTATCTACCTGTGTCAAATAAAAACTACTTTTTTTCCTAGGCTGTTTTCCTAGTCAATGGTAAATCTCCCTTTGGCTTCAGGTTTCTGATTTGGGGATGAAATGCTTGTCCTAGTGATTTTAAATTCTTTTATGGATTTTTTTCCACCTGTACATGAAGTCTAAAGTATCAGTTCTTACTTTTGTAAAGCAGCAAGGACCTGTGATCTTCTCTAGATATTGCCGAAATTGCTATTGTCTCCTATCTTACCTTTACGATGCCTCTTATTTGATTAGCAAATAAAAGAACTTGAGTCTTGCAAGAAGTTGAAATAAATTATATTTTAATTGCTTTTTAGTCCAGTGTGATTTCTATTTGGGTTTCAGCAGGATGGAAGTTACTTAAGAACCAAAGTCTTATTGCAAAACCTCAGTTTGTTTTGATTTACAATATCCCAGAGGCTTTCTGCTGTGAAAATGGAGCCTGATAACAATGAAAATCTTGGCTCATGCCAAAGATCTCCAGATAGACCTTTTCCATGAATATGATATCCTGGAATTCATGATGCTAGATGTAAAGCTCATTTTATTAGACTATTATGTTTTCGGCAAGGCAAAACACTTCAGCTGAATTAATATTTTCCAGTTTTATCTATAGATAATTTGGAAAAAAATATTTTTCCTTTCTAGGAATTTTTTCTCTTCCAAAAATTTAATAAAGAGACATTTTTGTTTCTAAGTGCACCGACATCTTCTAATTTACTATTAATTTCAGACAAGAGTCCCGAAATTGAATGGTCCTGAATGTGAGGGACACCTTTTGAATGTACCAGGGAAAAGGCAGCTGCTTGTGGTATGACTGGACAGGTTAGTAAAGGGAAAAAAGAAGAAAATTGTAAGGGAAGAATAAACAGGAAAGATTGCTAATTCCAATACAACTTATAACTCATGGTCAGTGCTACCCTAAGTTGAGTCAGAAGACTTTGTGCTATTTAAAATGTACAGCCTTGCATATTCTCTACTTGAAAAATCACTGTATGGCAAAATCCCTACATACTTTCTAGATTAAATACAGGATTTATAAAAGCTGGCATTTTCTATCAGATACATTTTAGAAGACATCTTAAATAGTCAAGGATATGATCTTTTACCAGTCTCTTCCTGAAGGATGTTTCAAATATAAATTGTGTAAGCCTTTTAACTGTACTTGTAGTTCTGATGGAAATGGAAGTAAGTAGTTTTATTAGCTTGAGTTTAAAAACAACTTAACTGCAAGAAAAGGGTTATTTATTCACACACATGACACAGAAAATGCTTTGGATTAAAGTACTTTCATTACAAAAGAGTTGGAAAGGTAAAATAAAATTAGGTTCAGCTAGATCATTTTAATGTTTGATTATAACCTACTGAACTGGGATAAAAATTTTTGTGCCAGCACTGGTGATAATAGGGTTACATACCCTCTGTAAAATAAAATGTGAAATTTACATGCACAGTGGTGTGTTCTCCTGCTGCACACATATAATTCCCATTAGCATTAATGGGAAATATATGTGCCTATCAAGAAGAAAATATACCCCATTAAATTCCCAACCATCATGTCAGTTTCTGACGTCTTCTAATATGATCTATGCTCATACAGCAAAAAAAAAAAAAAATTAATAACTCAGCTCAAGTACACTGGGTTTCATATGTAGATCTCAAAGGATTTTATGAAGAATAAGTCCATGCAACTCAAAGATTCTTCAAACCTGTGAGGAAACTGGAACTTCAGTTATGCCTGTGGCAATCAATGCCTGGCAGGCATACCCCAAAAATCCCTGCAACAGATAGTGAAAGGAAAAGAGCATAGAAATCAACACAGGTGAATATAGCACAAGTCATCACAGATCAAGAATGTTATACACAAAACTAGCTTCTCTCTGAAAAGAAACCCCTGCTGGATTTACCCTGGCTAAGTTCCAAATGTCCATCCAGCTTCTCACATTCCTCCTTGATGGGATGGTGCAGGGGGTGGAGGTGAATATGAATACAAAACTTATTGATTCAGATAAAGGGAGGGAAATTGCTTACAAATTACTGCAATTGGCAAAATAGACTAATTTGGGTAAAAATTAAGTTAATTTATAGGCAAGTAAAATAGATTTATGTGGTGAAAAATGAAGACACCCATTAAAAACAATCTTTCCTCTCCATTTCTTGAAGCCTAACTTCGCACTTTTATTCCTGACCTTTCCTCACTGTTCCAAGGGGCACAGAGCAGACAGAGGGTGGAGGGGGCTATAGTTTCTCTCTGCTGATCTTTTCTACATACGTTTTTCCCCTGCTCCAATGTGTGCTCTCCATGGGCTGCAGTTCTTTAATGAAATACCCTCCTGCTCCAGCATGGGATCCTCCTCAGGCTGCAGCAGAGATACCTGCTGTGGCACCTAGGTGCCTCCTTCACCTTCGCCTTCGCCTTCGCTCCTGCTCCTGCTGCCAACACCCTGGACATTTAAGGCCAATACAGAAGCAAAGCATGTAGATCAGGATTTCTGTGTTGGGCCACGTAGATGTATTCCTTAAAGCAGCTAGACCTACTTCAGGCTGGACCCACTTTCCGGCTAAGGCTGAAGTTTTCAACTTCAAAAATTTTGTAAGTATGTGGGCAAATACACCCTTCAAGAGGCTGAAAATCCCATGCATATTTTATGCCCACAGGTTTCCAGTCCTCTGCTCCAACTGACTCACAAAGTAATCTGTTCTTAATGTACCCAGTTCTTACCAGTAAATTTAATTTTTCACTGGTTAAAACCAGACCATTTCCAGAGTGGATATGTCTTGTGTAAAGAACTGTGACACAACAGTCTTATCCGTAATAATGTAATTGCAACTGGATGAGCTGACTGCTATTAGAGTATATAAGGTGTAGTAAATAGTTCATATCACTGACAATGAGGAGAAGGGATATCTAGATGAGAGATGGCCTAAGTATTTTGGCAGGAAACATGGAAAAATGGGTTGCTGTGATTTTTCAGACATGGGAGAAAATATGGTGTCATTTGCGCTATTAAATAGTAAAAGGCAATCTATAAACATATCCACAGAATATCAAAACAGAAATAAATTATTTCTCAGAAAATTCTGCCATTCAGCAATCTTTAAATATTCCTTTGTATAGAATCCTATAAGTCTAATTCTGACTCTACTGCAAAATATAGAAAAAGTGAGAAGCAAACATTTGCTTCATAGATTTTATTTTATATTAATATACCTACAGATTATTTGAAATAGCCCAAAATAAAGAGGAAAATTCACTAAACTATGATTTCAAATCTTGTGTTATTTTTGTATTTTTCTCTGTCCTTTGCCCTACCCTTTTCACATTACATACATTTTTACATTTTATCATTTATAACAGAATAAAACCCAAATGTCTTAGGGCAAGAATCTATGAAGCAGGAAATGTCCCAAGAAGAGTGAGTTATTTCCTTTCTTCATCATCTTAGCCTTCAAGGAATTGATTTTAGGGACATGACAAAAATAGCTCAGGAAATAGGTCCAGGGTCTGATGTAACACAGCAGTTCTATGATTTCAGCAGATATATGCCAATTCACACCTGCCAGGAAATCTGGCCTTCACCCCTGAAGTGGCAATTACAAGATGTATATGTCTTCATGATGAGATTTATATTATCAAGCACATTCTGTGGAGTTTTCCTTGCTAGCTTCAGGGAAATAGATATTTACAGACGAGTCATTGACATGTCCTGAGCTATCACAGAATCTCCAGAGAATCATCAACCTTTTCTTCACAGCAGCAAAGGTAAGAGAAGTCACATTTTCTGGTTTAAAATGTTGCTGGATTTTTGGAGATCATGTCCTCTATACCCCTTCAGGCCTTGGATTAATATATTTGGATAATACTCAACTTTTATGCCTAGCTATCAAGCTTCCATTCCAAATTGTTTATATGACTATGTTATGATTCATAAATAATTTCCTTAAAAAAAGGACAAAAATGGATTGTGTAAAAAATCTACAAAACACCACAAAGACAGAATGAAAAAATACCAGGGAGTCAAAAAAGAGAGAAGTGAAAGGTCTTTAGAAATGTTGAAAGTCCTCATTCAAATGTCTCCCAGTATTGAAATAATGGTCTTTTCTTATATTTGTATCTCTTTTCTTTGTAAAGGTCTTCATAACCTTTTCTCCTTTGTAGCTGAATATTATTAAATCCCCAACTGAAAAAAACTGCAGACACAAGTGTCAATGAAAATATGTATCCATTGAAAAATTCCACAGTACATCTGAATTATGTCCTTCAGATTTTCAAGTCTGTAATAGTGGATTTGGCAATAAAATGCAATGGTGTTCAGGCACAGCTATTGTTCAAGCAGCATATGTGTCAGAAAAAAAATGAATATTTTACTATATGTTGAAGTACATGTTCTTCTTTCCTTCTCAATGCATAACTTTAAATAAAGTTTTAACATTGCGTTCCCAAATTTTTCTCAAAGCCATATGAAATAAATGGCAATTGTATATTTTTTTTTACTCAACCATATGTATTTCCCCAAATAAATGACTAAAAAAATGATTGAAACAGGTGGAAAGCTTCTAAAAGTCTCAAAGCAATTGTTGTTTGCCTGTAAAATGGAATTTTAGAGTTGAGACTAATGGGTCACATAAGCAATCCTAGTCTATTTATGACAGAAAGAGTAAAACAAAACTCAGTGTAAAGCAAGCTTTTATCTGACTAAAAGCAGTTTGATTCATAATTTGGATTATTGTGAACACAAGTCAAGTGCGGATTTCAGCCTGATCCAACCTGTCGTTTGACTATAACTTCTCTCTTTTTAACTGCTATGAGGCTCTAATTTTCATTGATTAAAACTAAAATGATTTTTTCTGAACACTGAAGAAAAGAATAACAAAACTGGAAACTTTGCAATTTGTCATATTAATGAATGGAATATAATTAAAAGCAAGAAAGAACTGAGACATAGTACAATAGCTCAATTCATCGCAATATCAGTAAGTCCATTTAGTGAAGCAGAATAGAGGGAAATTACAGGCTTCAAAAATATGTGAATTCATATGACCATCATGAGAGTCTAATATTTGTATGAATAAAAATAATAACTGTTCTGGATAATGGAAGAAGCAAGTACGTAGATATGCAGCATTAACATATAGAACAAAATTATGGAAAAAAGTGCCAGTTAGAAGCTCCACACTTAGACAAGACTTGAAAGCTATACCAAGCAAAACTAACCATTGGGTGTTACAAAATGTCTCACCAGCTTTGCAATTATAAGTAAAAGAACATGCTATCCATTAGGAAATTGAAAAATACATTCTCTTCTGGATTGATATTCTTGCCTTTATTGATGTGTAGTTTTTGAATTACCTATTTAAACATTTTCTGACAAAAAGAAAATAATCCAGGAAAGGGAAAATGACGACTAAAAGAAAACAGTATTTCATTTAAAAATCTACCCTTCCCTTTTATTTTTATCTGAAAACGTAGCAGTTAAAATAGTTACTGAAAGATAAGAGGTGGAATTAATTTCTCTTCTTCATGAAAGATTGTATCTGGCACCTCCTGGAAGTGCCCTGTCATCCAGGGTTGAGCTAAGAAGAAACGTATTTCTAAAACTTTTTTCAAGGCTTTTCCATTTTGTACAAGATTTATCAGGCCAAACTAGAGCAAATGACCAGAATTCCCTTGTCCTGTGACTGATGTCTATAAGAATGGAGATGAAATTTTAAATTCTGCTCCAGAAAGAAGTTTGTGGTTTAAAGCAGTTTTTACAGTGAATATTTGCATAGTTGCCCAGTAAGGACTGACATCATGATCTTGACTACCACAGGTGATTTCAGAAAACTTGAATCTACGAAATCCTGTCTGTATTCTTTATCTCTGTCTTTTCCTTGATGAAAAACTTTGCTATTTTTTCACTTTTTTCACATGTCTCTAGGATTAGATGAAACTCAGCAGAATTTTTATTTGTACTGAGTTACGTATGGGGAGGAGAAGGTAAGGAGCACTTTGGCACCCATATCTTGCTGTAGATTTACAATATACTTAGTATCCTGTAGCAAATGATAACTATAAAATTATGATTTCATGTGGTATGAGAGAAAATTCTTACTCTTACTCCACTGATTGTCAAAATAAAGGATTCAAGTTATGCCATTTAGCATTCTAATTGCAGGCTTTGTTCTTAGTGTGGATTAATTTTATGCCATATTATGTTCTTGTAATAATTTTCCCATGAAATGAAGTATTGGGGAATGGAAAATATAGCTTCTTATGTACAATATTCTATGAATTTGAATAATGTACTCTAGTACTTTGACCTTTTCTATATTCTGTAATTTGACTGAATGGTCATTGCACTTTTCCCTCATTAACAAACTGAATAACCAATTGCTGAATTGATGACATGGGCATGAAGTCAAGAAACAGAATAATGAAATAGTCACAGCAGCACAGTATATAGATGACTATGTCTAAGAGAACACATGAGCCACTAAATCTCAGAATAACTGAGAGGGACTGGAATATGTGCAGAAAGCACACAAGACAGAAAACCTTTTCATGACAGTAGAGCTAGCTTAGCCTATTCCTATTGAGCCCTTGTAAAATTCTATTGCTATATAAAACATTAGAGCAAGTAAAATATTAAGATTTAATTTAAACAATAAACACATCACTAGACTAGACAAGGCTTAAAGTTTCTTTAACAAAGAACTTAGCATAAAGTATTTATAAGCGGATTTAAGGTCTAATGAACTGACAGTCATCGTATACACACAATAGTACAATGATGGAAGTATTACAAATTAGCCATACAAGACCATTGTCTAGTCCTACCCTTTCAACCAGACTGTAGCCACAAGGACACCATTACCCTCATAATACTCTGTTAGTATCACGAAAGCATAATGCACTTACTAGAATTGAGAAAATTAGGTCGCAAGAAGATGGAAGAGATGTTATAGTTGTATAATACAGAGCAGAGAGCATTGCTCTCCAGCTGAATTTAGTTTGTAGTTGATTGCAGTAAACATTGCTTATCTTTTTATACTCAGCTTTAGAAATACTTACAGTAATTTTGTACCACTGATTTCTGTACATTGTCTTCTCAACATTGGGTAGGGAGTCCTTCTGATCATGATTATCTTCCTTACTAAAGACAAAAGATTCATAAAGAATGGTTTTATGCAAGCTTGTGATAACCTTTTATCAGCTTTCTAGCCAGTGTTGGTCTGGTTCACCAGGAGGAAGAATAAAATACCTTTAGTGCAGAATAAAAAGGAAGTACTGCAAATTTGCAACTAAATAGGAACTCTTGCTTCAGTAATGTTATTTTTAAAATGCTGTGTTTCACCTGTCCAGCTGGAATTAATTCAATGGATTTGCACAGGGCTACTATAAGCTTGTATTATCTGGGTAGAGTGAAAGAGAACAAGAAATTTTACCTTTTCTACCAGTTTACATAAAATAGCTGAAAATTCATTTTGTAGGTTTCATCATTCATTCTGATGTCCTTTCCTTTTTTCCCAAGAAAGAAGTATATTTAAAATTTCCAGAACTGCCTCAGAGGTAAGTGGTATCCAAATATTTTTCTGTAAAAATAAAATATGTACAGTGTCAGTGGTATTTGGCTATGGATTGATGATGTATTGCACAAGCATATAGAGACATTATTACTATGAAACTTGTAACATTGTAGTTTAGGGTATATTTAACCTTTAATACAAATCATTTTTATTGCCCCTATTTGGAATTCAAAGCACTTTATATATATATATATATATATATATATATATATATATATATATATATTTAGTTTGTTTGCAAGTTTTTTTTCCCTATGTTTGCCTATACTGTGGCTGCTACAGTTTTTTTCCTTTAACAGAATTAGAATGGTGGACTTGATTGCAAACAAGAGTAATATAAAGAACTCCAAAAGCACCAGCTTAAGTTGAATAGGTTTCAGTGTAAATGAGTCTGAAATTGGGCTTTCAGTAGGAACTGGTGAAAATATATTTTACATTGGAACTGTCATCCAAATCAATATTGAGAAAAGGCTAAGTCTGTAATTTAAACTCGCAAAACTTCCCAAAAACCAGACTGGCACAAATAGCCTGAAATTCTGGTTTTTGATTTTTTCTCTGTGCTTCCTTGATATGTCTCTCTCTTCCACTCAGGTCCCATACCATAATTAATCACCAATTTCTTTCATGCATATATATGTATATATATATATATATATATATATATATATATGTATATATAGAGAGAGAGATAGAGAGATAGAGAGATAGATAGATGATAGATAGATAGATAGATAGATAGATGATAGATAGATAGATAGATAGATAGATAGATAGATAGATAGATAGATATGGGAGAGAAATTGCCTTCTGACAATGTTTTCTGAGTAATCAAAATGCATAGTGGATTTCTGTTATGTGTGACTAGTTGCTTGATGTTCATCCCAAAGAACAAAATGATCTCTGGAGACACCAAGGATTAACATTTACTTAAATGTCCTTCCAGTAACAAAGGTAACATTTGGTCTTGGTAATCTGCCCTTTGCAAATGTGCTGCCTAGCAGTACAATGACTTTATCAAGGGGTATTCCTCTGATCCATATCTGACTCCAGAGGCTGTGGGATTTGGTGGTTGGGCAGAGACCCAAGCTGCTGATCCGCCAGCCAAAATTTGTGTACTCTGAGACGAAGACCTCTTGGCTCTGAGTTAAAATTGAGTCAGAACTGCAGCAAATTAGGCAAAGGCCTTGAAAAATGAAGCCATTAAAAGCCGACAACAGCTGAAAAGGTAATAAAAAGAAGGCAATTTAGAAATAGGTGCTAGAGAAAAGGAAGACAGGGAGCTTTTCAGAACAATAAGTGTCTGGCTTTGAAGCATTGATATTTCAACAATTTTCAGTTAATTCAGGTCTGAGGAGGTTAACTATGAAATTCTATCACTGAAATTTTAGGAGTCCTACTCCAAATAAAAATTAAACTTTAGCTGTTTTCTTTCCCTCCTTCTCTCTTTCTTTCTATTTCTCTCTTTCTCTTTTATTTTCTTTTTCTTTCTCTTTCTCTCTTTCTTTTCTTCTCTCTCTTTCTCTTTCTCTTTCTCTTTCTCTTTCTCTTTCTCTTTCTCTTTCTCTTTCTCTTTCTCTCTTTCTCTTTCTCTTTCTCTTTCTCTTTCTCTTTTTCTCTTTCTCTTTCTCTTTCTCTTTCTCTTTCTCTTTCTCTTTCT